>CM053503.1:48354957-48830820 GCA_028627145.1 Eidolon dupreanum | reverse complement strand
ACACACAAACACATCAGATTGAAATTGCTAAACATCAGAGGTACAGAGTAAATCTTGAAGGCAGCTAGAGGAAAAAAAGATAATTTGCATCCAAGGACAAAAGTAAGAATTACAGAAATCTTCTCCTCAGAAATTATGCAAGCATAAAGACAATTTAGTGGCATCTTTAAAGTGCTGAAAGAAAAACAAAGTTACCTAAGAATTCTCTACCTAGCAAAAATATTTTTTAAAACTGAGGGAAGATTAAAGACTTTTTAGGAAGAACAAAAACTGAGGGAATTCATTGCTAACATACATGAACTAAAAGAAAATGAAAGTTCTTTAGGTTGGAGTTGTATGATATCAAACAAAAACTAGGATCTGTATAAAAAATGACTAGAAATGGCAAAAAATAAAATTTTAAAAAATTGATATTTTATTGTTCTAAATTGTACTAAAAGATAATTGTCTAATGAAAAATTAATTGAAAGCTATTTTGTCTATAGCATATGCAAAAGTAAAATGCATGGATAAAATAGACCAAAGACTAGGAGAGAGGAATGAGGAGTACATTGATTTAAACGAAGAGGGCAGAGCTCTCACACTACTTATCAAAACAAAGGAATACATTTTATCACACACAACTTGAATGGATATTTTTTAAAAAAGCATTATGTAGATTAAAAGAAGCCAGATACAAAAGGGGACATGGCATATAAATATCCCATTTATAGGAAGTTCAATAAAATAAAAAATAATCTATGGTGACAGATATCAGAAAGTTTTTGTTGTAGGAAACTTGACTGTAAAGGTGCATAAGGAAATTTTCTATGTTTTTATAGAGGTGTTTACATGGGTTTATGCATTTGTCAGAATTCACCATACACTTGATATCTGTATTTCAGTGTGTCAATAAAAATTAAATAGAAAAGGACATAAAATAGAAAAGGACAGTATGTTGTCTATAAAAAAATTTATAGACATTTACAAAACATTTTCTTTTATTAAGGAATTCATGTATATGCCTGGTTCCAGTATCCTTACCCAGTAGAGAAATTTTTTCCAAAGGCAAAATTGCTTGCAGATTGGTAATATTAGGAAAATGAACTAAAAAATCTTAGACATTTCAAATGTCTGAAACTATTTGCAAATCAGGAATGAACTTCCCTTCATTAAATTGTTCTTACAATTTTTTTTCTTTCCTCAATAAGACTTAACTCTTTGCTTGAAATTTAGTCTAAAGCTTAAAAACATTTTAGCTATTAAGCCTCTGTATAATTAAAAATAACTTTATATCTAATTCTCATTGCTTGACAATATCATTTGATAAACGACTTATGGTGGTAGATCTGGCAAAGCCAACAAATTTTGTCAGTTAATAGACTTGTTTCAGCTAGTAGAGCTTCTTGGTTGTGTGCTGATAGAAACAGTGGACCACAGAACAATGGACCATCTTTCTTTATCACAGCCAAAGAACCTGACATGTTATAGTCATCATCCTGTTATAGAACAGAAACAGTTCATCCACCTGGCACTAGCAGAGCCAAACACTAAACATAGGGAATTGCAGAGCAGAAATATTGGCTTTATTATTGATGAATGGTGCCATCCAGTAGAACGGGAAGCTAATGCTGAAAATCCCGAACTGGAATGGTGTGCAGGTTACAGATTAGGCAGGGCAAAATCACAAGACACTGTGGGTTCTGGGTTTGGGGTGGTGTTGGGAGCTGATTGGTCGGAGGTGAGGTAAAGGTAATGAATTGTTTCTTCAGGTCTTGAGGACAGTGCTGAGGTCTTCTTTGGAGTCCCTCTGTCTGGTCTCATTGGAAAGTAGCCGGGGGGTCAGTCCATTTTAGGGCTCAGGACTGAAACATAATAGGTCAAGATGTTATCTTTAGCCTGCCAGAGGTCCAGACCATGTGACCATAAGTCAGGTCTGGGCCACTGTCTTCAGCTGAGTTGCGGATTTACTGATTATCCAAGGAAGAGGCTGGGTCTCTGATGGGTAAAGAGGGAGAGAAAGAAAGAGAAGGAGGGAGAGAGATGATTTCTAGAGGTAGGATTTAAAAATAAATTTAATCAAAGTCATAAAGACTCTGGATTTCAATTTCTCTCTTTCTTTTGATCATTCCTCAGTCTTGAGGGGGAAGGCGCAAAGACCTATCCGGCTGCTTGCTGCTGAAAGGGGGTGGAGTTTGGGCTTTTGAGCATTAGCTTCCCCTACTCCTGGATACTGCCATTCATCAACAAAATAGCCAATATTTCTCCACTGCAATGCTCAGTGTTTAGTGTTTGGCTTTGCTACTCCAGGTGGAAATATTTCATTTATGCATATCTCTATATTTTTCTGTTCTATAACAATTTCGATAAGGTAAACAAAATATTGTGAACAAAAGATTGAATATTTTTTTCCATTTAAATTTTTCATGGTAAAATATAATCTAAATTATTTTAAGAATGTCAATAGAGTGTGAAATTCCTACACTCAGAGATTTCACCGAATTGCCTATTTGAGGGAAACAGAATAGCTATCAGTCCCTCCAAGCTATATTTGACAATATTAAAGAAAATGTCAGGAAGTTAGGGTAGACAATGTGACTGACATCGTTTATCCTTTCTTTTCAACCAGCTCACCCAGTATAGGAGTTTATCAAGGTATTCGTGGTCCTTTGAGGCTTGTTTTGTATAGGAGTGAGGTAAGAAACTTTAACAGATGTTTCAAAATCTGGCTTTTGTGTTAAAACAATACCAATCATTTGATAACATACCAATCATTAATAAATAAGCCTTTTCTGTTATTAAAGGCCCTTACTCTCCAATGTATTCTTAGGATGCAGAAATATTAAGTGCTGAATCAGGCAGGTTTGTATGCAGAAAACAGAAATCATTTGGGGGATTTCAGGTAGAATGAGATTTAATACAGGGAAATAAGCGCTTAAAAATCATTCAAAGGAATAAATTTTGGTGGCTGTAAAATTTGGAGTAAAATTTGGGTGGCTGATTTAGGCTTTAGAACTTAAAATAACATCAGGAGATGGAAAACTTTGTTGTCATTGATCTCTCCGCTGTAATGGCTCCAGCTGCCCCACGCTATTAAGGGGTTGACAAGACAGTGGGATGTGTCAGCCAGCATCACCACAGGAAAACACCTCTACTGGCTTTCTGTCTTCAATTAGCACATGAGTACATGTCCTTGGCAAAATATAGATTTCATCCAGAACCCTAGCTGCAAAGGGAAAAACAGAAGAGGGTGATGAAGAATGTCAATTGCTATAGGCAATATGTAGCTTAGGTGTCGCTTTAGCTTTGTTTATTTTGTGTTTTCATTAGTGAGAATCTTTCCATAATTGTGCGTTCTATCCAGTGATGAAAATAAAACCAATAGATACAGAAGCTTCCATTATTTTTTTATTTTTCCAACTTAAGCTTGATTCAGTGTGAAATAATAGAGATATTCATAAATGAAATATTTTCTCTAACTGCTATTAATGGCAAACTAAATTATAAAATATGGATGTAATAATACTGTGTATATATATACACACATATATTATATTTAATATATAATTAAATATATACATGTTATGTGTGTGTGTATATATACATAGTTCATTACCCTCTGCTTCTTTTGGAGTTACAAAAAACATTTCATATCCTAAATTTAGCATAATTCCACTTCACAAATGATTTTCAAAGTAATATAAATTGAAAAAAAATTTCTCTTTTGGTGGGGGAGGGCGGGCGGGGATAAGAACTAGGTAAAGTCCCAAAAGCCTATATACGTGCATCTCAAATAATCAAGGAATTAAAAAATTGTGGTTTCAACTAAAAGTAGCCATGTATTTCTAGCAGCTATTTAGGATCAACTGAAGATCCAGAGAAACTGAGGAAATTCAAATTAGCATTGCACGCAGGAAGGGATTTCAGGGTTGAGACTTTCTATGATTTGACCAAAATTAAATCAAGGTTAGAAGGCTAAGTCTTATGCAATTTAAGAGTAAAAAAGAGTAACTGGTTTTAGGTGGTTAGAACAAAATTTTCTGCTTGGTAAATAAGCCTCATCCAGACCAACAGCATGTATCAAGAGCACATACACATCTAGTTCTATGTTTATTCCATTCTGCTTACTGAAGAGAGACTGGATTTGAACTAATTATCCTGCAATTGTTTAATTTTAAGTGCGATGGCAAACCACTGGAGGATTCTGAACAATGGAGTGATATAACCTAATTTACATTAAACAAAGAAACAAACAAATACATAAAACTTCCCTTTGGCTGATGCCAAGGAAAAAGCCATAGGGCATAAGCGGAAGTAACAAAACTAACTGTGCAAAGTCCAAAGTGTTATAGGAGTGAGAAGTAGAGAATGATTGATTCAGTCTATGTAGACTTAACATGTATTAAAAGAATGAGTAGTTAGTAGAGCCTTTAAGATCACATAGAAATATAGAGGTAGGTATTGCAACTGGGAGAAATATACCCCAATTAAGGGAAGAGCTGAGCAAAACTGGCAACAGAGTTAGGGAAGGTGTGTTTAGTGAAAGGCTGAGGGTTAAATGATTATAGAGTTCATGTAAAGAGGCACTGAGAAATGAATTGTTTACGTAGAATGGAGCCAGGCTACATGCTAGAGTTTGTAATTTATTCCTTTAACAATGGAGACCAATTTTTAAAAATTATTCATTTAGATCGTATTTAATAAAAATATCTATTTACTAACTTTTTTCAAAAGCTTACTATAGTGTAGGGTGCTCTGCTAGGAACTTGAAATGTAGAAATAAACAAGAACAAAGCAATTCTTTTGAAATTTCATAGTTTGTCACATTTTTGTTAGAATAAATTGCTTCCTATAGGCAAGTGATGTCATTTTTTTTCTATAGCTTCAGAAGATGAAATTTTCCCTGTTTTGTGATTATTGTGGCTTTATTTTAGAGCCGCTGATTTTCCATTTCCAAGTTCAGCATCAATACCTAAAGTGACATAGACTCTTGCCTTTCTCTCCATATTGACCCAATCCTTCCTATTCATTATCTTCCAAATTACCAACAAATCCTGGCCTCATATGACAGCAGGAAAATTAGTTTATATTCTCATTAAGTCCCCCAATTAAATTTGACATCAAATCCCCTTACACAAAATCCTCTCGTTATTTCTGAGAGCCCTCCAAGGAGCTGTCTTATGAGTACTCAGGAATAAGTTCCTCAAATTTTCCACTTCAGCTTACTCATTAATTCATTAGCATTCATGTCAGTAATAATACATCATATGGAGAACAACTCTGCAGGGGACAGTCGGCCTCTCCTGGTGATCATCACTTATTGCAGCAGTTGGAAGGATGGCCTTTCCATCCTCTCCAATGTCACCCCGTGTTTAACATGGAGCAGGCAGTCTCAGAATTTACTACTGCACACTCTAATGATGTCAACTGTTGCACTAATATTTCCCTGAAGATGTGAGGAAAAGGATATAGAAATAAAACACAAAGTGTAATGTAAAACTAACTCCTAAAGATGCCTGATATTAGGGTCCACAGGTCCAAGGCCATCTTCAGAATATCTTATTTCTCTGTCTAGCTTGTGAGAAGATACTAACTCCTCCTCAAAACACACACACACACACACACACACACACACCCATGCACACATGCACACACGCACACATGCACACATATTTGAGAAACTATCTATGAGTATTCTATACATATCAATAGGCATATCTGTGATTCCAAATTGAAAGTTAAATTGTCATGAGTTACAAAGAGGTCCCAGTTTCAGACTCATATCTCATATTTTATTTTGTTTCCAAAAAAGGTCTTCTTAGGATACTTCTAAATCCTTTACCATTTAGAGAAAATTCTATATTCTCCCCCAAAAAGATGTGGAACCATCCTATGACCACCATAGCCCTATCAGCTGGAACACAATAGTCCAAGAGTGGCATACTTAAGTCATTCATCTGAATAATAACATATGTAAATTATTTTTAAATCTAGTCAACTTCTGATTCACTGTCTATCTTGTGTGGCATGAAACTCATACCTATAGATTTTTCCTGCAGTATCAGTGTAAGGGCCAAAAACTGTTCCCTTCTTCCCTTCTAGGTTCTTTAGCAGGTTTACTAATTACATTGACATAAGACAGATTAATAGGAGAAAAACAAATTTTGTACCTAAAAATATGAGACTCCTTGACAGGTAATTGAGGAGTATATACCATACTGAGCTAAGGAGAAGGGTGTATGGTCTGGAGCTTCAAAGGGGAAGAATACAATTCACAGGAAGAAGAGAAAGCAGATGTTTGATAAACAAATGTTTGCCAAGCTATGCAGAGAATTCTGATATAAAAAAAAACTTTGATATTAGCTTTTTTCCCAGCACAGGCTCCCTACCTAAATTCTTTTAAGGAGTTAAGGAGACATAAAAAGCTCTTCCTGAGTCTGCTGGGCCTGACTTCCTTCAGCCTGAAATAATCCACATGCCAAAGTGGCATATTGTGGGATGGTATATACTGCTCCCCCTTATCAGTTTTGCCCACAAATATTTGAAAACCAATATACACAAGGATACAAGTATAAAATCAGTTTATAGTTCAATGAACACTAAGTTCTCACCAGGCCAAGAATCATTTCTTTTTAAAGGGCAACAGGTTTGCAGACATAGCTTTAGTTAAAAATTACACATGACATTGAGCTTTACCTGCAAGAATAGTGTTAAGATAAAGGTTACGGCATTGGTTTTGTTTTCTAGAAATATGGGGAGGTGCTTATATAAATAAAAGGCATATTCAAAGTGACTTTTCTTAAAAAGTCACTGGAAATTTTCTATACCCAGAAAATAATATGACTTTTTTTTTCCTACACATGTTAAGTTCTTCAAACTATCATGATATCTTGTTTTTTTGCTTTTTTTTTTCTTTTTTCTTTTTTTGTCCAGGGAATCCTTATAGACAAGCCCAATTGCTCCAGTGGTCAAAGAATAGACTCCTGCTCATCTTTCACTTGTCTTAGGAAATCTCATCTCATGTATTATTTGTATCCCTCACTAGAATGCCTCTCTGACAGCAAAGATGTTTTTCACCTCTGTGACTTTAGACTAGCTCTTAGAGGAAGTGCCTGGTGTATAGGAGGTGTGCCTGGTGCCTCATGAGCTCAATACTTATTTATTGAATTACTACATTCTGAAGGGGACAGATTTTCCAAAAATAACTACCAAGTACAAATGGATAGAGAATCTGATTATACTTTGAACTTTATGCCTCATAGCATGTGATATTTAGTTTTCATCACCACCATTTATTTTCCCATACTTTTAATTGAATATATAGCTTCTACTATAATGAAAGAATTTTCAAAAATAAACTACTATCCATATATCAAAAATAAACTACTTACCCATTTGTTATTTTCCCACAAAAATTTCCAAGTCAGAAGCTACTTCAATTTTCATTCTTCCCTTACCTGACCAGAAAAAATTTTTGTTTGTTTTCTCATATGTGTACATAGTATTTTATAATGCTGTGCTTCTATTATACCATTTGCCACAGTATAATTATTTGTTAATGTGTTATTTTTTTTCATTAGCCTTTGAATATTCCAGAATGCACTTTTTTTAAAAAAAAATTCTTTTTAAAAGAAAGCCCCAGGAGACTCTGTGTTGTTGAACTCATGCAGATTTTGGGAGAATGGGCTAATCAGAGGTCATAAAAGTTCCTCACTCCTTCTCACATACCTTGCACTATGCATCTCTTCTATCTGGCTGTTCCTGAGTTACAGGCTTTATAATAAACTGGTAATCTAAAAGTTTTCTCCAACTGGCCATAGTAGGCGAAGTTAGATATGTTCAAAGCACAAGAAAAATCAATGCAGCACCGCCGGCTTGAAGATGAAAGAACCACATGTCAGAACTGGAGACTGGCCTTTAGGAGTTGTGAGCAATTCCTGACTGACAGCCAGCAAGAGAATGGAGATCTTAATTTTACAAACATAAGGAGCTAGGTATTGTCAACAACCAAAAAAGTGTGGTTGCACTCCAAAGTTTCCAAAGAAGAGGCCAATCTGACAGGACATTTGTCTTGTGTGATCTTAAATAGAGAATCTATCAGAGTCCACCCAGTCTTTTGTTCAACAGAACTGTGATATAAGTTTTGTTTAACAAACAGACAAAACCCACACACAAAGAAATTCTCAGCACTTGTAGTTGTTCAAGAATGTTTTCTGAGATATCATTCAAATACAGAATAATATCATGCCTTGCATTATGCCTTCTGACAAACAAGTCATAATAATTTGCTTTTTAAAAGAGAAAATATAGTAAATTTGGAATTACCAAATAACTACCATTCTTGGATAAACTCCTCTTGCAGCCTTGGTTTAGAAAAACATGATGATTTGTTTTAACCTATCTATTCTTTCTACTGTATATAACTTTGTTTACATGATTCACTTTTCATTGGTTGTTTTGGTCATGTCAATGGATCACTCTTTCCATTTAATAGTTAACAGTACTTTATTTTTCCAGAAGTAGTCAATAAGATGTATAATTCATTTATTCCTGCTTTCAGACAGTTAATATTTTATTAATGTAAAAGTAATTATGACATTCTTTGGAACTGGACTTTGGAGGTAGAAGCATTACATTTTTATCTTCTCAAATTTTATAGTCATAAGCTAAGCAATCTAACATAATAAAATAGAGGACAGAAAGCTGATATGCTTTTTAAGATGCTAAAAACTGCTACCTACCATCAAAATTTTTCATCAAAATAATAGTCATTTACCAACTCCTGTTCTTTGTCAGGTGTTTCATTGTTTCTGTTTATCCCAGCTGAACTCCTACACCAACTCTGTTTTCATGCTCTTCATTACCAGTCATTTCTTTTGGTTTGGTTGAACATAATCTTCAACTATTTATTGGATAATTACTATTATAGATATAAAGATGAGCAAAATGATCTCTGCTTTCAAATATTTTATATGTGAAAATGATTATGATACTATTTAATTAAAACAATAAAATATTTCTCTTTTGTCTTCAAGGCTCAGAGAAGAAAAAATGATCCGTCATAGCATCTATTGAATATTAAATGTGTTCTCCAGATAGATGTGTTAGCTTACAAAGAGATGGTCATTGTCTCTCAAAGAACTCTACAATAATAAAAGTCAGAGTAGTTTTAGATATCAAATGATCTTTCATGAATGCTGATCTGATCACAGTGTCTTTGATAAAAATTTGACAGTGACCTTTTTTTCTATTAACAACCATCCCCACCCCCCAGTTTGCATAATAAGCCTTTAACTATCTGACTTATGTTAGTTTAACAGCCCTGTTTCTAATAGTTTCTAGGCGTGCACCACACTTCCACACATGAAAATTTTATGCTTCGGTCATACAAAACTGTTTACACAATGACTATACTCTCATAATTTTATCAATACATAAGCTGTTTCCTGTGCCATGAATCTCCTTTCTGATATCGTCTATCTTTGCTTCTCAATCCTTCCAGCTGGTTGCTCAAACCAGAATTTGGAAACTCCATTCTCTATGCTCCCATTGCATCTGATGTCATTATATGATAATCATTTCTTTCCTCTTCTTAAGGACTAAATGTCTTCTTATTTCTCTCTGTATCTCTACTAAGCAGGTAACAAGGGTCAAGAAATAATTGTTAAGTAGATAGACAAATTTATCTGATACCAGTGTGTCAAAATGTTCATACATATAAATTTTGATATTATATAGATTACATATATAATATTCAATAATTGGATTTCAGCAAGTATTTGAATATGAGTCAGAATTTTTTCAAAATTTCCTTTGATAGTAGATGTGATACTGCAATAGTAGTTTCAGCAGTTCCTCCTTCTATCCATGTCTAATGTTTTCTCTGTTCATTTGTTTTCCTGTCACTAGCAGGATAAGATTAAAGATTTCTTTTTGCCATTTTCTCTGTATGATTTTCTATCCATGTCATCATGCTGTGTCAATTATATGAGTACTGTTTCATTAATGATGTCCCTTAAATATAATTATTGTCATTGAACCAAAAAAACAAAAAACAAAACACAAAACAAAACAAAAAACCAGTCTTAGAATTAGGCTCTACCTATTTATCTTTTATGGATTGAAAATTGAGAATAAAAGGGAAAAAATAGTGTTCTCATCTATGACCTCCAGGAGATATTGAGACTTCAAATGTTAATTCTGCCTTTGTGCTAACAAGAAAACTTCTATTTTACTTGATTGTATCTTCCTCGCATAAAAAGCAAAATTTTTTTCTCGATTTACACTAACTTTAAAATGTGTTTGCCTCTGGCAGCTCATAAATTAAAGGGCTTTTATTGTATTTTGACATTCTCACTTACTCAATGTGTCTCTTGTTTGAACATTTAAATTTTAGTAAGACTAAAATTTACATTCAGTGTAGTAGTTTTGCCATAATACCAGTTGAAAAAAGTTATAAAATGTCTGACCATATGGTCCTTTGATGTACAACATTTAATGCAAAACTCAAAGTAAACATCTCAAAAGTATTTTTGGAATCGTTACCAAATGTTGATGCTACATAATAAAGGCTATATGGCAACACTCTGAATGTTAAGCATTCTTAAATTGAAGAACATTTTCATAATAACAGGGGAAAAAAAGAGTTGCAGAAAGGGAATATACTTAGGCATTAGACTTCACTTGAGTCAACTCAAATTAGGTTTGACCACTTTAAGTTGAAGATGTCATGTCTTTAAGCATCAAGATAAGAGAAAAAGATTATTTTAGGAATAATATAAATATTTTTTAATTATAAATCTTCATTAAAAAAAATTTGGTTGTGACAGAATTTCTTCTTGAACATTATATTTGTTCCAGATTATAGGTTGTTAATGCTTCTCAGTTACCTAAATTTCTCTTGAAATTTTAATTGGTAAGTGAATTTTCTTCTTTAGTGACTGAATTATGTTCAAGAGCTAATATGCCATACACAGTAAACATACTATCAAAAAGTAATGTACCTTAAATTGTCAGGGCAGAATTATATGGAATTTTCTCAACTTTGATTATATCTTGAGATCTCAAGATGTTTGCTGTCTTGCACATTTTGTTACTTTTATTTTTTGAGTTGTAATTTATATACAATAAAATCTAGTAATTATAAGTGTACTATTACAGGAATTTTGAGAAAAATACACAATCATGTAACCACTATCATAATCATGTTATAGAACACTTCTATAACCCCAAAAGTTTCCTGAATTTGCATTTGCAACAAATTCTCTCTCTGCCACTCCAGCCCCTAACAACTACTAATCTATTTTCTGTCATAGTTTTGTATGTTCTAGAATTTTATATGAATAGAATTAAAAATATACAAAATATAGTCTTTTGAGTTTGGTTTCCTTCACTTGGCATATTTCTTTTAGATTCATCCATATTGTTGTATGTATCAATAGTTTGTTCTTTTTTATGGCTGACTAGTATTTCACTAATGAATATATCTATACATTTATTAGTTGATAGAAATTTGGACCTGTTTCCATTTTATGACTTTTGTGAATAAAGCTTTTATGAATATTCAAATAAAAGTATCGGTTTGAACATAAGCTTTCATTTCTCTTGCCTAAACACTCAGAGTTGGGTTGCCAGGTCAATGGTAAGTGTATGTTTAAATTTATAAAATATAGTTAAATTGTTTCCAAAGTAACTGTCTCATTTCGTATTTTCACTAGAATATGTGAATATTCTAGTTGCTCAATAAGTTCACCAATACTTCCTAAATATATTTATAGATCTAATATAATCTTAATCAAAAACTGAGAAGACTTTTTTCTAAGAGTTGACAAGCTGATTCTGAAATATAATAAAAATGCAAAGGAACTAGAATAACCAAACAACTTTGAAAACATTAAATAAAATTTGAGAACATACACTACCTGATTTTAAGAATTTTAAAGCTATGGTAAACAAAATATTTTGGCATTGATGTAAAGGTAGACTAATATATCAATGGAACTGGGTAGGAAATCATGAAATAGACCCACAAATATATGGTCACTTGATTTTTGACAAATGTTACATGACAATTCAATAGAGGAAAAATAAACTTTTCAATAAATTATACTAGAACATATGGGTATTCATAGGCAAACACAAAAGAATCTCAACGCTGATTTCATACCAAATATAAAAACATAATTGACAATGTATTATAGACCTAAATATAACAGCTAAAACTCTGAACCTTGAACAAAACAAAAAAAAATTATTAATGACCTTAGGTAAGGCAATGATATCTTAAATATGACAGCAAAAGCAAGAATTACATTTAAAAAATCAATAATTAGACAACATGCATGCCACAAGAGATACATATTTGTCAAAGAGCACATTAAAAAATGTTCAACATCACTGATTATAGGGAAATGCACATTAAAATTATAAAGAGATATTACACAGTCTATGGCATGACTAAAATTAACGACTGAACATATCAAGCTGATGAGAATTTGGAGCAACTGGAAACTCATACATTACTGTCAGGAATGAAAAAATGGTACACCACTTTGGAAAAATAAAAGTTTGGTAACTTCTTAAATAGTTAAGTGTATATCTACTCTATATAACTCAAGGGATTTTCCCCTCAAAAATGAAAGCAATCACTGATAAAAAGACTTGTATACAAATTTTCTTGGCAGTTTTATTTGTAATAGTCAAAAACTGTAAACAACACACATGTCTAAGAACAGGTGAGTATATAAAAATTGTGGTATAATAGACATCGAAATATTACTCAACAATAAAATATGATTAAATTTTTCTCAGTGATCATTCCCAAAATGATTATCCTATATAAAAGAAGTCAGGCAAAAGAGAGCCTACTATAGGAATACATTTATATAAAATTCTAGAGAAAAAAAGAACTAAACTAGAGTGGTAGAAAGCAAATCAGTGATTGCCTAGGGGTGGTGCTGAGAAGCAGGAAGAAGAAATTTCCAATGGGCATAAAGTAACTTTCGAGATTAATAGATATATTCATTATCCTCATTGTGTTAATGTTCATATTTATCAAATAATACTCTTAAAATATGTACAGTCTATTGTATATCATTTAAGCCTCAATAAAGATGTAAAAATGTTTTATCTTAATCAATGTTTTTAGACAATTTGTCTTAACTTTTAGTTATGTAAGGAAGTATAATGCAATAAATTACATTGTTGAAATCTCTTTGTTAAATTCTATAAATATTCTGAAATCTCCTTCTACTTGTTGTTTTGTCATTGTTATTTACTTGTTTTGCCTTTTCTGCTTGTTTTGTTTTAAATAGTGGGACACAAGTGGTTAGATTAAATTTCCCCTTTCTGTTATCTATTTTAAATTTTATACTTGGGATTAAATATTTGTGCAAGAATTTTTAATGACTTTTAAACCCCCTAGGTAGGTGGACATGAGTTTAAACCAAATTAAACACAAATACATTGGTTATTTGATTGTTCTGCTCATTTAACTTGATTTTGTACTTGAATAGAAGTCTTCCAAAGAACAAATCTGAGTCTTCTTGTGCATCTAAAATTGGTGAGAACAAGAAGACAGAACACATCACCTCTCTTACCAGACGGTAGACTATCTTTTTGGCATGTTGCCTGGAAAGTCACAAATTCAATTAAATGCACATATGGCACATAGCAGTAAGCATTCATCTTCGCCAAGGCTCATTCCTCTATGGCATTTCCAAATTATAGTCATGCTATAAACCTTTCCCATGATTAAATTGAATTTTTTTTTGCTTAAAAATTTCAGATCATATAATGCTTTCTCTACTATAAAAGCAATAATGGAAATACATCAAATAGAATGTCAGTACAAATTCTACAAGTGTGCTTTTCCTACTGAGGTACATTTTATTTATGATGTCAGGTTTGGAGATATCTAGCCTTAACAAGAGATAGTGGTAGAATTAATAAATTTCCCAATATTCCCCGAAGCAGCTGCTCTCCTTTGAAATAATGAGCATATGATTTCATCATATTTTATTGATTTGATGCCCTTCAGCTAAAAAAAAAATCAGTGAAATGCAAACAACTTTCATAATATCTGCATATTTCTCAAGCCCTCTATTTTTTTTTGGTTAAACAGAAAGCTGATGAGCATGCAAATAAAACAGCCAAAGGCAGTATTTCGATTTTTTAACCAAAGACAAGACAAAGGGAAGATGAGATCCATGCAACATCTTTACTTCTGAGATGTCTACCTAAATATTTACTATTTCTAAAAGTGGGATAAACTAAAATGACTTAATGGTATAAAGAGACCCCATGTCTTACATAAGTGCAGGAGTTGTCAGGGTTTGAGCCAATAATGTATATACACTAGAAGAAGAAAGCAACCATAACTTTCTAGCAAAGTGTGACCAGGGTTGATTCAAACAATTAGTATCAAAAATATGTGAGGACTCAGGAAAAGCTGGGCCGAAGTTTAGTTAGATGAATATAAGTAGGACTCCATTAGAAAATATATACATGCCTGAAAAGAATGGAATGAGATTAGATATAAAACGTAAAAAGAAAAAAAAATGTTTTGAATGCCTACCATTGGGTGGGAAGCAGAGAGTAAGTAGGAAAAAAATTAAGTGAGCATCAGAGGCAACAGACATAATTTCCAAAGGAGGTGAAGCTATTTGAGATTTCCTGAACAAATCTGTGTTTTTACCAGGTTCTGACTTAGCACCCTAGCAATGGTCCCTTTTAGGAAAGCCTATCCTCCTAGAATTATATAATTTTATGGAACAAAGTTATTCTTTCAGTTAGAATTTCCCTCATTCTACTATAATAGGGCATGTGGCCCTTAAGGCTCTAACTGAATTCAGTAGGAGGCCATTTGTGACTCTGATATTGGTTCGTTAACCCCTCCCCCCAAAGAAGCTACTTCCATATATATTATTCCAGAAGAAGCAAAGTATTCAACCCTAATTTGTTTTCTTTATGAGGTATGACATTAAAGGAAAATAGGTGGAATATATTTTAATGTAGAGCTAAAAGAGGGTACTGTTAAATTTATTGTGTGCCATAGTCATCTATTAGTCATAGTTAAACAGGTGTCTTTGCTGGAAGACTTCTCTAGGACTTTCTTTGGCATGCCACTGTATTCTGTGAATCTCCAAGAGGGATGATTATAGTCTAGGGTTTCTAAAACAATTTGTCCATAGGAGTCCCTTCAGGAAGAGGAGTATTGAATATTTTTCCAGAGTTAATGTTCAATAAAATACAATATGGAAAACACTAGTTTACTGACTTAAATCACTATTCATTTTTGTAAAGAGATAGCAATAGTGAAGAAGGGATTGTTCAAGAGGGCATGCCTGGATATTATTGCTAATTTAGAGTAGGAGTTGGACTCAGGAAGTCAAGTTCAACTAGACCAGACTATGGCTAAGCAAAACCTCACGTAAGGTTCTAAACCATAATATTATATGCCACCACATAAGGGAAAGACTGGGTTGTAGTTGTGTAAAAACCAAGGGTTGGTAATGGACTGAGAAGCAAAGGTAACGGCCAGTGTATTTAAGCTGCCTAGGAAGAGTTGTACAATTGGGCTAGATTGTTAACGGAAGAAGTAATTAAGGAAAAAAGCTGGGTGAAAATGTTAAGGTATATAGAGGCAGTGAATTCCAGGAACAGAAACAAAGTTGAAAATGTGCGTATCCTGAGTCAATCAATGTCATAGAATTAACATGATAGAGTTTCTTAGGTCAAACATTTTACTCCTAGGTAGTATATTTCTAGTGCACCTGTCCTTTATTTAATTTCTTTGAGCTCATTTCTTCCTCACCTCTTTAATGAAACACATGTAGATTTAAAAAAATTTTAGACTACCATTTATTGAGTGCCTATAATATTCTAAATCCATGTTAATCACTTTTCTATATTAACTATTATAAAATATCACCTAAAATAATTTTCATATATAATCTTTACAACATATATTAGATAATTTATTAGATGAGAGATTATCTAATACAACGCTCACAAAATGCTTTACAAAGTAAAGTGAAGGGAAAGTAAATTGTCCAAGGACAGTAACTCCAAGCTAGGGAAGTAAAAAAGACAGGGTCATTTATTTATGATAATTTCATTTAGTTATTATTGTTTTTTATTTTATATTTTATTTCTGTTATTTGTGACTTAAATAGGTGTGGCTATCTTGCTTTAAAATTATGTCATTTTCCCTCATTCTCTTAAAAAGCAAGGACAATTTATAATAGTGACAAAGAAAATGTTTATCAAATAGTTTTTTGTTATTAGCCAATAATTCCCACAATATCTTAATTGCCTTTGTTCTTTGTTGTCTGTACATACACCTTGCAAAATTAACTGATTATTAGTAATATAAGATAAATCAATTACGATATTGATCTGAAAAGAAAGATATTAGGCAATGAACTATAACAGATAAAACAAACCACCCTTCTATTTTTCAGTTACAGTTAAAAGGGGCCATATATATTATGTGAGGGGCATGAATTAATTATTACTCTAAATGAAAGGTGTGCTCAAGGCTTAGTAAAATTTCTCTGTAATACAAAAATGTCATTATAATTTCTTGTACTTGTACAGTTTGTTTAAACAAGTCATCCCTTCCCCTCCACAGTTCATGGAAGAATTCAATGGAGTTAGAAAAAAGTCTTTGATTATATCCCATGGTGGTTTGACATTAACACATCATCCAGATCATGACCCAGATGTTCTGATCTTAAACACTTTAGATCAAGAGATTTTCTTGCCCTTACAATTAAGAATAGCTACTACTTTCACTGGCTTCTCAGTCTGAGAACTTCATGAGGTCAATGTTATTTTTCTTGTTTTTCAAGGGAGGAGACTGGAAGAAAAAAACTTGCTCAGGCATCACATAGCAAGTCACTCACAAAATAGGGAATGCAGTTAGCATTAATGAACTGACTAGGTGGAGAGCAAGAGGAGAGAAAGAGCAAAGGGAGATCATTTTATAAACTATATAAATGTCTAACCAATGTACTGTATACTTGACACTAATAAAATAAAATTTAAAAAATACATATAAATAAATAAACTTTGAACCTAAAGCATTTGAGATACTGGGTTACCAATGACTGAATAAAGTATATTTCTTGCTCTAAAAATCCTTGCCTTTTTAAAAAAACAAAATATTTTAAATAAAAATTCATATTCTTTTTTTCAAAAAATGAA
The DNA here is from genome assembly GCA_028627145.1 of Eidolon dupreanum. Lineage (NCBI taxonomy): Eukaryota > Metazoa > Chordata > Mammalia > Chiroptera > Pteropodidae > Eidolon > Eidolon dupreanum. Next base: position 48,813,633 of record CM053503.1, on the reverse strand, counting down.
TTTAGCTTACAATTGTGAGTCTACAGATGGCACTAGAAACTACAATAAGTAAACAAATAAATCAAAATCTAAATATAGATATTTTGGAGGCATAAAGCAACTTTTCAGAATATTAAGAAATGCTAATTATTTCTATTCTATTCTATTATACAGATTACTATCATTTTTCTCATATGAGCTCCAAATTTTATTTTTTGAAGATTTAGAAAAAATTATCCTCACACATATATTGCTTAGGGAGAAAAAAGGAAGAAAATCAAGAAAGACCAGAGTGTAGCATTCATGCTTTCTGTACTAATCTGTGATTGAGTTTCCTTATTTAACTTTAAACCAAATGGATCTCATTGTGAAAGGCAGGTCTTAAAATATCTTATGTTTTCAGGACTTATAATCACTAAGAAAATCAAGACTTATTTATTTAAATCTTTTTATATTAATGTGCGTAACAAAGTTTTTGTCAGACTTTAGTGAAGGAGTTCAAGGTTACAGGCAGAATGATTTCTCTCAGTGACATTCAAATGCAATAAAAGAGATAAAGGAGTAACTTCTGCTTTGTTACGTAACTTTTATATTATTATTATTATTATTATTATATAATGTAAATATGTATACACATGCACATACATATATACACATATGTATTTGTAACATTTTGGTACAGATATTTTACTTAACCAAGATATTTTATTTCTACATATTATCAGTCTCCTAAATGTGTGGTGAATTAAGAAATTATAATACAGTGTAACTTAATAAAAATAATAATTCTGAAATTGCTCATCTTATTTTTTTCTTCACAAATTAATAAAAACCACTAAGGTCCTTAGAGCATCTGATTTTGAATGTATACATACTTAGGCAGTTGGCTCACATCCGAAGAGAATACACAAATGCAGCAGTGACAATGAAATGGAGAAGCGAAAGCCATTTTGTTATGTTAATAGTTACTAAAGACTAAAAAATTATTCCTTTAAAAAAATCAACTATTTAAAATGTGCATATGATAAGGAAGATTAGTTGTAATGGTAGCCATGAAAACATAGGAGAAATGGAAGATACGTTGTCTTCAATATATCAAAAATCAAATATGATTTACGATATTTTGATGATGTTTTATAAGCAAAAAAGAAGAATCTCCATTTGTGCATGTTATTTTGATTTAAAAGGGTGGATAAAGTGAAACTAATTGTGAACAAAATTATGAAGGAAGGATTATGTTTATAGAGTATTTTTATATATAATTTCTAATTCTCACTCTAAATTCTTGAGCCCTACAATACTCAGAACTTATACACAACCCATTTTTCCTTACTGCACTGTCCCACCAAGGGATCATCCAACATGGAAAGGATGCAGTCTTTCATGTTTGTTCCTTTGAAAGGAAAAAAACAAATTTAATTTCATATATATAGAAGCCTACAAAAATATAAGACTAAAAGAGGTAACCATGGTAGGCAGTGTTTACAACTTTTAGATAAGAAAGCAGTAAATTTGTAAAGAATTGACAAGACAAAGGTATTTGGTCTTTGGGTAGCAAATTAGCAAAGAAGTAACAAAGTTTGTCTACACAGCCTTCTTGGCCTTAAACTTACTACAACTGGTGTTAAAGATGGTCTCTGCCCTCCTGGTACAGAGGAGGGTAACTTTCACAGGGGAAATTTATTTCCTGCTTTCAAGGGACAAAAGAGGCCAGTGTATCCTTCTTGTACTGGTTGTTTCTTCAGTAATTTGAATTCAAAATAATAAAAGCAGCCTATTTTGAGGTAGCATATTTTACTCTCCTTTAATGATTAGAAATAATATATGTAAAACATCTAGCATACACAGGAAAAGTAATAGATGATAGGTATTATATATACAATGAATAAAAGGTCAGCATTTGAAGGAAGCTTTTAAATAATACTTGCTTTGGGATTATTCATGGCTCTAGAAACATGCTTAATTTGACATTTAAAATAGCCTCACCATATGGTATATTGTTTCCTCTATTCAATGTAAAAAATGTCAAATGATGCTGTAAACAAGATTAGCAAGACTGAAATCAAAGACATTGAAAGAAGCAAACTTTACTATCAGATGCCTTAAAAATCTAAAAGACATAGTGAAGAATCTAGAATAATGATGGAATTTCATCTTTAAAAGAACAGAATTTGATCAGATTTAGATCTTATGTACATTGCGTTATCATATGCTCTTCTGTATTATTATTAATGACTCTAGTGGCAGTGGGAATAATCATTAAAGCTTTAGAAAAGAAAAAGATATATTGATTGATATCTAAATTGTTTTATTATGTTTGATCCAGATATTTCAACAATGGACACTTGTATATTACTTTCTATTTTATAAAGCATTTTATATAAATATTCCTATTTAATCTCAATTAGTTCAACAGCTGAGCTGATAAATATTAATGTAGCTACTGTACGTAAGATATTCTCCTTAAAATAACTGTTGAGACCACATCCATCCTGTCCACATGCCAGTTTTCACCAGTCAACACCTGAACCATAAACTGTTATTTCTTCTACCCCTGATACTTTCCCTTTGCCCATCGACCATTTCCTGCACTGTAGTTCCTAAATTCTAACTTTTGAATGACTTGACCCAGGCCTCCAAATCAGAGTCCTCAAACTGTAACCTATCAAAATGCTGTAACTCCAAAGAGAAGATTCCTATATTTCCTCAAGGTGCTTCCTCAACTTCTTTGACTTAAGTAAAACTGGTTCTAGCTACTAAACCTCATTTTCTCTAGAGTCTTCTAAAGCTGTTGATAGATATTTTTATTCCTTAGTAATTGTGAGGCTGAAATGTGCTATGCTTGCACACATATCCCCTTTATCACCAATACCTTTGCTTAAAAATTACATCTCCATCTTCTTATGAAAGTCTCTTTAAGATTTATGGTATTTAGCTACAGCACCCTCTTCTCTTCTTTGTTCTTATTTAACAACTTTCATGTCTCCTCTCATTTGCTAGCAATTTCATCATTTGGCCTACAGATTTCCTCTGTATCCCTCTATACCTCATATCTAGCCATCGCTCTGGTGACTTAAATGTCCCTATGAATGGCACGTTCAACCCAAAGGCCTCCCAGGATTCAAGTCATTCACCTTCAGTGACAGTCTCCTCCTCTATTTACTTTGGCTTTTGTCAACATGTATAACAATTATAAAACTAATAAGCAAGCATTAGATTATAAAACTAATAATCAAAAAATACTTTTTTCAACTTGCTTACTTACTTTTGTTTTTCAACATCAAAAAAGGGACCACTTCTTTTGACGGTCCCTTCCCCTTCACTCTTTTCTGTTCAGATTTCATGGTACATCATTTCATAACCCTCTTGCAAAACTGAACTCCTTTACCTTACTTTTTAATTGACCACATCTGTCCAATCTCCACCCTGAATGAACCTAGCCATCTATTTTCTCTAACCCTGCACTGATTATTTTAAAAACTCTGGAAAAACATCTCATTAGACAACATATTAATTCCACTGTAATCTGAGAAGGAACAATTTCAAATAAGCCTTCAACACTGCCACATTTCTCTGGTTCTCTGATAACTCATTTTTATTTTCTTCACCATTATCCCATCCTTCTCTACTAGTTTTCCAAACATTGGATTAACCTTATCTTCTCAGTGAGTGACCTTGATTTATATATTTTTTTAAAAGATGGAGCATCCTAATTTTCTTTATATAAATCATTCCCTTAACCCACATCTGTACTTTCTTTGCTTATATTTCTTTGTTTATATACTTTCTTTGCTTATATCGTTAAATAGAGAACCTACCACTTCTTCCTAAGGCTGGTGCTTCTACCTCTGCTTAACTCTGTCTTCTTTCATCTTTATCAATTGTAAATAATCAGTTATCTTGTTTTTTTTTATTATTTAAACTTTTTTCACTGTATTATTCCCATTGTTTTTTAAGTTGCTCAGTCTTTACTAAAAATACCTTACTTAGTCCCCCATTCCCTGCCAGCTACTACTCCATGATTGTCTTCTTGAAAACCAAACTTTTCAGAAGATTTGTTTGTATCTCTTCATAGCTCTTCATAGGGTGTCCCTCAGATTGCTCATGTCTGGCTACTTTTCTCCTTTTTTGACCACAGCAACTCTATGAATTCCAATGAATTTAACGTCACTAAATGAAGTTGAAATTTCTCAGTCCTTGCCTTGATGCCAGTGAACACCTCTTTCTTGCAACTCTTTCCTCTCTATTTCTGTGACACAATGCTCTTCTGGATTTTATCTTTAATTGCACATACTTTATTAGATACTCTTGTACTCTTCCATTAATGTTGAGAGTTGGAGTTTCTCAGAGTTTCTTCCCAGGCCCTCATGTCCTTATTCTTCTTCACACTGTCTCCTTCACACTATAGACAAATATTCAATTACCCTCTCAATGCAAAGGACTAAAAAATTTAATATCCCAACTCCAGAAGGCATTTCTGATTATCTCTCTCTGACATATACATATATAAATTTACATATTATCATACATATTTATGTATATATGAAATCCATAGACATATGGATTCCCTGCTTTATGGACTTATAATCTTTATCTTAATATAATAGGACAACATATACAGTTTTCTCTTAATTTCCAACCTTAATCCACATCTTGGACAAACCAGTTCCATTCTGACTCCCTGGATATCATAAGTAGGCCCACAAGAACATACCTTTGGTCACTCTCTTACAATTCCCTTCTTGTCTTTGACCAGTATGGTCTAGTCTTCCTAATAGTTACCTCTGGAGACTGTCATGTGAACTCACCTAGAATGAGGAGCATATAAAACAAAAATATTTTAATAAGTATTAATATCTTACTTATTACTACTGCTAAAACATCAGTAATATAATAAAAAAGTACTATAGTAAAAATAGAGACATAAGGAGGTTAGACTCAAATCTTGGGGAGTCTTTAAAAGAGAAAACAAGATAAGACTATGAGCTAAGAAAAAACAAAGACGAAAACAAGTGCCTATCATATTCTATTTTACTTTAGGCAAAAATTGTCATATAACATATCCTGTTTGTTTGTTTGTTTTTTATGAAAACTCCCCCTTTAACTGCTAAACACCTATGAAAATGGCAATCCAGAACACTGGCAATACCAAGGATGCCAAGGACATGGAGCAACATGGACTCTCATTCATTGCTGTTAAGAAAGCAAAACAGTATAGCCACTTGGATAACAGTTTGTCAGTTTCTTAAAAAGCTAAACATACTCTTACATATGATTCAGTAATTGTACTCCTTGCTATTTAACCACATGAGTTGAAAATCTAGGATCACATGAAAACCTTCAAATATATATTTATAACAGCTTTATTCATAACTGACAAAACTTGGAAGCAATCAAGATGGTTAAATAAGTGACTGGGTAAATAAAATGCAGTACACACAGCCAATAGAATATCATTCAGCACTAAAAAAAAAAAAAATAAGCCATCCAGCCATGAAAAGACATGAAAGAATCTTAAATGCATATTATTAAGTGAAAGAAGCCAATGTGAAAAAGCTACATGCTGTATGATTCCAAGTACATGGCATTTTGGAAAAAGGCAAAACTAGAGACAGTGAAAAGATAAGTGGTTGTCAGGGATTAGGGTGGAGGTAGGAATGAATAAACAAAGCATAGAGGATTTTTAGGACAGTGAAAATACTCTGTATGGTACTATAATGATGGATAGATGTGCTTACAAATTTAAAATATGTAACAAAATCTAAAAAAAATTGAAATGTATCAATGGAGGTTATTCATTTGTAACAAACGCACTACTCTAATAGGAAATATTGATAATGGAGGAGCCTATGCATGTGTGTGGACAAAGAGTATATGGAAAATGTCTGTGCCTTCATGCCAATTTTGCTATGAACCTAAACTACTTTAAAAATAAATTATAAAAAAAACTTGATCTTTGAAAACATGGCTGAGTGAGAGACGTCCCAGATTTCTCCCCTTGAAACAACAATAAGCTGAACATCTAAAACTCAACAAAAATCACTCAAACTGCACAACAGCATGTCTGAGTGTGGACTCTGAACATAAGAGCTACCCCAGGGATCCAAGAGGCTCAGACGCCACCTACTGGAAACCAAAAGAAAAGTGCCTTCTTTGCAGTAGGCTAAAGAGAGACCTTCACCTAATAAATCTTTCTGGAAGAAAAAAGCAGAATATATTTCCATTAATGCCCAAACAGAGAAATAATCCATTAAACACCATGAAAAACCAAGGTGACAAGGTATCTCAGAAAGAAAGAGAAAAATCTCCAGAAAATAGGCTTACAAAGAAATATGAGACTTAAATGACAGAGAATTCAGCATGTTACTTCTGAAAAAACTCAGTGAGATCTGAAATGAATCATATCAACAATTTCAGGAATTGAAAAACAACTAGATCAGCAGAGTGAGTTCTTTAGCAAAGAGATTGAAACCCTCAAAAAGAACCAAATGGACCTTCTGGAAATAAAGAACACACTGCAAGAGTTGAAAAATGAAATGACAAGCTTAGGAAATAGGGTCGACCAAATGGAGGAGAAGATCAGTGATATGAAAGACAGAAATCTAGAAAAAAAATCAAAAAGAAGAAGAGAGAAACCAAAGAATGAAAATAAGAAAGAGAAATATAAGAACTAGCTGATATCATCAGGAGAGGAAATGTAAGAATAATGAGAATAATTGAAGGAGAGGAAAAGGAGCAGGGATTAGAAAGCATTTTCAGAAAAATAGTTGATGAGAATTTCCCAAATCTAAGGAATGAGCTGGAGCATGGAATTCAAGTCAACAGAACACCCAATAATCTCAACCCAAAAAGGCCTTCACCAAGACACACTGTACTAAAATTATCAAAAATCAATGACAAAGACAGAATTCACAAAGCAGTCAGAGAGAAGAAAACAGTAACTTATAAAAGTAGACCCATTAGATTATCAGCAGACTTCTCAGCGCAAACCTTACAAGCCAGAAAGAAGTGAAATCAAATATTTAAACTATTAAGTGAAAGGAACTATGATTCTAGAATAATATATCCAGCTAAGCTCTCCCTTAGATAAGAAGGAGAAATTAAGACTTTTCCAGACATATAAAAATTGAGGGAATTCTCTACTATGAGGACTGCACTACAGCAAATACTGAAAGAGGTCAGTTCTCCTCAAACAAAATGATAAAATAATAATAATAATAATAATAATAATAATAATTAGAAGTAAAATGACTATCAGGCAAATAGAAGCAAAGGAGTGCAACCATGTCAAAGAACAGGACATTATAAGCTTAAATAATAAGAAGAGAATTATTATAACAAGATAGTTACGAATGTTCAGCATACATAGGAACAAACTGAGATAACAATAACTGAAAAGGGGGAGATTCAAAGATTTAAATTCACAAAGGGTAATGGAAATAAGGCATGCACAGAAGAAAAAGGACAGCTGTATATATATCACTATCCTTTACATATTCATAATGGTAACCACACATCAAAGATTCAGAACTGAAGTATATAACATAAAACAAGAAGGACCAAAGGGAAAATTCACAAAAGCCAACAAAAATATAGAAAACAGAAACACAAGAACAAGGAAGCAATGGAAACAGAGCTACCAGGAAGCAAAAGATAAAATGGCTATAAGAAGACCTCATATTTCAATAATCACCCTAAATGTAAATGGACTAAACTCAGCAATAAAAAGGCACAGAGTTGCAGATTAGATCAAAAAACAAAACCCAACCATATGCTGCCTCCAGGAGACACATCTCAGCTCCAAAGAAAAATATAGACTCAAAGTGAAAAGGTAGAAAATGACATTTCAAGCAAATGGCATTCAGAGAAAAGCAAGAGTAGCAGTATTAATATCAGATGAAATAGACTTCCAAATAAAAAAGGTAAAGAAAGACACTGAGGGACACTTCATAATGATAAAGAGAATCAAGCACTAAGAAGACTTAACACCTATTAATATCTATATCCCCAATCAGGGAGCCCTGAAATATGTAATTACTAACAATTACTAAGCAATTACTAACAGAACTAAAAGGAGAAACAGATCAAAACACTATCATAGTAGGGGACCTAAATACCCCACTGTTTGATATGGACAGATCATCCAAACAGAAATGACACATTAGACCAACTGGACCTAATTGACATTTACAGAGCCTTCCATCCCCAAACAGCTGCTTATACATTCTTCTCTAGTGCACATGGAACATTCTCAAGAATTAAAAACATATACAGAGATACAAAGATAGCCTCAACAAATATAAGAGGGTTGAAATCATACCAACCATATTCTCTGATCATAATGCTTTGAAACTAGAGATCAACAGCAAAAAAATCAGGAAGAACCACAAATACATGGAGATTAAGCAACATACTACTGAAGAATAACAGAGTCAGAGAAGATATAAAAACAAGATCAAGAGATACATAGAAATGGATGATAATGATAAGTACAACATATCAAAACTTTTTGGACATGGCAAAAGTGGTAATATGGGGAAAGTTATATCACTACAGGCCTATCTCCAAAAACAAGAATGAGCACAAATAAACAACCTAATGTTTCATCTTAAAAAATTAGAAAAGGAAGAATGAATGAAGCCTGAAGTCAGCAGAAGGAAAGAAATCATCAAAATTAGAACAGAAATAAATGAAATTAAAAACAATGAAACAATAGAAAAAATAAATGCTACGAACAGCTGGTTTTTTGAGAAGGTTAATAAAATTGACAAACCCCTAGCTGGATTAACTAAAGAAAAAAGAGAAAGGACACAAATAAACAAAATCAGGGATGAAACAGGGGAAATTACTATAGACGCCACATAAATACAAAGGATCATACAAGAATACTATGAAAAAGTATATAACACTAAATTTGATACCTAGAAGAAACGGACCAGTACTTAGAAAAATACAACCTTCCTAGACTGAATCGAGAACTGGAAAATCTAAATAGACTGATTAGCAGTATGAGAATTGAAACAATCATCAAAAACCTACCAAAAAGTAAAAGTCCAAGACCAGATGGCTTCACCAGTGAATTCAACCAAACCTTCAAAGAATATTTAATACCTATTCTCCTTGAACTCTTCCAAAAAATAGAAAAGGAGGCAATACTTCCCAATACATTTTATGAGGCCAATATTACCCTGATACCAAAACCTGGTAAAGATAACACAAAAAAAAGAAAACTACAGACTGATATCTCTCATGAACACAGATGCAAAAATCACAAACAAGATACTAGCGAGCCGAATACAACATATTAAAAAGATTATACACCATGATCAAGTGGGCTTTTTCCAGGGGCACAGAAATGGTTCAACATATGCAAATAGATTAATGCGATACATAAACAAATTAAAAAGTAAGAATGATATGATCATATCAATAGATGCAGAAAAAGCCTTTGACAAGACACAGCACCCATTTATGATCAAAACACTTAACAAAATTGGCATAAAAGGAAAATACCTTAACATACTAAAGGCAATATATGACAAACCCTCAGCCAACATTATACTTCATGGCAAAAAACTGAAAACGTTTCCTCTAAGATCAAGAACAAAACAAGGCTGTCATCTATCACCATTGTTATTCAGTATAACATTGGAAGTCCTAGCGAGTGCAATCAGACAAGAGAAAGATACAAAAGGCATCCAAATAGGAAATGAAGAAGTCAAACTGTCACTATTTGTGGATGACATGATGCTCTATATAGAAAACCCTAAAGACTCTACAAGAACACTACTAGAAACAATAAGCAAATACAGAAAGTCTCTGGATACGAAATCAACGTTCAAAAATCCATAGCTTTCCTATACTCTAATAATGAAGTGTCAGAAAAAGAAGTGGAAAAAATAATTCCTTTTGTAATTGCAACAAAAAGAATAAAATACCTAGGAATAAATTTAATGAAACAAGTGAAAGACCTATATAATGAAAACTACAAGACCCTATAAAAGAAATTGAAGAAGGTACAAAGAAATAGAAAGATATTCTGTGTTTTTGGAGAGGAAGAATCAACATAGTTAAAATGATCATATTACCTAAAGCATTATACAAATTTAATGCAATCCCCATCAAAGTATCATTGGCTTTTTAAAAAGAAATAAAACAAAAAAATCATCAGATTTGTATGGAAGCACAAAAGACTCTGAATTGCCAAAGTCATCCTGAGAAAAAAGAATGAGGCTGTAGGCATCACTCTGCCTGACTTCAAATTATACTTCAAAGCGACAGTAATCAAAACGGTATGGTATTGCCAGCAAAACAGACACATGGACCAGTGGAACAGAATTGAGAGTCCAGGAGTAAATCCATATTTATATGGGTAAATAATTTTTGATAAAAAAAGCCAAAAACATACAGTGGGGAGAGAAAAGCTTCTTCAATAGATGGTGCTGGGAAAACTGAAAAGCCACCTGCAAAGAATGAAACTAGACTGGTGTCTATCACCACACACCAAAATTAACTCAAAATGGATTAGGAACCTAAATATAAGACCTGAGACAATAAAATGCATAGAAGAAAACATAGGAACTAAACTCAAGGACCTTGGACTTAAAGAAGATTTTATGAATTTGACCTCAAAAGCAAGGGAAGTAAAAGCTAAAATAAATCGATGGGACTACACCAAACTAAAAAGCTTCTGCTCAGCAAAAAAAATCATCAATCATCCGAATGAAAAATATATTCGCAAGTCACACCTCTGATAAGGGCCTAATATCCAAAATATACAAAGAGCTCGCACAACTCAATAACAACAACAACAAAAATGATCCCTAGAGGACAACAAATATATGAAAAGATGCCCAACATCACTACCTATTATGGAAATGCAAATCAAAACCACATGAGATACCATCTCACACCTGTTAGAATGGCTATACTCAACAGGACGAGTAATAACAAATATTGGAGAGGATGCAGAGAAAAAGGAACCCTTATATACTGCTTGTAGAACTACAAATTGGCACAGCCACTATGAAAAACAGTATGGAGATTCCTCAAAAACTAATTGATCTACCATATGATCCAGCAATCCCTCTATTGGGTACTTACTTCAAAGCCTCAAAAACCCATATCAGAAAAGATATTTGCACACTGATGTTCATAGCAGCATTATTCACAGTGGCCAGGACATAGAAGCAACCAAAGTGTCCTACGATAGATGATTGGCTAAAGAAGCTGTGGTACATATATACAATGAAATATTACTCAACCATAAGAAGAGATGAAATACTGACATTTGCAACAACATGGATGGCCCTTGAGATAATCATGCTAAGCGAAATAAGCCCAACAGAAAAAGTTGAAAATTACATGAAATCACTTATACGTGGGATATAAACCTAGAAGCAAAAAATGAGCAGGACAGAGACTCTTGGACATGGACTATAGACTAGTGGTTACTAGTGGGCTGGGGAAGGATAGAGGAAGTAGACAGGACAAAGGATGTCAAATATAGGGGGATGGAGGAGGGCGAAGTGAGTAAAGAGGATCAAATATATGGTAGCTGAAGGAAACTGGACTTTGGGTGGTAAACACAGAATAGAATATACAGATGTCAAATGATAATGTACACTTGAAAATTATATAATTGTATTAACCAATGTTACCCCAATAAGCTTAATTTAAAAAATAAATAATAAATAAACAAATAAAATGGTAAAAAGAAAAAAAAGCAAAACTCACCCTTTAGACATAGATCTATTATGTGACTCTATTTCAAGTTTTACTCTCAATGCCTCTTTTCCTTCACAAACCCTCAAGGAGAAGAAGGTTTCAGCTTGGTTCTCCCTTAGCCAATCACTTTCTAGAAATACTCCCATCATCCTTATTAAAGCTTTTACATATTGACAAGTGGGAAATAGCCTCTCCAGACTTCACACATGAAAATAATTCCAATTTTACAAAAGAGAAAAACAAACCAAAAGTTATAATTTAGTGCACAAAGTTACTGAGCTTTAATGACGGAGAAAGTATTCAATCCAGGACTTCTGGTGACAAATGGTATGGTTTTGTTTTCCTAATGTTGTTATGGTTGATCATTTCCCAATAATTGTGGTAAGCAAATTGCTGGAGTTAAAAAGGAAAAGGAGAGGTAAGTTTATTACGGCATATCCTAACAGACTAGTTAAATGTATTGACTCAGGAAAATAGACCACAAACTAGCTAATTATGCCATCCAAAAAAACAAGCTATAGTTTTCTGGAAGGAAGTAACATGCTTCCAGTAGGATTAGTCCTTTGCAGAAAATTGAGATGCTCTTTCCATCAAAGATATGGATGGCTAGTCCACAAATAAAAAGACTCAAAGAAAATAAGTGATTTCTCTCAATAGAAATTAAACATATGTGGTTTATAGTGTGATAGGTTTACAATGGAAAATACCTCTTGCCAAGCAAAAAAATGTATTGGAGGAGGAGGGAAAGGGTTTTAGGGGTTCTTTGGTTACAAAAGGCCAGAAATAGAAAAGAAAATAAATAAAATATTTAATTTTAGAAATTAATTCTTTTATTACATTAAGGCATAACTTAGGAGAGACATCTCCTTAAAAACACTAGGAGAATGTACTAAAATATATTCATTCAAATGCTTTCTAAATTGATCAGACTTAGATCAATTAAAAAAGCTCAATAACAAAATTTGTTAAATGTTGGTAACTGATTTTACAGGATGATAGTTTATAGCAATATTTAAATAAATAAAAAGTACGTTGATATCCTATTAAATAAACTTTACATATTTCATCATTATTTAATGAACTCAGTTTCTCCAAAGGTATGAAAATTAAATCAAGCAATTCATCCTGATACTTTATCCTACTTTCTTAAGTTATATTACATATGATGTCTTGCAATATGTTAATAGATGTCTAAATAAACACCACATACATGTGCACATGTGTGTACAGTAGGATTCCATGGTGAATCAAGTATGAAAGCTGGTGTATATGCTATCCCTTTATTCTTTTTTTGGCTTTTTTAAGAACATTTTCCTAGTTATACTGAGAAATAACTGATATATGTTGCTGTATAAGTTTAAGACATACAGCATGATGGTTTGATTTACATATATTGCAAAATATTTACCACAATAGGTTCAGCTAACATCCATCTTTTCACATAGATATAATAAAAAGAAAAAAGAGAAAAATGTTTCCTTATGATGTCTTTAGATTAACTCTCTGAACTACCAACTTTCCTATATATCATGCAGCAGTGTTAGCCAGCGTGATTATGTTGTATATTACATCCTTAGTACTTATTAATCTTATAGCAGGAAATTTGTGCCTTTCAACCATCTTCCAATTCCCCACCCTCTTCCTCTGGTAACCACAAATCTAGTTTTTTTCCTATCAGTTTGTTTTGTTTTGTTTTGTTTTGTTTTTCCTTAAGATTCAACATAAAAGTGTGATCATATAATATTTACCTTTCTCTGTCTGACTTATTTCATTTAGCATAATGCCTTGGAGGTCCACCCATGTTGTTGTAAATGGTAGAATTTCCTTTTTTTTTTATGGCTGGATAATATTCTATTGTGTTTGTATATATATATCAACCTCTTTATCTATTCATCCATTGATTGACATTATGTTGCTTCCATCCCCTTCTTGATATGCACAATAAACATTATCAATTTAACGGTTCAGAGAAGTCCTATTATAGAAGTCCTGTAGTAACTTTGTTCAAGTTATTAATTACCAAATAATTCTGAATACAGACCGTTTGTCAGAAGCACGTATCTACATATGTTATCTGTGAATTTTGGAAGTTTTTAGCAAAACAAAAGTCCATTCTTATACCTCCTCAAATTTGAGCTTCAAAGAAATGTGGCTAAAACATTCTTATAAATGGGTTTTTAAATTTTTTCCAGAATTTATTGGAAGAAAAATGTAATTGATGGCTTTTATATAGTATAGACTCTGAGAATATGCAAGGTTGCTTCCAAAAGCAGCTGGCTAATTTCTACAGAACCTATGGGCTTAGAGGCTTGTCAGAATTCTTTCCAGAGCTGAATGGAAGGCTTTCTATGAAAAAAACTAAATTTCCATGAGAAGGCAACTCTAGGTCTATTCTAGCACAGATACTATGACAAAATTGTAACCTAGAACACTGTTAAGAATATGAGTGCTTTACAAAAAAAAAAAAAATTTAAATCTCAGTAAGGTACCCACACAGCATCTAAGCAATGCAATGCCCTATTGAACAAAGTTATATATTCCTAAGTTAGTAAATACTTGACGTTTTATGTTGGCTATAAGTCCATTAAATGATATGTGTCTGCCAATGTGTTTTGATTTTTGGAGTAATGGATATGTATTTGAGAGTTAAGATTCTTATTATTAGTGTAAATATATTCTTTATATTTTTATAACAGCATGGATTGGCAAACCAAAAATAACTTGTACATCAAAGTGATAAATTGCAACATTACTAAATAAGTAAAAACAAATCAGCATACAGTTTGGCCTATTTGCAGTATTGTAGTAACTATGCAGGTATTTATTATAATTTTAGAATATAGCTTCTCTCAAGGCACTTGTTAATACAGAAATGACATTTCTATATTAACAAGTGGTTCCCAACCCTGTTGGCACCAGGGACCGGTGTTCCTATGAGAATCTAATGCCTGATGATTTGAGGTGGAGCTGAGGTGGTGCTGGGAAGTGGCTGCAAATACAGATGGAGCTTCTCTTGCTCACCCACCACTTACCTCCTGGTGTGGATTAAATGTTTTTCTATTGATTATATTAATATTCAACATGCTAACATTTGCAGTATTGGATTATAAAGCAATAAATAGGCTGTCTTTACATGATTTACAGCCACTAATGTGTCAAATAACAAGGATGTATTAAAAACAGATTTTCTGTTAATTTCAACCTTAAAAGTAGCTATGAACTGTGCCTTGGAGTATTTAACAATATTTAACTGTAGAAACATGGCAAATGGTAAATCCTTGCTTAGAAGGAAACATATGTTCTATATGAGATAAGTGTAAATATGTATATTCTGAGTTGTATTTCATTTATAATCTCAAGTTCTTCAAGGTGAATTGCATGTTTCCACAATTATTACTTCTTAAAGGCATTATTTTTGCAAGGAAAATAATATCAATTCTTGTTATCACATTAAGCTTCCTCATGAATTGCCAGCTTTTGTTGCTTCACTTCTTTTCCCACATTAACTTCTTTTAAAAGAACTCTTTGAAGTCGGCTTCATATCAGTCTGTTTTATACTAAGCTATTATATGTTGATGTTTGATATTTAAATTGGAATATGGTATCCTCAGTACAAGGGGTACCTATGGTGCATGCTTAGACAATGTCACAATGTGAATACACTATTGGTGGTTCAATTCATATTAAGAAATTTCTGTCTCACTGAGTACTTTCTATAAAGATCTTTCAAATGTATTTTAAAATGATGATAATTTATATTATTCTCTCTACAAACATCTTTCTATACTATATTGAGAAATTTTATATTTTTAAATATGAATTTTTGCTCTCCCTTGAGGAGTTTGAGTGGCAGCAATTCAATACTGAAACTGGGTCATCAGCAAATACATTTAAAAATGAATATGAGTATGAAGAATCTTTTAATAGTGAATAATCCTATTGGTAGTTTCAAATTTAGGACTTTTTCCTCATGAACATAAACTAGTAAATAAATAAATACTTCTGTAAGAAAAAGTACTTTTCTGTTGCCATTGTTGTGTGTGTACATATTTTAGCAAACTAAAACACAATTTTTGACCCTTTTCAATTTCACCTAGACATGGACTTCCTAATCAATTTTTTTAAAGTACACAGATTTTTTGAGAGTGTGTTGGATTCAAGATTCTGATCTAGAGATTAAAATATAATAACCTGCAGTGTAAAGCCACCTTGAGCTTTGAATGGAATAATAAAATCTAAGATGTTCCTCTTGAGATAGCTGAGGTAATGTAAGATACAGGCTAAGTTAGAATGACGCCTGACCTTCCCCCTTCTGGCTCTAATATTTTGGTAAACTTTATAAATTTTATCTAATTTTCCTGACCAATGTTCAGTGTGTACTTTAGCATATAAGGCAGACTGTAACACAAACTCTCCTAATGGAAAAAAAAAAAAGGACTATCCACAAGATGAGAAATTTCACATAACCTTGGTCAATAAAATATATGTGTCTGTCTGTCCTTGTCTCCATTTAACTGATGATTCATCATGGAATATTGGCTATAATAAATTGTCATGGTGTGTTTGGGGTTATCTAACAGACGCAAAATTTGTATTGTTGGACTCTGGGGGAGGGACACCTCTAAGAGATAAAAAGCAATTTTTGAGAGATTTTGAGGAACTGAAAACCTGTGTGACTTCCATTGGAAAGAGACATGCTGTCTTAACATACCACATGCTAAGCATTAACACTGATTTTTAATTGAGATAATCTTTACATGGATATTCTCTAGGCTTAGAGATCGTGGCATTAGAAAAAAATCCTCATGTTTAATAATTCTCAAGAACACATTTAGGCCAACTAACGTAAAACTAAAATGGACAGTTCTCTATCCCGGTGCTAATGGCCTGATCATTCAATCAGGGTACACATTTGTAGCATAAAGAAATTGCACAGCTAGGATTTGGAATCTTTGGGTTTTAGAATCTCACTGTCATCCCCCAGTACTACATTCTCCCTAGAAGATGATTTGGTAAGAGGAAGAGGTGCATTATATTATTCCCTCAAATGAGTCTGGAATGAAATCAACTTGTAAGATTACACAAGCTGCTCCAGTCTAGAACATTTACCTTGGTGCTGAGCATTGTCCTTCGCATCACTTTTATCTCATCTTCCAGGTAAGGTAAAGTAACTTCTGGTTTTAGCTCTGAAAATCCTGAATCCGGGAAATGCCTCAGTCCAGACAAACATATCTATCGTCCAGACCTGTATGCTAAGTGCTACTCCTACATATCTGTCTTTTTTTTTTCTTTTTTTGCTTTGTACCCTAGGGCCTAAATGTTCAAGCAGTATTTCATACTCAAAAATGGCAATTTATTAGAATAATAGTAGCTAACAGATATTCAGCATGTGCTATATGCCAAACACTACTCTTATCACTTTTATAATATTAACTACTTTAACCCTCAGTATCAAAACAGTCTTGTGAGCACTTACTCTCCTTCAAAGATGAGAAAAAGAGGCACGGAGAAAAAATAATAATGTGCATAAGGTCACATGACCAGTAAATACCAGAGTAAGAATCAAAGCCTGGCTCCAGAATCTTCAGATCAATAGCCACCCACAGTACTGTGCCTTGTACCAACGTTAACAACAATAAGCATGTCCTCCAGCTAGCAATAATAATAATAATAATAGTAGTAGTAGTAGTAGTAGTAGTAGTAGCAACAGCAACAGCAGCAGTAGCAGCAATAATAGTAATAATAAAACCCAGCTACTTAGGCTCAAAATATTATTATTTCATCCTCACAACAACTCAGTGAGGTATAAGAATAATATAGATAAGTAAGTTAGGCTCATTGAATAAAATAACCTGTTTAAGTATATAGGCAGGTGGTAAGTGGAAGACCTAAGGTGTAAACCCAGACTTTCTGGTTCCAAAGCATCTGTTACTTTGTGATTATGGTACTTGCCCATTTATACTTAGGAAAACCTGAAATGTTTCAAGTTTTTACTATATATAGTTGTTAAAGAGACCATGATTTGACCTAAGATAGATTTGTAATCTAAGTAAACATCTTTAAGGAAAGCAGAAAGAATTAGTACAATGTAGTTGAACAATGTAGGAGTTGGGGGCACTAACCACAGTACAGTCAAAAATTTGCAAATAACTTTTGATTGCCCCAAAACTTAACTACTAATAGCCTACTGTTGACTGGAAGCCTTACTGATAACTTAAATAGTAGATTAACACATATTTTGTATGCTAAATGTATTATATACTGTATTCTTACAATAAAATAAGCTAAATAAAATGTTATGAAAATCATGAGAGAATACATATTTACAGTATTTATTTAATAAAAATCCTTGTATAAGTGCACAGTTCAAATCTACGTTGTTCAAAGGTCAACTACATATTCAAGTGGACTATATATGACATTTGAGAAATTGTGAAATATGTGGAAAAAGAGATGTTGTGGGAAAAGAGTTGTTTTCTGAGCAATGGTTAGTTTCATTTCTGAGCTAAGAGGAAGTAGGGGAAAATCATGTTTGAAGACATAGGTAGTGAAAAAATGAGTTTTTTGGACCTCTTAAGTTTGATGTGTCTATTGGAAATTCAGGTGCAGACATTGAGTAGGTTACATATACGAGCATGAGATCAGGAGAGAGGCTAAAGCTAGTGGATACAGTCACCTAGATATTAATTTAAAGAACAGAAGAGGAATGTGCTGGATCCCTGAGTCTTTCCAATGTTTAGGGGTAAGGAAGTCGAAGCATGTCCACCAAAGGAGACTGAGAGGGAAGCACTAAGGTCAGAGGAAGACCAAGCATGCAGCTGTCTGGAATCCAAGTCAATAAATTGCTTCAAGGAGCAGGTAGCAAATCCACCATGTCAGAGGCACTATAAATATTGCCACTGATACCTTAGATGAAGGTGTGTTCCACTCTTATTGAGAGCAGAAGTAATAGGTATCAATAAGTTATGATAGAGGTATTATATCTCTGGCAGAAAATCAATTATTTTCCAAGAAAGCATTCTTGTAGAGACACCCTGGAATATATAGCAACAAGAATAGAAGTCACAACCTCAAGAACTTGTGCATTATCCCCTCTGTAGTTTGTTCTGAGTAACTTCATGATATAGGAACCAAGTGTTTTCACATATCAGCCCCTTTGAAAGAATCAGTCTCTTCTGTGTTTAGAGAAAGGATCCTCTCACAAAAGATGCTAACTTAAAGAATATGAATTATGCTGAACGCTATCATTATAGTCTAAAAAATAATGTTAACCCTCCTTAGTTTTTCATCTAATCTGATGAATGGCTCCTTTCAACGTCTACATCTTCTTTTTAAAATATTTTTTCCTTTCCATACTGTATTCTATAACCAGCCATACTGATTTTTTTAATTAATTGTAGTTTCATAAAAACAGTATGCATTCCTTTTGTTTCCTTTTATACACACTTTCCTTTCAGAAGTGATCTCATAATGTTGCATTGAGAATTTAATAAGCCCCAAAAGTACACATGACGCGTGACACATAGTAAATCCAGTTTAGATATCAACACCTCAGTTTTGTTTCCTCTTACTTTCTAATGCTTTTCAGTACAAATTAAATTACTGCTTTTTTTCTTTATAATTCTGTGCACATAGAGAATTAAGTAAAACTCATAAAGCTTCCCATGAAGCAGGTGTCAGAGCTAGGAGGTCTGTCCAGCTCCAAATCTTATATTTTTTCCACTTGGAAGTGAATTTTATTCATCTAATTTCTATTCATTACCTACTACACAAGCTCTTAATGTTGTTCTCTAATTTGTTTATAGACCAAAAGGACCCATTTCAATCAGAAATAAAAATCGCCACTACTTTACTCACTACCTTTTATGTGGATTAATGACTAGAACTGTGAAAGTTCTGAAGACTAGATGCTTTGATAAGTTCCTTTCATATAAAAATGCCAATACTGTATTAGGAAACAAATAACAGTTTCCCAGGTAAGGTATTCTTAGAGTTCAGTAACTTTTTTTACCTTTGAGAAGTTACATGCCTTAAAGAAAATAAGTTTATCTGAATCAGAGAATAAAGGAAACATTTACTTAGACAAACTACCTTATTCTAGATTACAAAAACAGGAGTAGGGAAATAGGCCCATAACTAGACTTAGGATATCTGATAAAAACAGAAACAAAATAATAGTATGAGATAGGAATAAATGATACATGAAACAACTAGTGAAAGTTTGTCATATAGATTCTAAACTTATAGACAACAGCATCAATTTTAGGAAACCGTCAGTTTCTGGTCTCATTCTGTGAGGATATTTTATGCATAAATAGTAAGTTCAGGCTTGATCATGAATCACAACCCCCAGCTCTACATACCTTGGATAACTCAGTGTTTCACTTAATTTAAAAGTATTTATTTTCATCAATAGTTTTAATTCAAATATAAATTATAAATAGTCTAGTCCTTTTACCATTCCAACTTTTAATATAATTTGAAAAAACACAGTTCTCTTGGCAGGTTGATAACAGTTGCCTGCAGTGATTAAACACATTAATTTGAGCCATCGGTAAAGAAAGTTGCATTTACAGCATTCATCTGACAGATAATGTTATTAGTTCGTGGATTGTATTTGGTGTTCTGATTCAGAGGGTAATGCAAAGG
Source organism: Eidolon dupreanum (assembly GCA_028627145.1). NCBI lineage: Eukaryota > Metazoa > Chordata > Mammalia > Chiroptera > Pteropodidae > Eidolon > Eidolon dupreanum. Next base: position 48,793,278 of record CM053503.1, on the reverse strand, counting down.
TACATCAGGAGACTAAAACAAATTTGCTTCTAGTATATTTTTAAGTGAAGTGCTCAGTGGCTCCAGTAACTGCTCATTTATTGAAATAACTGCTTATATTGCTGACTTTTATTTCCTTTAATTTTGTGAAGCTATCATTAAACATAGAGTGAAGACACCAATTGTTTATAATTAGATACATTTGGCCACACTGCTGTCAGGAGAAAAGAAAAAAAAATTGTGCAATTGCACTAAAAAACTGAATATTTCTGATTTAATTCTAGGTTTTAGCCTATATTAATTAAAGGAATGCTCCTTTTTCTCATTAATCTGAATTTGAGATCCATAAATGGGAACACGTATGTAAATTTGATGGTGATTGTGGCCAATGGATTTTAAGGAGAACTAGTAGTAAAGGTCTAACGGAATCTGTTAGAGTTGACATCTGCTTTTATTCCTCAGATTCACAAAAATGGGCTTAATATCCTGGATATTCTCTTTTTCTACACCAGCAATATGTCATTTTTCAAATATATAATCTAAATGTTCATTTGTTTTTATTAAACAACATAATGAAGAACCACTTATATCCTAAATAAAGTGGGTCCAGTCTTTTGCTCTCCATTGTTATTTCAGAGATTTTCTTATTTTAGATTTAGATAAAGATAATATGCTATTGATAAAGTGCACAATATAAACAAAATTTAAGATTTAGTTAAAGTATTGCCCCTCTATGCCATGAGAATTGGTGTTGGGTGACTACCTGCAACTCTTCTAAGCAGGCAGCATGAAGTCAGTGTAAATAAACTGAGCTTATTATAGCACAATGTCCAGTTCTAACTGGCCCTCAGTAGTCAGTGATAATCCTAGTTTGCTCTTTCCTGTTAATGTCAATAATTCATATTCTAGTGACTTAAATATTTAATGTAGGTATGCAAATCATCACATTTGGCCACATGAGAGAATAAAATGATTGCTCTCTCATGGTATACTAGTATTTAACAGACTGACCAAACATTTATTGAGTGTTATAAGACAGATATAATATTTCATTTATTAAGTCTATAGAATTATCATTAAAAAAATATTACCAATAATTTCCCTTCCCTTAACAGTAGGTGTGTAAAATTAAATAATTCAAAAATTATTAGAGAAACGAGTAAAATGTTACTGATGACATAATAAGTATAAGGTGGCATGAGGATTGAGGGAGAAAATAAGTTACATTTTATTTTGGTGAGTAAGGAAGCAGAATATTGCATTTATTTGGGTCTCAAAGGTTGAGTAGAATTTACAGATGGAAATTGAGGAAGGCATTTTTATGGAAGTAACTTGTACCTCATAGATGGATGTACTGATTAGATGGCTGAATTTTTAATCTCTCTGGAAAAGAGGGCATATGATTTTATTACAGTTTAAAAACACTCCTATACGTTTGGGGAAATTATGGAATCTATTGCCAATATTATTAATTTTCTGGGGTGGTTCACTTAAAGAAACTTTAACACTTCAAAACAGATAATTTTCTAGTGGCTTTCCAATCCAAGTCTAATCATTTCCTTTTTTTGCTGCCTATATTTAGACTATTTAATTGTTCAAATCAAGAAGGTTAGGAGAGGAACAGAAGGATAATTTCAATTTAGTTAGTTTTGCTATTTGTTAGCTCTGGTAAATGTTCTTGTGCAGAAGGTAATAGGAAATAATGATATTCGGTAATTGTCTATGGATAACATTAAGTGGCAGAATGCTGCATCCGACAGCAGATTGTTGCATCTGTTGCTGTTTCTGGGACTCTAAGATGATATTTCTATATCAAAAATAGCTTTATGTGAGCTTCATAAGTTAAAGAGTCCATACACACATCTGTGTGCCTTATCATGCTGCAACTGTCCTGCTTTACAGTGGATAAATGAGAGCTATTTTTAAATTTATATTTATGTTCCTTAAACAGACGCTCTTTGGAGGAAGAAAATAGCAGTGCTCCTTAGCGTTCCTAAGAAGTTTACTTTGGTTCTCTAAATAAAACTTCAAAGCTCCCCTGATGTTTTCAGTTTAACTTCTGGTTGTTTGCAATTTGATCACAGGGTCAAGGTGTTTTCTAAGTGCACTTGTTCTATACCAATTGACTGAATATTCAGAATCCTTTACTGCTTAAGGCCAAATTGAAATTCTTTACTGAAGGCCACTAAACACATGGAGAGGTAGTTTACATTTAGGAGTAAGAAGAGACTATTTTAAAGATGACACTTTTCCAAAATGTATCTATTAAATTGATCAAATATTAATCTGTGTTCTAGTAGAGTTATTAATAGGACTTGATAATTTGACTTTAAAATTTATATTAAAGACCAAGTTGCTAAAATTAGCCAAGACTTCTAAAAATAACATGAGAAGAGAAAAAAAGAAGAAAGGGTTTGCCCTACAAAACAAAGAGATTTCTTCTAGATATTTCTTATAAGCCTGTGTTATTGGCACAGTGATAGAAAAATCGACAAATGCAACAGAATAAAGAAACCCAGAAGTAGATCATGCTTATATGGAATTTAGTCAGACAACAGAATTTTGTCAGAGATGTAGTAAAATTTTAGGAGTGGAATTATTCAACAAATGAGCTTGCATTAATATTTATCTATATAGAAAAGAAAATAAATCTCTGTCTCATACCATCATAAAAATCAACTCTAAATAGACTAGTAGCTTATATTTCAAACGCAGAAATTTTAAATTTTTAGAAGAAAGTATATTAGCATATTTCTCAACTTGTAGTATGTAATTTCTTAAACAAGACACACAAATGCCAACAAAATAAAACAATTAATAAATTTTACTTCACTAAAATGGAAAACTTTTAAATATGAAGTCACTTAACCAAAGTTAAAAAAAATAATGCAAAAAGATTCCCCCTCCTCTTCCTAAAAAAAAGCACTACTAGAAAACTGGGCAAAAGATGAACAGGCATTTCATAGAAGGGTGAAATATATTTGACCAATAAACATAAAAATGCATATGCCACATTATCAATAATAACCAGGGACATGCAAATCAAATCCTTGCTGTGTTCATTTTATAAGCATTGATTGTAAAAGTTTATATACCAATATTTATAATAGATATACATCAGTGACAAACTCTTACACATTTCTAATGAACTATCAGTTAGTCCAACTACTTTGGAAAACAATTTGGAATTATCTTATAAAATCTACCATGTCCACCTTCTACAAGCCATCAGTTCCATGACTATAAATATATGTAAGAGAAACTTGGATAAGAATGTTCCTGGTACTACCGTTCATAAAAACAACTAGTGGAAATAATCCAAATATTCATCAACAACAGAGTGGATAAATAAGTTATGCAATATTTACAAATTGAAATACTTAAAAGATCTCAAAATGAACTACAAAAAAAACATATGACTACATATATAATGAAAATAATTTTGATAAATTATTTCTGACATAAAAATATAAAAGAAATTTTAGTATAAATAAAAAATATTGGTTATCTGACTTGATGGGGGAGGGTCAAATAGGGTTCAGAGGATATAAGCCAGAGAAAAAGCAAATGTGGGAATGTAAGTTATTAAAATATTTTAGATATTGGGATGAATTCTACATTTATAGTTGCTCATTATATTATAAAATATGTAAATAAAATTAAAATCCATACATGGATAAATAATCATGATGTGTCATGAATCCAGGTCATGCATCTGAGGTCCAAGAGAAAAAGAAGTTACACAGTTACAGTCTACAGAATTCAAGAAAAACAATAAATCTCAGATTGAAAGAGTTCTTAGAATAAGAAACCAGGGGGGTGTGAAAAAACTCACACTTAGTTTTATAAACTTTAAATTTAAGTCTATCAAAGGAAGATAACTTCTAAAAGCTTACAGAAACTAGGAAGAAATTGCTCAGAAAAAAATAACACGTGGATTGATTTCACACTGCTTAACAGTAATACAGAATCTAAGGAGATAAAATAATTTCAAGTATTAATAAAAAGTAAAAACTTTAAACTTAGAATGTTTATCAAGTAAAATAGTCATCTAATTCATGAGGGCATAATAAAAATACTCTCAGACATACAAGAAAGGGTGTCATTTAAGTACTACACTCGTAATACTTTTGGAGAATGTAGTCACATAAAACATGTTCAGGGAATGCTGCAAGAGATAGGTGAACTATGTGATTAGTTTTTTGGAGAAAGTTTACTATTGCTTAAAAAATGTTAGGTCAAGAAAAAGGAAAAGAAAACAGATAATAGGTGATCAAAGGAACATGAGAGTATATTAAATAAAGTAGTTACCTATCTTGGGAACAGTCTATCTGGAAGAAAGATTTTAAAAATTCAATAAAAGAAACACCATATTAAAGATATAAATTGAGAAAGCATATATTAGCAAATAATTTCTAATATAATGGCCATTATAATAAATAAAATGGATGAAACTCATCAAATAAAAGACAAGAGATTAGATTGGATAAAGAATAATTGACCCAGCAATTGCACTTCTGGGTATTTATCCAAAGAAAACTAAAACATTGGTTTGTAAAGATCTGTGCACCCCTCTGTTCACAGCAGCGTAATTTACAATAGCCAAAATATGGAAGCAGTAGATGATTGGATAGAGAAGTTATGGTTCATATATACAATGGAATATTACTCAGCCATTAAAAAAATGAAATCCTACCATTTGCAACAACGTGGATCAACCTAGAGGTTTTTATGCTGAGCAAAATAAGTCAGACAGAGAAAGATAATTTCCATATGATTTCATTTATATGAGGAATCTAAGGAACAAAACAAACAAACTAATTCAAAACAGGCTCACAAATACAGAGGACAATCTGGTGACTGCCAGAGGGGAAGGGGATTGTGGCCTGGGAGAAAGGGGTGAAGGGTTAAAGAAGTACAAATTAGTAGTTGAGAGATGGTCACAGGGATGGGGAGCACAGCAGAGGGAATGCAGTCAGCAGTAATGTAATGGCTAGGTGGAGAGCCACATGGGTGATAAAGTAATAGGGGGAATTGTTTCATAAACTATATAAATGTCTAACCAATGTACTATATATTTGAAACTAATAATAAGATAAAATAAAATGCTTAAAATTTTTTAAAAAGAATCCGATTATGACAAACAATATGGAATCTTTGAGAAAAATGGTTAAAACTGAGAGAGAAGAGCTTGACTTGATTGTGGGATCAAGGAAGGAAGTAGTAGAGAAATATTTGACATTCAAGAGTGAGAGTGGAATCAAACAAGCAAGTTTTCAGAGGTGACAAGAAATTCTCTAAAGAAAGATCATTGAAAAGATAGTCTTAGGAAGGCTGTTAGTATATTCTTTCTTTTGTGGTACAAAGAGGGAAGTGGGGAAAGGTAGGGAAATGAAACTATTCTGAGGAGGTAAAATGCTTTTCCTCACAGATCTATGAATTCTGTGGATTGAAGCCAAAAAAATCTTCTAAACAAAGAAGATAAGAAAATTGCAGTTTACAGGCCACATATTATAATTTGGAAAATAAATTGAGGAAATATTATAAAGATTTAATAAAAGATTAATAAATGACAAGTGAGTTGAGATGGAATGAGTTTATAGAGAATTACCAACTGTTCATGATTTTCTCCAGTGCAGTTCCAAAACCTGAGAGTGAGGAATATCTATGCTGGAGTTTCTTTCTTTTTCTTGTTTTTTTTTTTTTTTTTTAATTAAGTTTATTGGGGTAACATTGGTTAATACAATTATATAATTTTCAGGTGTACATTATAATTTGACATCTGTATATTCTATTGTGGTTTTACCACCCAAAGTCCAGTTTCCTTCAGCTACCATATATTTGATCCCCTTTACTCACTTCACCCTCCCCTGAAATCCCTATATTTGACCTCCTTTACCCTGTCTATCTCTTCCCTCCTCCCCAACCCCTACACTCTGGTAACCACTGGTCCACTGTCCATGTCCCTGAGTCTCTGTTTGTCCTATTCCTTTGTTGCTTTTAGGTTTATATCCCATATAAGTGATATACGTGATTTTCAACTTTTTCTGTCTGGCTTATTTCACTTAACATGATATATCAAGGTCCATCTATGTTGTGACAAATGGCAGTATTTCATCTCTTTTTATGGCTGAGTAATATTCCATTGTATATATGCACCACAGCTTCTTTAGCCAATCATCTATCATAGGACACTTCAGTTACTTCCATGTCTTAGCCACTGTGAATAATTATGCTGGAGTTTCTGAGGTATAGTTGCTTAAAGCTGGAGGTAGTGTGAGAAGATAAGGTGTGAGGTTTATTGAAGTAGTTACTGCCCAAATTGACTATGGGGTCTAGGCTAGTGAGAAAAGAAAATAAACCCAGGAGGGGTTAATAAGCTGGGGAACAAGCAAAGATTGAGGAAATGAAAGTTTAATGAGGCCAATGAGTAAGCTTGAAAGTGGTAATTAAATCAGAAGAGGAAGAAAAGTTGAAAGGAAAAGATAGATGTTTCGGAGCTCTTCTAATGTGTGAATATTCCCTTTAATGTGAGTGAAGACAGAAGATTTTGGAATTTAGGAGTTAAAATTTTACAAGGCAAAGGGTTGAGAGAGTTACTTATGCAATCAGAGGATTATGGATGAGATGCCTTTTAAAAATTACCTCTGGAAAATATGAAAAAAATCATATTTCAGGATCCCTTCCTTTTATTTGATATGTTTCTACTGAACTATTTTTTAAATGTCAGACTAACTTGTTGCCTAAACTTCCAAATGTGGTTCCTTTGTGGAGGTAACTCATTACACTTACAACTGCTTGATGTGCTTGATTTAAATTCTGCAAAGCTAAAATGAAGATATCAGTTTAAGAAGGTGGCATTTGAAAGCAGCATAAACTGTGAAGAGGTGTGCATTCAGTGTGGAAGTAGGTCTGCTTGTCTCTCTCTTATCTTGATGGTAATTAGAGTTCCACAAAGACAGAAAATCAATGCATTATAAATGAGAATAATTTAGTTGTTATTGCATTGAGTAAGCATAAAACCACCAAAAGAATCTCTGGAACTGTATATATTCTCGTCATCTTATTTACAATAATCCTTATAGCACTGTCAAATTACAAGTGTTGAGTTATGTTAAAAATGCTAACAAGACAGATGATGACACACATCAATATGTGCAAAGCTTCTGTTAGTACCTTAAGGCTCCATACGAAATAATTATTTTTGAATGCAATCTATTTAAAATAAGTTAACATCTTTTTCATGGAAGCCTTTTACCTTATAACATTCCACAGCCTCAAGATTCATGTTAGGAGGAATGCTACAAAATTTTGCTATGGCCTGTCCACCAACAGAGATTGCCAGACACAATTGTCTAAGGGCAAAACTAATGTTGTGTACGAGAGTACTTTTAAGAACCTACATGTCCACTCTAGAACCAGTGATAGCACACTCTGACCAAGATATAGGAGTAGAGGGAACTTCTTTGCAGCCATAAATAAGCTCAACTTTTATATTTTCTAAAATGATGGACAATTACCTCAACTTTGGCAAGCTTTCTCTTATATGTGTAGTCAAACTCCTCTAGACAAATATAATGTATTTTAAAGCACAGCACAATCATATTATCATTTGTAGCCTGATCTCTTTTTTTTCCCATTCTGTTCATTTATTCAATAAATATTCACACAGGCAACTCATGTGGTAGGACGTGTGACAAATAATGGTGATCATGATCTCTACCTTCATGGATCAGATCTTCTAGTGAGAAAGACATCATTAATGAGTAAGCAAATAAATTAATGAATAATTTAAAATTATAGCAAGTAGAATGAAGAAATCGAATAAGATTTTCTAAAAAAAGAAATATAAGATAGGACACCTAATTTAGATAGGAAGTCAGAAAATGATCTCAGAGCATGAGAAAAATAAACAGATTGAAAAAATGAAAAGTAAAAGTTAGTCATTGGAAATGTAGGGTGAAATGTTGGAGGAGGGGTAATTGAGGTGATAATTTAGTAATCCAGAAAGAAAGATAAGTATGTGCAAAGATCCTGTGGCAAGAGTACACAGAATAAGCTTGAGGAAAGGGAGAAGATAGAAAAAGTAGGTGATGAGGCTAGTGAGGTGGTAAAGCTAGAGGATGCAAATAAATTTTACCAAGCCAAGCACCTTAGTACATGATCTTTTCCACATATAAAACTTATTCTCTGTTGGTCACATTTTATACACTAGAATGATGCCTAATGAAGTCTTTCTTCTTTTGTAGCATCATTCATGATTCTCCCATGCACACATATTAAATTGGTTTTTCTCCTGTAATCTGGTCTTATGTCAATATTATTACTAGTCCAGCCATAAGAATTTAAGAATATTAGATGGGGGGAATGCTCTCCCTCCTCAACAATACCAACCATTTAAAAATGCCAAATTCTTGGCTTCTATAAATAAAGCTGCTGCAAATAGTCATGTGCAGATTTTTGTGTAGACATAAGTTTTCAACTCATTTGGATAAATACCTAGGAACTCAATTCCTGGATCATATAGTAAGACTATGCTTAGCTTTGTAAAACAAAGGTGATATCTAAGCTATTTTCTCTGAGAGGAGTGTTTCATAAGGAAGAGAAATATTCTTGAGGACAATAAAGTAATGCTATGATTATTAGGTGTGCTTTATCCTTAAGATAGCTCTATCTTTGACCAAAAGGGTAGTTTAATTCTCGCTTCAGAAGTTGTATTGTTTATTGATTAATGAAACTCAACTGTCACTCTTTCCTTTGAAATTATGTAAGAAAAAGATGCTTGACTGTCCCAATACATATTCTGTTGCCAGGGCTTTACCCACAATTTCTGTTAACTTCCAGGGGTCTTCCATTTCAGAATGAATTCTTCCTCTGAGTTTTTGTTATATCCAAACTCACCATTTTACTTGACATAAGACCAGATTATGGGAGAAAAACCAATTTAATACGTGTGCATGGGAGAATCATAAATGATGCTCAGAGAATTGATAAACCAGTCAGTGTTTTGAACTTCTAAGACAAAACAAACAAACAAAAAACAAAACAAAACAAAACAAAACAAACAAACAAACAAAAAAAAACAATAAATTTGTGAGGAATCAACAGGACCAAAATAAAGTAAGTACTCCTTAGAAATGAATCTAAGCAAGATTTGGGTATTCATTCATGAGATATCTAAATAAAATTTAGGTAGTAAATTAGAAAATAAGCAACAAGATTTGTTTACACAGGCTTTTTGGCTCTGGATTCTTTAACTCAAGTGATAAGGATGTCACCAGGTCTAGAGGGGGCACCTTTCAATGGGAGATTTAGCTCCCGCTTTCAGGGGACATAGAGAAGTCAGAATGTTCTTCTTGCATTGGTAGCTTTTGAAATAACTTTAATTCAAAATAATCAATACGCCAGCATGGGATTTTTTAAGGCAGCCTCCCCTGGGCCTGATAGTATTTTCTCTGCTCTTCCTTAAATTCCTTCTTAATGTAGATACAATTATGAAAATTTTAAGAATTAAATGAGGGGAAGTAGAGCATTGAGACTTAGGAATGATATATACATTCAAAGCAAAGAAGAGGAAATGAGCTTCTCAGAGTAAAAAAAAAAAAAGCCAATAGCTATTATCTTTCTACTTCAAACTTTTCCACCTTTCGCAGGAAGTGGGTAACTAGTTGACTGCAAATTATTGGAGATTATTTTCAACTGTGCATATCTCTTCCATTCCAGGCTCTGAACAACTAAGAATAATTATGAGAAGAAAAAGTGGTGATCAAAATATCAATTCTATAAAAGTATAGTATGAAATGTATGGAAGATAAATTAGAAAAAAATATTAGGCTTAAAGCCAAAATGAAGAATCTTCTTACCCTTCACCTCTGATTAAAGATAACCCACCTCCATTAAGTGCTTGCATTATCCACTCAGATGCACATGAAGAAGCTGGAATACAGAAAGTAGAGACTTGGTTGAATATGCTATTGGTTGTATGTGCAAGACCAATCCTCTATGTGTTATTGTGTTAAGTGCAAAATACAATAAAACAAGAGGGTAAGACAGATAAAAACGCATGTGCACTGATAAAAATCTCATTCCAAAGAAACAATACCAATATGGTTTAAAGTTGTCTAATTCCTAACTATCCTTCTGGTCTGCATTAGTGTACTACCCACTGGTAATGTAATTGTCCAATTTCCCCCACAAAAATAATTCATTCTCTTTGCCTGGATAGAGAGTTGGTTTATCAGGTATGTGAAATTAGGGCACCAAAATTTGCCGCTATACTTTAAGACTGTTTCTTCTTGTTGATTTTTATAAAAACCAGGATTGAAGGATTTAATCCTTCAACTGAAGGATTCCCCTCACTTAAATTAATTGAAACGTATTTACTAGGCTAAAATATATAAACATAATATCTTCTGTGATTTGCTGCATTATTTAATTGGACAGTAATTAAAGGGCAGGAGTCTAGCAATCAGTACATGTTGAAACCTCACAAATATTTGGTGTGTGCATAGTTAATTAACCTATTCAAGTGCGTTGAAACATCTGTTTAAGTAAAGCAAACAGTACTCTCCAGTGTGCAGGTGGGTAGCAGTTTTAAGTAAGTGGCTGTCTACTTCAAGCTTGTCATTTTGTCACTTAAGAAAATAGACACTGGTTTTTTAAACAACAGTCCGCCAAATCAGATACGTTATTTCCAATGCATCCACTACAAGAAATTTATGCCTTAATGTTAATTAAGTTAAAAGCCTTAGGTCTTTTTAATACTGCATGCTTCACTAATTAAATTATATTGAATATTGTATGTCATTATCCATGATATGCTATTACTGTGATTATTCCAAATATCATTCTTGGTTTCATCAGTTATTTTTCTGAAACTTTATTAGGCACTGGAATTTTCTTTTAGCTTGTATAAGAAAAAATACTAACATTTAAGTAATATTTTACTTCAGTATTCTAATAGTACCTTATTCGAGGTATTCTACCTGTGCATACTGGTCCATTCACTAATGATTATAAATTCAATAACAAAGTCAAATTGGACAAGATCAGACTAAAATCAGGCCATAACAAAAACTAATTTAGATGGCAATATATCAGCAAATAAAAATTAAAATATAGATTAAAATACTTTCAAGATTTTGATGGTCAAAATCTTGAAATAATGATAATGATAAAAGTATCATAAAAAACAAACGAAGTATCTTTTAATCTGATATCCCAGATGACTACTAAGTGACTAATCGGTGTGCAGTATCTACAGCATGGACAGGCTAGACAAAGAGATGATTTACATCCGGGCCAGATAATGCAGGACGATGTGAGACTTTATCATGCCACTCAGAACTGTACAAACTTTAAGACGTATCAAATGCTTATTTCTGTAATTTTCCACTTAATATTTTCAGACCCCAGCTTACTTGAGATAACTGAAACCTTATGGACAAAGCAAAACCATGGAGAAGAGGAGACACCTGTATGTAGTGTGCTCTAAGGTATCGGCAGCTTCATTTCTACTCAATGTTCTCATCAGTGTAGATAAACAGATTTATAATGTTTTTAAATCTATCCAGTTTTATTTCTTAAGTTCTTGAAATATGAAGAGTATTATATGAATCTGTCAAAAGTAACTACTGTTTTAAGTTGAAAGTTTTTAATATCCTGCATATGGTCTTTTGATTAAAGTTGTATTTATTGTTCTATATAATTAACTCCTTGAAAAAAATTGTTCTTAAAAAGCCCTCAGTTATAAAATATGGATTTATTACTTCTCTAAAATAGCAATAGTAACTAATTCATTAATTTAATGAAATACTTTTCTATATATAACTAAAGACAAAATGTCTCATTTGTGTCTGTCTCATTGTGTTCTTTTATGTAAATACACTTTTAAGAGGTTGTTTATTTTAAAAGCATTAGCCACGAATCTCTGAATAATTTTGTTTGATATTCACTAAACCAAAAGGAGAGAAAACTAAATGGCTATTTTTGACGCTATATAAAGAAAAATAAAAGTGTCACATGTAAACCAAGGTTGCCAGAAATCTTTGGTGTTTAAAAGCTTTTCTAATGGTTCAGTCAATAAAATTGTGGCAGAAAGTATGAGTTTTTTTCCATATATATTTCCACTTATAAACACAAAATATTAACTGCTGATACATGAACTTTAGAAAGTTTCCAAAAAAGTGTGTTTATTAAAATTGATTAGTATTTATAGAATGTTCTCAATATCCAGGTTATCATCATACATATCTTCCCTAAGTTTTAATACACTAAATCTAATTTTCTCACTCCACTTATTCAGAACATTATTATTGCTTTTTTTATTTACTGAATTTTAAAATAATTTCTTCTTTTGCCTTCTGTTTTCCCCTAGTTATTGTTGATAATGCTGATTGTTCAAGCAAACAGTTTTTCTTTTAAAAAATTTCTGTGGAAAAAGAATTATTAAATTTTGACAATTATTGGTATATGATATGCTAGAGAAATGCCAAGTTCATTTCATTATATAAAAATTTGACAAATATTGATAGACAGCCATGCAAAGGGCAAGCTCATAAGAATTTTTATTTAACTTATCAATTATCATTTTTAAAGGGCAATTCAGTGCCTGAAAAAAAGAAGTTAAATTTTTCTAGTTTGCAACAGCTTCCTTAATGATTTTAAAGTAACATTCATACTCTCAGGGAGAAAAGAAATGAAGTAAGTGTTTTTCTTTACATTTCAAAGACTCTAAGGCACATATTTAACTAAATTCCATAGCCAATGAAGAGTGGCAGTTTTTAAATATTATTCTAGTAAATCATATAATTAATCATAATGGTAAAATTAAAAATCTCATTTTAAAAATATCTTGTCAATTTTAGTTATATATTTTTAGTACTATATTCATTCATTTGTTAATTTATTTGTTTAAAAAAGTACAGCTTTTCATAGTAACACAAAGTTCTATATTTAAATCCAATATGTATATAGAAAACAGAATCACTTGTTGGTTTTCTAAAGTTCACCTTCTCTTTTGAAGTTTCTTAATAATTATCATGGTTTCAGTAATTCTGTTCAACATCAGGGAATCCTTTATAATAATGACCTACAACACATAAATATCAGTTTCTAGTATCTTTGTTTCAGTTCTTCAGAAAATTCCAATTACCCGATCTCTTCTTTCTTGATCCAAGCCTCACAAATTGTAAACTAGGCAGTCTATGGATGGTCACTGCTGTGTCAAGGGCCACTGCCGATCCAGGTAGCCACTGGTGTGGGCTCTTGTGATATAAAGTATACCTGCTGCCTTTCAGAAGGCTTTAATAAAAGCAGTTTTCTGTAAGGAGTTTTGGTCAGGTAATTGTTTAAACAATGCTGACTGCATTTCTTGGCAAGGCAATATCATGTAATGGAACAGATTAGGTTGACTATAGCAGCCTGCACTTGATACTGAACTTTGTGACCTTTAGCAAGGTACTTAAACTCTGAACTGTGAGATTGGATAATACATGGCGTGAGATACATTCCCAGATCCATCCCCTTGATACAATAATAAGCAGAACATCTAAAACTCAACAAAAAACACCCAAACTGCACACCAGCATGTCTGAGCGTGGGATGTGTGCATAAGAGCTACCACAGGTCAGAACTCTGGGTGTCGGGCAGTGGACTGGAAGAAATAAAGAAGCTGCTTCTCGCAGCCTCCGGAGCACTCTGCAGAAGGAAGGGAGGGGAGGAAAGGCGAGTTCCCGGAACAGCCCTGCCTGGGAGTGCTGTGAGTTCCAAGAGGCCGGCAGCAGTGCCCAGTCATCAGGGCAGAAGGCAGAGAAACAGGGACAGCAGAGAAACAGGGATGGCAGAAAAACAACAGTTGATTTTTATCAGTCGCAGTTGCAAAACCGAGGCTGAGCTGCAGCCCCCATCCCCCAACCCAGAAGTCCCCTCTTCCCATACTTTCTGAGACCAATCACCATGGAGCCCCAGGGGAATCTGAGCAAACACTACCAAAACTGTCGCTAACACTGAATGGAACTGAGACTAAAGGTAACGAGCATGATTAAATATCTTTAAGGGGAAAAAAATACATTATTAAGACTTTATATAAAGCAGAGATCCAAGAGACTTAGTTAGACACCACCTATTGGAAACCAAAATAAAAACACATTCTTTACAACAGGCTAGGAACCATTATATAATAAATCTTTCTGGAAAAAAAAAAAAAAAGCAGAACCCTCTACACTGCTTTTTCAAGGTTCCTCAAAAAACTAAGAATTGATCTACCATATGATCCAGCAATCTCTCTACTGAGTTTTTACTCCCAAAGACTTGAAAACTCATATCCGAAAAGTTATTTGCACACTGATGTTCATAGCTGCATTATTCACAGTGGCCAGGACATGGAAGCAACCGAAGTGTCCTATGATAGATGATTGGCTAAAGAAGCCATGGTCTATATATACAATGGAATATTACTCAGCCACAAGAAGAGATGCAATACTACCATTTGCTACAACATGGATGGACCTTGAGATAATCATACTAAGTGAAATAAGCCAGACAGAAAAGGTTGAAAATCACATGATATCCATTATATGTGAGACATAAATGTAAAAGCAACAAATGAACAGGTCAAACAAACAGAGACTCACATTTTCAATGTGTCACCTGCTTCGGTCTAATTTTTTTCTTCCCTAAAGTGATAAACACTTAAACTACTTAAGGGGAATTTATTACATTAAAAAAAAATACGTACACTTTTTTGTCATGTGAATTAGTACCTCTGGTGCATACTCCCTTGGAGAGTAGAAGAGGTAGTTATTTGGGCTTTAAGGAAGGAAATAAAAACATAATTTTCTTGTAAATATGTCTTTGGGGTATAGGATTCAAGTCACAGTTCAGACAACTCAGTACATTTATCTACCCATTTAACAGTGTCTGCAGAAAAAAAGAATTAATAAATTTTCCTAGCCAATATTGTAAAATGGTCTAAAATTACCACAACAGCAGCAACTTACAAAAGAAAGACCATTCCTTTTCTCCAAATTGTATGTCTCACAAATGGCCTTTCCTTATGTCTCTATAGCTCCCTTTGAAAATAACAGAGCTATATAATAACTCTTTAAGAAAATGTAATCTATCCTTTTCTGACTATCTCAGCTTGCAGAGGAATAAGGGGTCACAAACCATGACTTTCCTAGATTTTCCCTATCATTTAATATTAAAAGCCGTTTTCTTCAAATTATTCCACATAGTTGAGATTTCCCAATGGGTGCATAATGAATATGCCACAAATCAACCCTCCAGGCTACCATTTTGGTTCCTCTTCTACCTCAGCTAATTTTGATGGTGTGATGGTTAATTTTATGTGTCAACTTTACTGGCCATAGGGTGTCCAGATTAAACATTTCTAGGTGTATCTGTGATGGTGTTTCCAGATGAGGTTAGCATTTGAATTGGTGGACTCGGCCCTTCCCAATGTGGGTGGGCATCACCCAGTCCACTAAGGGCCTGAGTAGACTCCTCAGCCTCCATAACTGCATGAGCCATGTTTTTATGGAAATATATATAGAGAGAGACAGATATACATATATATAGTGGTTCTGTTTCTCTAGAGACCCTGAATAATATAGATAATGTCTCTGTTATTCTCCAGAAAAGGACTTTGAACTATAGTGCCACAGCACACAATGCTTTGCTGTTGCTGCTGTCTGTCATCCAGAGGCATGTACCAAGGCTGCCTGTCCCCTAAACCCTTGTCTCCTGAATACACCATGCTGGTGCTGCCTATTGGTATGGCTACCACAAAATAATACAGCTAGCCACTGAAGGTGCCACCATTGGGTCTAACACCAGCCAATTTCTCTACTGCAGTAGCCACTGATAGACATTAAGCTCCTTGTTTGCTGTATTTTGTATTTCTGGCATCATCTGCCATCCTTGCCCATGTGATAGCACCACCACTCCCTGCCTTCATAACTGTTGATAGCAATGTTTCTGATGCCCCATGTTATCAATTCTTTGTGAAGTCTTTAAGAGAGAGACATTTTTAGTTTTCACCTGCTCTTTTTTTTTTTTTTATAGGCCTTATACGCAAGACTCGAGATATAATTTTGTAAGGGCTGGATAGAGGACAATTTGAGTGACACTGAGCTGTATTCAAATTTGCCCTTTAGCAGGGACTAGTACACTTCACTTGTTCTTGTAGAATATAAGGTTTTATATAAACACACTCCCTAAATGGCCAACCCAGGAGAATGCCAGATGTATCCAAGTATTTGTCATTGTGAGGCTGACCACAGAAAAGATTCACATCGGGACTTTTGATAAACAGCACTCTGATCATTGCTACCATGTTGGGACAAAGGCTGAAATGACTTTTTTCAGAGCACTTGAGATGGGGAATAAAAAAATGAATATAAAAACAAACTCAAAGCATTTCTTATTTGGATTAGTAGCTATGGCTCTATTTGTGATTATCTAATATTGAAAAATTAAAAAGGAGGAAATAAGTTATTTTTCTCAGAAATATTGTTTTGATTTTTCTTCCCATTGAAAAACAGAATTGAGAGTCCCACTGAGGTCAGATGTCCAACAGAATGTTTTACCTCCAATACAGATCATGACTCAAAGATAAAATTGTGCTGGTTAGTATGATCTAGGCAAAAAAAAAAAAAAAAAAAAAAATCTGATTTAATGAAGATAACTATGAGAGCATAAAGAAATTAGACACTTTTTTTTTCTTTTGCCTGGGTCTTAGGAGGAAACAACCAAATGGGAAACAATCCTCCACAAGTGAAGTGACAGCTTTGGGGAGTAGAGACCAGGAAGACATTGGATCTAACCTGATTGACAGAAAATGACTTGGATGGGGGTTGGAGGATACTGTCAAGTCAGAGATCTGGAATCAAACAGGGACTGATTGCTACATTTGGTCATTTAGCCATGTATAAATTACCCACCAAACTTTAGCTCTAGTTTCAGGGCAGGAGCTAACCACCAAAATTGAGTCATATTCTAGGAGAAGGTGTTAGCACAATGCTAGTCAAAGGCTACACACATCTTGATAATAAAAAAAATCTAAAAATTGAGAGTATCTACTCCCATGACATGGATGTGAGACTGAACAGAAAGGTTAGTAGGTAGGATATCCCTTCCTTCTTTGTCTAGAAAAATAAGATAAACAGACCTCATTGGTTTGTTGCTGTTTTTATTGTCTGTGTAAGGCACCAGATAAAGTATGTGCTAGTAAAAGCTGAAAAAGCCTTTCTATAAAATGTCAAGCTAGTCCAGAACACATTTTACAAAAATATCTCTTTCCAAGTCTTTTCAGTCTTAAGAATGCCTTCAATACTCCATAGCTAGTAATATGTTTGAAAAGACATATTCAATGGAATAATTTTTTGTTTCTGTGCTATAAGAATATTTGTCTATAAATATAAAAAATATCTATTTAAGCTTCCCAATATAGCTTTTTTAAAATAACCTGAATCATCTATATCATTTCCAAGAGTTCCAGTGTTTTAAAGCAAGTTAAATGTTTAATGTTTGCTACAGTTAGCATGTCAGTTAATAATATTAGTTTATGATGCAGTACAGTTCTAGTTTATAGGCCATGTGCACATTTTATAGTATGTTGAACCTGTTATACAGATCAATGAGTATAATATATTCCATTTTAGAGTATTTATGTATGGGATGTTTATGCCATGGTGTTATAGTCTACTGATTAGGAGATCAAAATTCTGGTCTCAAATTTGTTCCTGGACATATGAAATACCCCTGGCAAGTCACTTAACCCTCTCAAGCCTAAGATTTGCTCTCTGTAAAGTGAGAAATAGCATTAGAGAGTCCCTTTTGATTTGAATTATTCTCTGGCTTAGATCATAATTTTTAGTTTTAATTTTACATTACTAGAAATTTCATAGTCATTTTCTGCTTTTTGTGCCTATTAGTGAAGTGAATTGACAATCATTGCACCAGAAAGTGTTCTGATGGTCATTCTATAAAATATTAACTAGGCCTCACACTTTTTTTTTTCTGGACATCTCCCTAAATGAGGAAACAGGTTATCAGGAAACAGATTATAGCCCTCCTCATATTTATACTGCAGGCGTAGGATTTGAAAACAGAACTGCTTAATTTCTAAATCCTTGTTGATTTTACTAAAAGTCTTTTATTAATCACATCTGTGACATTTTTGTATCCAAACGCTAAATCCAAATGTAATCCTCAATTGCATCATTGTTACTATGTAAAGATACTAAACCTTTATGACCATACTCTTCAAAACACAGCTCCAGAGAAAGCATTAGAGTGAAGAGCATCAAATACCTATTAGAGCAAACATCCAGGAAGATATGTCAACAGCAATATAAACAGGTAGCAAATGCTGTGCATAGTACCAAAACTAACTGGCAATCTACATTGAGCATGACCTATAGAAATATCATAAAATTTCAAAATATTAATCTGTATATTTACTCTCTTCCTGATGTATCATGAGACTACCTTCAAGCAGTCAGAAGCATCCATGTGGCTTAAGGAGAAAGAGGATTATTAGACAAAGAGAGAGAGAAACCATTGCTATTCAGTATTTTGACATATAAAGTAAGCTGTTTAGAATTGAAAGGGAAATTCTGACAGATAACACAACATAGGAACTATGGGGAGGATCCTTGTTGACTCTCCCTGTCCTGTGCTAAACAGATGACAGCAGAGACTTGGAGTCCTTTTTTTTCCAACTAAAGTGTAAGTGAGGACTACAGAAAGAAGGGACATAGAGAAAAGAATCCTTTAAATCTATGTCTGAAGCTTAGTCTCATCCCCAAGTGGACCACTCATAAAACACCCAAAAAATCAAAATAGCAAAACCTTTGAGAACAGAACTGTGGTGTAAAATACCACCCAGGTTTCAAATTGTTCTTTCTGGTCTGACAAAGGAGTCAGGTCAGAATAGCACTGCAAAGGCTTTGCGATCTAAATTGCCATTTGAATTACGGTCCACAAAAGAAAGAAGGATATACATTCTGAACCTAAATACTGCCAGCCCAAATGAAAGATTTAAGTAGCAACCAGAGATACAGAATGTAATATTCAAAATATTCAAGAAGCAATCCAAAATTGCCAAGTACCAGGAAAATCTCAAGTCAAATGAGAAAAGATAAGAAATAACAATACCAAGAAAACAAATATAGAATTATCTGCCAAAAACTTTAAAGCAGATATTATAAAAATGCTCTAGTAAGCAATCATAAATAACCTGGAAACAAATGAAAAAAAAAGAGAATTTAGAAGTAAAAAATAATTGAAAATTAAAAAATTAATTGGATGGACTCAATAGCCCATATATCCAGAATATATAAAGAATTCTCAAAACTTAAGAGTAAGAACACAAGCACCCTAATTAAAAAGTAGGTAAATACTCAGACACTTCCTCAAACACAATATACAGATGGGACAAGTACACAAAAAGTTGTCCAACATCATTAACCATTAATTAGATGCAACTTAAAACCACAATTGGATATCACTCTACAGCTATTAGAATTGCTAAGACATGAAATCCTGACTGTCACAAGGTCACGAGCGCTGGTGAGAATGAGGAACAACTGGATCTCTCATATATGCTTATGGGATATAAAATGGTACAAACACTCTGGAAAGCATTTTGGCAGTCTCTTATAAAGTTAAATATACACTTATCAAATGATCCAGAAATCTCACTGCTGAGTATTTACTCTAGAGAAAGAAGAACTTATATTTATGCAAATACCTATACATGAATACATAGATATAACAGCCTTATCCATAGTAATGGTCAAAATCTGGAAACAACTCAAATATACTTCAATGAGTAAATGAATAAACAAACCTTGGTATATTACTTGAATAGAATACTATTCAATAATAAAAAGAAACATACTATTGATGCTTGCTACAACGTGGATGAATTCCAAGGCAATTATGTTGAGTGAAAAAAAGGCAATCTCAAAAGAATACATATGAAATGATTCCATCTATATAACATTCTGAAAAGAAAAATATTGTAGAGATGAAGAACAGATCAGTACTATCATTTGGGAGTTCCTTTAGGGTGATGAGACATTTTTTATTCTGATTATGATAATAGCTACATAAATATGTATATATGATAAAATTTCATAAAATTATACACATAAAAGACTGCATGTAAAAAGCTGATGAAATGTCAATATGGTTTGTAGTTAATAGTATTTGTACATGAATATTAATTTCCTGGTTTTCAATATTGTGCTATGGTTATATATAATGCTATCACCAGAAGAATCTAGATGAAGAATAAATGGGAACTCGCTAGAGTTTCTGCAATTTCTCTCTGAGCCTAAAATTATGTCAAAATATAATTTTAAAAAGCATCTAATTTTCATACATAGTGAGCTTGTGTTAGAGAAGTATTTAAGTTATTAATGATGAAACTAGTAATATGATAAAGACAGTTCCACAAGCTATGAGAAATAGATGTTTACATAGTCAACTAAAAATGAATGGTGCAATGAAATTACTAACTTAGATACAAAACTGTTTAAAAGGCAATAAAGCTATAATATGTTACCCACATATTTACATTTGCATATTTACTGGGCAAAAATCAATTGTAATTTCTCATTTTTCCAAGATAATATCTAATTTTTCAGGCCCTGGACCCTAATCAATACACAATAGTAAGTCAAAGTTACAAGTCTATAAATAGTCAGATGACAGACTTGTCAGACAATGCTCCAATAGGACACTGAAAGGACATGGGTTTTTTTGGTCTTATTTCCAAGTTTTGAAAAAAATTCCCTTAATACCTTCAATCTGTTTGCCTTCTGCTGAAGATAAATCAGCTGGTCTCTATTACAGTTTATAGAACGCCTTCTAGAAGTTGTTGCTTGCTCTTCACTTAGACAAGGTCAACCACTGTTGTCCCAAAAACACTGTCCACGTGTATTGGCCCTAATGGCACAGCCATGTCACATGATACCAGGACATTCATTAACCTCTTTCTTTAAATAGTGTTGTGTTCTTTGATTCCCAAAGGAACAGTGGTAGTGTGAAAGGAAAACCCCTTGTACTTAGGTAAAGGTAGGCCATAGGAAAAGCCAGCTATGTTAACCTGTAAATGACATCTCAATGGCCACACCTGAATATAATTCAATTGTGTTCAATAAATTATAAAAACAGCATTTCTAATCTCAGGTTTTGTAATAAAAATTATTCTATTCAAGTGTCAATTATATTAGCATAAAGAAGGTACTGGAAAGCATAATAAACATCAGATTCTAGAGAAAAAATGAAAATTAACCCACAATTTTGCAACAGTGAATTTGCTTTATTGCTGTAACTTCTAGAATAAAGAACATCAGAATGTTGATTGAAGACGCGCCCCTTAGCATTCGTTACTTACCCAAGTGCAGGTATGCTGCAAAATCTACTTGGCTGAAAGATAACTCTGGGATAGCAGCAGAATTAGACAATAAAAGCCAGCAGTGGGTACTTTAGATGTGGTACATTTCTAATTAAACCAGAGAATAAACATTTCATTTTTTTCTCTGTTAATTGTATAGTGTTTGATTTCTCTAGAGAAATTTAGGTCTGGTAAACAGTTTTCCCGAGTGCTTTGCATGCAGGTTCTAATGTATTGATATTGAAGGAATGATACAATTATTATGTGATTAATTGTGGACTGTTGTTGATCTTAGACTGATTATACTGATGGTCTATAGAGCAGAATCAGTATTTGGCTCAAACGTCTTCACCTGAACCATCAACTTCCACCTCGGGATCAGAACTACATTGAGAAAATATTGCAAACAGAAGTACATGTAATAATTATTCAGCTAATTCCCATTGTCACTCAGAGACATGCTGCTACTAAGCAATGGTAATTACAATTGCAGCATGTGTACTGCTGCTGCCATGTTTAAAATTAATGAATATTTTATTTTCTACACACAAATATAGAAATATCCTGCATTTGTTGTGCAGATAAATCTTCAGTGTTTCAGCAACAGAGACAAATACAATTTACTCCCATGCAAATTTAATTACAACATGATACATGAGAAATGAGTGACATTTCATAAATTAGAAAGAGAATTAGAAATTCAAAATGCTAATTTTTAACAAATTCAATTAACAAACACGAGAATTTAAATGCAATCTTTGGCTTCATCAAATGATTTTTCCATTATTCTTTAGTGTGGCATTAAAATTCAAGATGTGAAGGAAAGAAAACATTCAGAAAATACTAATTATGACAAGAAAAGAGCATGAACTCAGGTTTCTCTATAGGGGTCACTTTTAAATAGGTGACTGATAATTAGAAAAAATTTTCTTCTGATACTTCCAAAATGCCTATCTGTGTTTTGTCAATGCTCTCTTCTATTTTATTTGTAATATCTTAGCTGGTTGGGAATCTTCCAAATTCATCCTTTAATTCCTTGTGTTATATGTTTTATTTAATCTTGGTAGAGATAGGAACCAATTAAATAAAATAAATAGTCTAGTATGAAGACCACAGAATAAGAAATGTTTTTATTGCTATTTAACAAATGACTTTTTTGATGAATCTTTAAAAATATATACTATTGAAATTTATTCACTGCATGGGATAGAAAATAGTTATCCTGTCCTAAATTTGAGGTAGAATCTTTTGTTACCTGTTATATGGTACAGACAGATTTTTGTTTGTTCTTGCTTTTGAAGAAGTATAAAGGTAAAATATAGATAAATGCCATATTATATACATGGAATCTAAAGAACAAAATAAACAGAAACAGACACATAGATACAGAGAACAAACTGATGGCTGTCAGATGAGGGTGGTTGGGAGGGGTGGGTAAAAAAGGGGAAGGGATTAAGAAGTACAAATTGGTATTTACAAAATAGTCACAGGGATGTAAAGTGCAGCATAGGAAATATAGTCAATAATGTAATAAATATGTATAGTGCTGCTGGTGGGCATGTAAATTGGTACAGTCACTATGGAAAATAATATGGAGGTTCCTCAAAAAACTAAGAATCGATCTACTATATGACCCAGTAATCCCTTTCCTGGGTATTTACTACAAAGCCTTGAAAACCCATATCAGAAAAGATAGTTGCACACCGATGTTCATAGCAGCATTATTCACAGTGGCCAGGACATGGAGGCAACCAAAGTGTCCTATGATAAATGATTGGCTAAAGAAGGTGCGGTACATATATACGATGGAATATTACTCAGTCATAAGAAGAGATGAAATACTGCCATTTGTGACAACCTGGATGGACCTTGAGATAATCATGCTAAGTGAAATAAGCCAGACAGAAAAAGTTGAAAATCATATGATATCAATTATATGTGAGATATAAACCTAAAAGCAACAAATGAATAGGACAAACAAACAGAGACTCAAGGTCATGGACTATAGACTAGTGGTTATCAGATGGTAGGGGGTGGGTGGAGAGGGGAAGTAGATGGGGTAAAGGGAGTCAAATATGTGGTGATAGAAAGAAATATAACTATGGGAGGTCAACACACAGTTTAAATATACATATGCCTTACTGTTAAAGTGTACAGTTGAAACTTACTGGATTTCATTAACTAATGCCACCATAAAAAATTAATTAATTTAAAAAACAAAATAAAGAGTAAGAGTTAATAATGCTTGGAGAGATCATGTCAATGTGTTCTTTAAATCCTCCTCTCTCTGCTTGGGACAGAACCCATTCCCTTTCCCTTGCCTTAGTCAGATGAGCGAAGGGGTCTTAAAAAGAATCATGAAGACAGCAATGAGAGAGAAGGCTGGATTCACACTAAAGGGTCTTGCTTCAAGAGAAGTGGAAAGATGTGAGTGTCCATGAGAGGAAATCAGCTAAGCATCATTTTTAAAAGGATTCAATCCAAGAGGACCATCTGGGGGAACAATGCGACCCAGGTAGAAACTTAAGAGCTGAGGGGTAGTTATAAATGGCTTGACAGCAAGCATATCCTCTATCAGGAGATTCCCAAGTCAGGGGACATCTGAGAAACACAAAAAAGTGTTCATGAAATAAACACCAAATAAGATTGCATCTGCCATGGCCAGAGGCAAACTGTTAGCCACATAAGCATTTGTTGTTTTCTGTTAGTCCCCTTTACCTTTAATGTCTTCCCAGAAGGAACTAAACTCCACAACTATTCAGCTGGGGAAAAGGCAGAGCAGGCAAGAGAGAAGGCAACAACCCATCCATCCCACTCTCACCCTCACTGAAGACAAAATCAGGCCCTAATTGGAAAGGAAGGGAATTGTTCAAGTTCAGAGCATTGATATTAAACCAAACTGGACTTTCATTACTAAAAATAAAGGATTTTTTTTACTTTCTAAGAGACCAGAAAAATTACGGAACTTGCTAGATATTTCTTCCAATGGAAGACAGAATATTTTTCACTATATCTTTGCAAGAGAAAAAGTGAAGTTCATTTCTGCTTGTATCTACATTGGTTTAGTACATTAAACTGGTGTGTTCTCTGGTATTGTTTTTAAAATCTCTGCTGCATCTGTACTAATGTCCCACTTTGTTATTGATTTTATTTTTTATTTTATTTTTTCTCTTTTGTCTATTAGTGTCAAAAAAACATATTTGGGGTCTTGTAGATCTTCCTTATTACATATTTGTTTCCTATTCTATTATTTAATATGTTTGTTTATTATCACCATTCATTAAAGTTCTTTGGATTTATTCTATGACTCTTTTTCTAATTTCTTAAACCAAGAATTAGTTTATTTAAGTTCATTGACTTTTAGCATTTCTTCTTCCCTGTTATAAGCTTAACATAATATACATTTCTATCTAACGCTTATTCATCTTCATTTCAATAACTATTCTCTAGTTTGTATTAAAATTTTTCTTTGTGAAGTACAAATTAGTAGTTGATAGATGGTCATGGGGATGGGAGCACAGCATAGGAAATACAGTCAGCATTAATATGTTGGCTAGATGGAGGGCCGGGAAGGGAGAGAGCAATTAGGGGGACCATTTTATAAACTATATAGATGTGTATATGTACTGTATACTTGAAACTAATTTAAATAAATAAATAAATTTTAAAAAAACACATAAAAGAAATAAATTTTTAAAA
Source organism: Eidolon dupreanum (assembly GCA_028627145.1). Classification (NCBI taxonomy): domain Eukaryota; kingdom Metazoa; phylum Chordata; class Mammalia; order Chiroptera; family Pteropodidae; genus Eidolon; species Eidolon dupreanum. Next base: position 48,768,191 of record CM053503.1, on the reverse strand, counting down.
ATTATTTGCCTCTCCAGTTATTCAGCAGGGATTTTTAAATTTCTAAATGTATATTTATTCAAAAATCAGTTGAGATATATTTACTTATTCCTCAGATTAATATACCAAATACCAGGTAATATCTTCTCTCAATCTGACTTTCTATTAAAAATATTAAAATTTTAAGCACAGCCATGTGTACCAGGCCTGATTACCAGTCCCTGGTACATGATAACAGTTCATAAAATATTTATTAATGAAAAAGTATATGAAGAACCATAAAGGACAGAAAACTATGTGAACAAAATATTGGGTTTTTCTGCATTAGGAACTAATACTCCACTGCAGTGAATATCTTACCAGTTTTTGTATTTGTAATGTTCTCACTCTACATTTTTTCTTGAGGTGTAGCAATCAGAAATGTATGTAGTAGTCAAGGTGCAAAGAACATTTGTAAAAAGTGTTTTATATTCAATTGCACCTTATGTTGACTGTATTACTAATAGAAATAATAACAATAAATACTTTAAAAAATGAGAATTTAGAGACTGAGAACATAGAACAGAGGGACTATGCAAAGATAAATATGGACTAAAACAGAAAACAAAGTAAAAACAAATCACCAGGATCTTAAAATACATGTAATCAAAATCGAAAGGCAAAAAGCAATCTATAAATATTACCATATATTGAGCAGGCAATAGATTAATTTTCTTAATAAAAATATTTTGCAACTTACTGAAAAAAATAGGCAAACATCTCATAAAATTGGGAGTTGGAAAGGATTTCATTAGTAAGATATATAAATGGGTAAAAAAGATTTTTTGACATTCACACTCATTTCAAATGAATAAAATGCAAATTACAGTAGCATTTCAAAAATCAAGTGAAATTTTTAGCTAACAACTAGAAAAAGTTAGTCATACACAGTTCTGGTAAGAATCTAAAATATAGATTCTCCTGTACAGACAGCTGGAATATCGATCAGCACAATTCTAACGTGTAAATTTTATTTAAAATATAATTTTAAAATTATACAAATAATTATAATATTTGAGAACTTTTTGATAAATTATATACATTACCAACTTATTGACAGTCCAGGTAGACTACACTATGTCACAGTAACAACTCCAAAATCTTAGAGATCTGGCATAACTTATATGTTTTTGCTTTCTCATGCCAAGTCCACTATAGGCCTGGACAATTCTCCAGGGTATCTACCCTGTAATTCAGTGTTCCAGGGTTGGCCACTTATACCAGTTCTCTTCTACAGAATGGAAAATGAGACTGAAGAATTATAAGTGTTTCACTGCCTCCACTCTAAAGTGACATTTCATTGGTTACAAGAGGGTTGAAAGGTATAATCTTCCATGTAGAAAGAGAACTAGATACCACTGGTATTGTCTGCTGCATATAGCATAATTCCAAACTGAAAAGTTATATTACCAATCCATGCATCTATCCATTCATTCATCTATTCATCCATGTAAACACATACACATGTCTTGGAAAACATATTCATACTGATTTTTATTAACATTGGGATTATAAAGTCTTTACAATCAGAATAGTAAAATGATTTTCTTTGTGAACAATTCATGGATTCTAATGTAATAAAATTTAATTATAACATGCCAACATACTCAAGAACTTGTCAAGCCAATCCAACAGTTTAGAAAGGGAATTAGAATGCTAACGAAGCCTAATTGATGGCCTGCTGGGTTCAGCTTCACTTTGGTAGGTGGCACTAAAGCATGGGAATCTATTTTGGTTGTACTACATTGTTGGAACAACCTTGTGGGTGCCTCTTTCCTCACTCAGTGAATTCAGTTAGCCTGCCAATGAAGTCTCAAAGCTTTGTCTATCAAAAGCATTTAAGTTTTTCTCTATCCCCTAGCTTGGCTATTTACCGACCTGGAATGAAAATCCTGCATAGAGTTTATAGTTTTCATAGCTCTTTCAATCCATTATCTCATTTAATTCTCCTAAGAACTTTGGGAGGTAGGTCTTATACACTATTACTAACTAGGAAATGAAATTCAATTAGTTTTAGAAAATGCAACTGGCTCCCCAAGGCTACATAATTTCTCCAATGTTACAATTAGTAAGGGACAGTGTAGGGATTCAAATTAGTTTCTCTTGACTCCACCATCATGTACTGTTGCCACCATACATTTCATCTTGTCCATAATTCTTTGAATCACGGAATACAGAAATATCTTTATTTTATAGAAGAGTTTATTAAAATAAATGATTTACAAATGAGCCATTGCAAGAGTGAGTAGAGATTGCACTCTTGCTGACAAAACCTTGAATCTAGGATTCCTGACTACCTTGCTCTGTCATCTCACACTACCTGACATGGACTCAGGGGCAGTAATGAAGGTTCTCTGAGATATCACTGAGTTTTTGATGTTCTTTGGAACAGAGTCCTACCATTTCAAAATAGCTTCTTAAAATGTGTGCTACCAACATAGTGTACAGTCCTCAGCACTCAGGCAAAGCCAACATCCTACTTACATCTTTGAAACTTTTTATAAAAAATTCTAGTGATAAATATGCATAGCAGTCCATAGCTTGGACTTCACACCTAGCCAGATGGGGATTAAAAAAAAATTTGTCTCAGCAAAAAGTGAGAAAAATTTTTCCTGTTCCCCTCACAAGAGTTTAATCTGAAATGATCTCTTAAAAAGTAGAAATTGCTTGAAATGAAATCCCATTTATTTTCAAGTAAATTAAAGATGTTTGTTTTTGTTTATATATTTATTACTTTTGTCCCAGAAAGAATAAAGATACTTTACTATGATATAATAAATGAAATAAGAGAGCACAGATTAGTTTTAGAAGCAAAGTAATAGGGTTGTGAAAACTGGCCAGAGAATAAGGGAATGTATGTTTTTACTATGTATAAACAATGAATTTGGTCTAAAATTTTAATTGGGTAGATGGTTATCAAAACTTTTTTTCTGATCAAGTCTCCTATAGTTTTGTGAGAAATCCTCACAGGTAATTAATTACAGCTTTAGAGATCTACAATAAAACTCACAGTGGGGGAATATCTTTTATTGGATAACAAAAAGTAATGCTCTCTCTGTTAGAGTTGTATAGTATAGTTGCTGAATTTGGAAAGGGTTAAACTGTTGAGGATAAGCCACAACTCTGGACTGTATACAAAAAATTTACTCAAGCACCAGCTAGAATAAACAAACACAAAAACTGTGCTTGTTGTCCGCTGGGCCTCACCACTGCACCTTTCCCTGTAAGGTTCTGCTTATATGAAATTTGAAAGATAGAAGAGAAGAAGACACCATTAATATCCTCTGCAGGTCACTGCAAGTTAATACCTGGGCAGAAGATAAGGTTTTGAGAATCATCTGCTTTGAGAGCCAACTAAGAATGGAAGCTACAGAGATGACTGAGATTTACCAAGGTTTCCAGGTGAGCTTCTGTATTCACCTACCTCTTTTGTCCTACACCTAAAACTTTGTGTTTCCCAGTCTGCCAGCAATGTAAACCACCAATTCTCTGTATTAAGATCCTTACTGTTTGCAATACCTGGAATGGCTTCTATTTTCCTGGCCAATCTCTGACACTCCAACAAGCTGTGCTGACCAAAACAACTTCCTAGCAGCTGCAATGTCAATGATATGAGAAAGTCAGATTCTGTTTTATAATTCTCAGTGTTCATAAAATAAAAGAGAACTTTGATTCAGAACTCAGCTGGGAAGAGGGTGTTATTTACTTGACTCCCTCAAACCCTCAAAACTCTGAGATTAAAAGGCAGAGTCACCTAGAGCTGCTGGACTCAAAGTCTTCCTAGTGTGTCTCTTTTTTCTTTGCCATCAGCTGGGTAATCCTGTCTCTCTCCTCTTACCTGATGCTAAAATAATGTGCCTTGGCATCAGGTAAGGCCACACAGAAACATGCAAAATCATTGGTATGACAGAATCTCAAGAATCTACAGAACTATTTCACCACAAGATATGACCTAGTTTTATATTTCTTGGGAGAAATATAAATGAATTCATGTCTAGACATCTGGAGTGAACATATAAGATCAAGAAGCAAAAAAAGCCAAAAGTAACCCATAGAAGATTCTAGTATGAACAAGATAAATTTATCTTTAAAGTCATGTATGAAAACTTGGAAAAATAATTCATCTGAAGATGTTAAGACTGCTAAGTAAAATGCATGTGGAGACAAGTATATCCCCAGATCTTAGAGGCCTCCCCTTACCCATCTCCATTTGGGGAATGAGAGGATGGGATGTTATATCTTCTTTGTCTTTGAATCTTTAGTCATATTACTATGATGTTGCTCTGAGGAAGTTCCTACAAAGTTTCAATTGTAATACATTCATGTTTTATAATCCACAAATTAAACTGTAGCAGACACAAGAAGCTGCTAATCAGCTGGCTATATTTATTTTATTTTATTTACTTATTTACTTATTTTAGGCAAGGCAACACTTGGTTGACCTCACAGATTGCAAGGACTTTGTCAGTTTACAATCCCTTACTTTTTTATTTTTTATGCCTACAGCACCTGGTCTTCCTAGGTGGTCTCCCATTCAAGTACTAACCAGTCTCAACCCTGCTTAGCTTCTGAGATCAGGAGGGATTGTTCTTGTTCAGGGTAGCATGGCCGTAGGCCAGAGGTGGCTATATTTTAGTGATGAGTTAAATGATTCACTTTTTATATGATGCTTCCCAAAGTGCCTTGGCATCTCTTCCCAACTGACTAATGCTAAAGAAATGTGGAAAATAATCATAATTGTGACATAAAAACAAAAACAAAAACAAAAACATAATTGGGTAACACTGGTTTTCTAAATTTTCTGAGCACATTTTTTTTAAGCTATTTTATTTCTCCAGTGATGTTTATCCTTAAAGGGTCTGGGAAAGGCCTCTCATCTTGACTGTATGTGGCGCTATGTCTTCACAAGGTTTGAAACTCCTACTTTCTATCCTGCATGGATGACGATGACCTCAGCTTTCAGTGGTATCTAGAGCAGTGGGATTCACTCAACTGGGGTAATTCTGCAACCCCCCAGGAACATCGAGAAATGTTTGGAGACAATTTTAGTTGTCACAATTTGGGGGTGTGTGTGCTACTGGCAGCTAGTGACTAGAACCCAAGGATGCTGCTATACAATGTACAGTACATCGTCCCACAATAAAGAATTATCCAGCGCAAATGTCTATCATGCTGAGGTTAAGAAACCCTGACTTAGAAAAAAGGGAACCGGCAAACTTGTTTGCTTCTTAAAAATAGGCACTAACATTTTTCTCTGTGGCTGCTGCCTCAGCCAGGAGAAACAGAACTAAGCTTTGGGCAACCAGGGGTTCCTGATGGAATTATCTGCAGCTGATTGAGCTTCTAAGCTCCTTTCCCTTCATTTTCTTCTGCAAATCAAGTTCTGTGAGAGAGCTGCTTGAGTTCCAATCAAGTTCTCTCACTCATAATTTAGATCTCAAAGTTCAAATTAAGACAACAATAACATGTACCTTCCTTGAAACGTGGAGACTTCTGAAAGCAAGGACAACAAACTTTTGAAACAAGGCCCCAAAGAATGAAACTTTGATAGGAAAAAATGTTTTGTTTCCAGCCCCCTACCCACACTTTTCACCCGTTAACCACTGTCTCCCTGGCAGTTTGGACCCACCATGTATGTATTAAATTTTGTTATAGAAAACTTGATTTTAAAGTTCTGGCCATTCAAGAGAATGGTTAAATTCACATTTCCTATAGAAAAAAAAAAAGAAGAGAGAGAGAGAGAACCATTTACTCATGAGACAAGTAACTTTTCTTAGTATAAGAGAGCTTTCCCTCAACGACGTACTCCAAATTAAAAAAAAAAAGTTTCAGAATACCCTTTTTCTAAATATTCTGCAACAGAGGCTTAGGTATGTGGAAAGGTGGTGTGAGGAGACAGGGAACACAAGGCTATCAGGGCACTCAGCTTCCTATTGATACAAGTTGTTTCAAGAATACGTTTTAGAAGATCTAACCAAGGGGTCTAACCAAGAAGTCTTTTGCTTAGCTCAGTCTTGATAAATACTTGTTGGTAGAGAGTTATACTGGAGAACATATTAATCTAAAATGTGTCTGTTTTGGGGTTACCAGTGAAATACAGGTCCATAGGTTACAAAGACAGCCAACCTAGATGTAATATTATCTAGCTTGGAGGAAAACGAAGGAGCCTGACAAAACTGAATTCCTGGTTGGAGGTTCTCCCCCTTTTCCTGGAAGTTACAAAGGTAGGATCTACATGCAAAATCAAGACTCTCCTTAGAAAACTGTTTTACATCCTCTCTAGCTCAAGGATACTTGAGCAATCAAGACTCATTTACAAAATTGCTTTAAACGAAAGTTCTAATGAATTTACTTATGCAGATTTTCTTTGAAAAATGTGAATGTTCTTAAGAAGCATGATTCCTATCACAGTATTTTATATAAAAAATGCTTTATTACCTAAATTCTAAAAGTAGACACTCTCTTTGGATTGCATCTATAAATCACATTTTAAAAAGACACCTATCATAGAAATTAGAATGCTATTGACCAGAATTCTTCCTTCACACAGACACATCCTCATATTCAGGAATTTAGATTGTTGCTATTTTAAGCATCTAAAGACAAAAGGGTCGTGGTTGTATTTTTTGAAACTAACAGTGTAAATTTATTCAATCATCCAAAAAATATTTGCCGAATATCTACTTTATGTCAGAAATTGTGTTTAGGTACAGGAATACAGCAATTAACACAATAAAATTATTTTCTCTCAGATTCTAGTTGTGAAGCTAGAAAAGTTGTATGTTAAAGGATAGTACATGGCATTGAAAAAATTTCAAGGAAAAATAGAATAGAGAATGGTAGGGATAGGAGTTGTGATTATAAACAGAATTGTAAAGGAAAGCCTGAACAATATTATGAGATTTGAGAAAGGTGAGGTCATGAGCCATGTGGACACATCGGGGGAGAACACACAGCACAGAGGAAACAGCTAGTGCAAAAGCCTGGCAGTGGGAATGTGTATGTATGTTTGACAATCAGCAAGGTCAGTGAATATGGTGCAAGGTGGAAAGCAGGAAGAGATTATATCTGAGAAGTAATCGGAAGCCAGATAATGATGGGTCTTTTAAGCAATTATAAGATTATCGGAATTTATTCTGAATGACTTTGTTAGCTGCTGGAGAACTTAGTGTAGTTAAATGATATGATCTGAGTCACATTTTAACTAGATCACTGATTGCTTGGTTAAGAAATTGGAATCAATTATTTCCAGGTGCATCACTTTACATTTGTCTCACTGAAATTCTCTTACTTTTTCTTCTTGGCACTTAAATGTTTGAAATCTACTAATGCATTATGTCTATTTGAAGAAGAGCTCTATTAAATAGCTTTATACTTCACATTGTATTCTTTCCTCCAGGTTTATCATAAAGTGTTAAATAAGATTGGACTCAGCACCCAGAACCTTCCAAAATTAATTAACACATTTATATCTAAGGGTGTAATAAATGTGTTAAGCATTTATATTATGATTTTAGGTGATAAATGAGGATATATGCATGCACATATCCAATATAATCTCAAATACATAAAAAATGTCCAAAGAAAAAGATCAAACAGAAATATTCCAAGTGTCTAAAAGATTATTTTCTTCTTTTTTCGATTTCGATTATCTTTTAATTCATGTGAGGAAACTAAAATTATTAGAGAATGCAAGAAGTCATCCTCTATACATACACTGTAATCAATATGTAGAGTTCTTTGTAAGCAGACACTGAGAAGTTTAGAGTGAAAGATGTTTATTAGGGATAAGTTAAATTTCCTGGCAATCTCTGCCAACACAGTGAGAAGTTCTAAAACAAAAATTGCCCATAAGAGCAGTCCTGCTTTAGACCAAAATGGTCTAGGTTTTCTGTCCCCACCTCAATCAGTCACTGACTGAAGGCGTGGCCTGTAATGGGGTAGTTTTCTGGAGTGAGGTCTGCTCTGAGTAGCTGACAGCTAGAGTTGTCTATTGACCAAAATTCCCTCTGCTGAGCATATCCTTTCTTAAAGGGTGGCATATGCCTGTTTCCCATAAACACATGCCTTGAGACAGAGCATTGTATCTCCAGCCTCTCACTTCTCATCCAATCTCTGAGGAGAAAAATGATTTAAACTGAGCAAACAGATACCTGCTACAAAACTAAAGAGAGGGAAAAAATGGATTCTAATCTTTTAGGCATCTTTAGGTGGAAGGGGAAGAAGAATAAAAATTATTTTTTATATTGTAATGACTTCTGTAAGAATCAAAAGAAGTTTGAAAAAACAAGGTACTGGGAACAGACAATTATTAGAACCAGAAATGATGAGTGGTCTGATACTACTTTCTTCATTTCTTTACTTTCAATTTTGGCTTTTTTCCCTATAAATTTATTGTAATAAATTTATCTGTCCAAAGACATAAAGCACATTTTTAATGCTTCCCTTGGCTAGGTCTCTCCTTTTATTTGACTTTCTTAATTACAAGTCACCACACTCTCCTGGTTTATGGCCAGAATAACATTTTAAAAATGCATATAGAATCATGTTCAAAACCTTTTAGAGAGTTCCCATTACACTCTATATAAAAAATCCAAATTCCTTACCACATCCTACAAGTACCTGCACAATCTGGGCCTGGTGGTACTCTCTATTTTTGCTCCTTGCTTGTTCTTCAATTCACTCTTCCCCAGACCCACTGGCATTTTTTTCTTTCCCTAATCACTCAGATCTTTACCATCCTTTAACTTTTGCATATGCTATTCCCTTTCTGGATGGCTCCTTCTCACTTTCAATGTTTATATCAAATATTTCTTTAAAAGGGCCTTTGTGAAGAACTAATTCTTGGATAGACTCCTTATGTTACTATATCTGTTCTTCACTTACCACAACCACATATTTTACATTTGTTGGTTTAATTGTCTAAAATCTGTCTCCCTTATTAGAATGTAAGCTCAATGAGAGCCAGGGAAGCATCTGTTTTGTTCACTACTGTATCTGCAGCAATTAGCACAATACTTGACACCCAGTAAGTACCCAATGAATATTTGTTAGATGAATTAATAAAGTCTTTATACTATATAAACATTAAGAAATGACATTTTAATCCTTTTATTTTAGGAAGATAAAATGTCTTGCAAATTTGCTCACATTTTGTAAATGGTGAACATGAAATACAAAAGGCTTGAGGATATCCTCTAGTCCAAGACAAGCCTCCCTTACGTCTTATCCAGATGACTTCCAGAGCCTCTTCAACAGTCTCCTCACTTTCTCCTTGTCCCTGCTAAATTCACTCTCCACAGAGTAGCTACATCTGGGACCAAGGCAAAATTTGAATTTAGTGTTTTGCCATGTTTCAAAGGAAGGGAGAAAGGCAATGCAAAAATAAAGTACAGCTTAAGATGAAGCCTCCAAAAACTACTTAGGCTCACTTAGTTCTTTCCCTCCGAACCTCCTGAGCTTCTTAGTTACTGAGAGAAAGATTACTATGGACAGATCTTCTAAAGAAGTCACTGGTGGCTTCCTTGCACGTCAGGAATATTCAATACTGAAATAGCAATGGGAAGCAGCAAAGATACAGTCTCCAAAGGGAACTCATCAGTATATTTCCTTTAGTATCAAAGACACACAAACAAGCTCAATTGACTTTAATTAAGGTCTCCCTAGGCTCACCAGCTGGGGAACTTTCCTAGCATTCTTAGCATAATACATAAGTAATTTGCCAACCAGAGTTAAATGTGAATGATACTGAGGTCCCAGGGTTGCTATATCATCCTTAGAAGTAATTAGTAAAAGCTTATAACCGTTATTCTGCATCCACAGCAAAACACCTTGTTATCATAGCAATGACTTAGATATATGTATTAATTTGACACCTATTGAACAAGTATTTTAATAAAGTCAACATACCAAAAACATAGAAACAGCCTTGTGTTTTAATGTCATCACGTTTCCTATAATGATGGTGATGATTTTTTAATGCAGTACTCCTTAACACATCTCTGACTGTCATGCTTTATAATGTCATGCTTTATAACACTTTCGCTGAAAAGAAACTCAGATTTCGTTTTAAATCCGAAAGCATGTAGGCCACAGCAATACTAAATAAAGAACAAGAAACTTTAATAAGTAGCTGCAGTTTTCAATTTATGTTGTATGCCAAGTTTGCAAAACCCTTTCAAGGATTTTTATTCATTGCCCCTTACAGCAATCCTGTAAGGACAGATCAGTACTTATTAGCATCCTAACATTACAAATGAAGAAAATGGCAATGCAGAGAGGTTAAGTGATCTGCACAGGGTCTTAAGAAGTCAATGAGAGGGGAACACGGGATTAGAGCATGAAGCTCTTTTCCTTTTCAGGCTAGCAAGTGGCCCTGGCTCCACGGGGGTCCTTTCCTGAGCAACACAATATATTTGCAAGCATCTGTGGACATTTAAAATATAGGAGAACGTTTCAGAAAGCAGTTTTCCCCATGAAAAACATTCTTCAAATAGAATGATTTTCTAGATAGGTGTGATGAAAGTCACAGTGAATTTTGTCAAGAAAATTTCTCTAATTCTATAATCTTCCACTTACCAATTATCTGCCCTTAGGCAAAACAACTTCTCTATGACTCAGTTTCTTGCCTTCTAAAATTAATACAGAAACAGAAACTACTCTTAAGGATTGTGAGGAAGACAAAGAAATAATTCATTAACGGTAAACAAATAACTCCTAGAGTGTCTATTATGTGGAAAGCATTCCAAATAACTAAGATTCAGAGGCTTGGTCTCCTTCTTTCAGAAATGTAATATTACTGAAAAGTTTAAGGTTGTTAATTTTATATTTGGGCAATCTAGTGTCCTGTGGAAATGTGGAGATCTAAATGGTCTCATTTCAGGCATAAATTTACTAAGTAAGTCAACCTTAAATTCTAAACTAGAAATTAACAAAAAATGTCCCTTAAGGGTAGAGTACAAGGCAGCTGTAAAGGTAATTGAAAGTTTGCTCAGTACTTTATTTCCAGAGAGAAAGATACAATGCAAATAACATTAAGCAAGCAGCTCCCAACAGAATATTCCAGGAAAACACATGCACATGAGTATAAACTGTATAAATAAAAGAAATCAAGCTATCTACCATCGAGATTACTATGAATTAACATACAGAATCTTCATCCTAGTAGACTTACGTGTGACTGGTAAAATATAAAATACCAACTTATCCTTAAAAAAAAATTAAAAATCCACATAGAAAGAAGAGATAAAAATATACAACTGACAAAATCTTCTTTTATAAGTAATTCTAATAAAATTTTTTAATCGAATAAGATTTATTATGCCACTTTCTGCAAAATATACTCCTGAATTTTCAGAGTATTCTGATTTATTTTGTAAGATGTCTAAATTCAGAGATTTTAGTTTATAAACAAATAGCATCTAATTTATTTCATTTTAAATGTTATAACGAAAAAAAGGCAAAAGGCTTTAAAATACTTTTTCATAAGTACTATATTAGTTATCAATTCCATGGCAATTTATCTCATAACTCAGTGGTTAAAAAAATCATAAACATTCATTAGTTCACAGTTTCTATAGTTCAGGGATTCAAGAGCAGATTAGCAGGGTGGCATTTCATGAAGTTGCAGTCAGGGTGTTGGTAGGGGCTTTGGTCATCTGAAAGATTAATTAGAGCTGTAGAAACTGCTTCCAAGATGATTTATTCACCTGGCCATTGGCAGGAGGTCTCAGTTGCCCTCACATACAAGTCTCTTCATAGCCTGCTTGAATGCCCTCAAACATGACATCTGCCTTCTTCCAAAGAGAGATTCAAGAGAAAGGGAGGTAGAAACCACACTGTCTTTTATGACCTAGTCTCTGAAGTCTCACATGGTCACTTCCTCTTTTTGTATCTTAAGAAGAGGATGACTAAATCTAGTCCACACTCTAGAGGATGTAATTAGGCTCCACTTCTTGAAAGGAAGAGTATCGAAGAATTTGTAGGTATATTTTAATCGATCATAGTTATTTATTTTAGAGCTATTTCTATTATTTGGCTATTCTTTGGACACTAGCATATGTTGGTAACACCTAATTCTCTATTAGTTACCTATGAGGTAGTGGGATCATCCAGTGTAGTGAGTCAGTGCCCAGATTCTGGGGCCCGACCATTCAGGTCAAACTCTTGACTCTAAAATTTACAAGCTGTGTAATGTTGGATAAATAACTAACGTGTGCTTCAGTGTTTCCTCTTCAAACAGCTAATTATAGTTCTTACCTTTTAGTCTTTTTGTGAGAACTAAATAAATGTCTATGAATTAGGTGCTTAGAATATTTTGTGCCACATTATAAACACTCAATAAGGTTTAATAACTAGTATGAGTTGGTGGTAATTGTAATAGCTCAGCTATATACTAATAACTTTATTTCTATAGTCAGAAATATATATATTTTCTTTGTTGAAAATAAAAGATTTTGAATTGAATCATTAGACAATAAATGTATCTTACCTAAAGTAATACAGTGGATTACTCAGTATAAAAAAATTCACTTTAGAATATTTCATCACTTATATTTCCAGTGAAGAATTTACTTTCTCATCTCCAATTTAGTAGTAATTTTCTTTGGGGTATTTTAAATCCCATACATATTTTTTAATCTCTCTATAATAGGATATTTATTCATAAAGTAGTTCAATCAATTGAAAACAATGCTGTCTGAAATTAGCTTAGTTAATTGCTTTTCCCTTACCAAATGCTTATACCTCAGCTCTACCTGAATGTATCCTCGGTTTTTATTCTTTTGACAAGCTTATCCCCTACTATGCTATGTTTCTTTACGGCTTGATTGCAGTGTGTCAAAACTGCTGGGTTCTAATCATGAACCTCTTTTCAAAGATTCTGTTGCTTCCCAGTAGCTGAATACTTACATCCATTCACCTACTGTTACTGTCAGCATCCTGCTGTCTCCTCATGTGAGGGGTTCCCAAGGGCTTTTTATTTCAGCAGCTTAATGAGCACTTTGAGCTTGTGAATACTATTTTCTTTGCGAAGCCAAGGCCATAAATTCCTTCAAGTCTCTCCCCCACTACCACTACACATGATAAAGAGAGAGGAAATAAGCTTCTGCTCTCCCCATCCCGCCGTTCTTTCTCCTGGCAGTTCAAAAAATTCTCTCAGCCCTTCTAAACTAGCCATTACCAATCCTGCAACCTAAATGTCTCTTTTTGCCTCCTATTCAAATAAAATGTAATTTTTCTAGAAGCAACTCATGACAGCATATTTGTCATATACAAAGATGATCAGATTGGGGAAGCCCTTCCAGGACTGTAAAGGAGAAAAGTGTGCTGCGCACAAATAAACTATTTACCTGCAAACGTGTATCTTCAAACTCTCATTTCACCTCTTTCTGACAGTATCTGTTCTTTTCCTGATAAGAAAAAAGAGGTTATTAAATCATATTTCTATCCTACAATTTGCAAAGTCTCTGTAATTTTAATTCCACTTCTCACTTATACCACCTGTGCTATATATATACTTCTGCCTTTTAAACACACATAACTTTTTCCCAACAGTGGAATAACAATACACAGAGCATTCCTTAATTCACTGCTTTCTTAAATTAATATATGGTATTACATCTATTTAATCAGTACCACCAAAGCACATGATATTTGTAATTGGACTATCTAGATGTACATACCATCTCCACACAGCACTATGTTAAATTGGGTAAATTGTTTAATCTTTTTAACCATTGCCTGTCTGTAAAATGGAGATAGTATCTACTGCATATGGTTGTTGTGAGGATAAATATGATATGGTAAGGACTTATCACATTACCTAGCAATTGGAAAGCCATCAGCATATTTTAGTTCTGAATAAAATGATTATTGTTATATCACTATTATGTAACAAATTTACTTGATTTATTAAAATGACTAAAAATAAAATCCCATTATAGAAATTGATGAGTTTCAATGTGTCTAACCAATTCTCTATTAATGGCTCTTTAGATGGTTTCTAATTTTTTGATATTGTAAAATATGATGATAGACATTCTTACAGAACCATCTCTGTACATTTGTGGGTATTTTTCTGTTTGCAATATTCCCTCAAATCTCAGTAACCCTGGAGAGAGTGAGTATTCAGAGATCAAGAATTTTTTCCCCTACTAGAATGTTTATCTTGCACATTTTGTGGCTGGCCTGGGACAGGGAACAAAATTGCAGGCCCATCATAGCCTCCAGCCCTTCCACAACAAGACACCAGGCAGCTGTGGAGCCCTCCTGTGGCCCTGCTCAGGCAGGGAACCAAGCCATCATCCCTGCCCCACCTTGGAGCATAGTCTCTGGCCCTGTATAGCCAGGGAGCCTGAACAAAGTCTCTGGGCAGCCTCCCACTGCAAAGTCCAACCTACAACCCTGCCCAGCAGCAGAGCCCAGCCGATGGCCCTGCCTGACTGCTGCACAGAAACTTTGTCCCATCCTTTGTCCCAGTCAGGGAGCCCAGGGAGCTTCACATAATGTCAGAACATAACCTGTGGCCCCACCTGACAAGGGAGCTCAGGATCACAGAGCACAGTCTCCAATCCCACCCAACTGTACAGTTGGAGGCCCAACAGCATGGAACAGTCAATGGTTCACCTAATGGTAAAGCCCAGCCTGAGGCCCCACTCAACTTTGGGGCACAGCCTGAGGCCCCATCTGATTACAAAGTCCTGCCTGTGGCTTTGCCTGAACATAGTCAGCCAGCGGCACTATCAAGTTCATAAAGCACAGCGTAAGGCCCCACCTAACCAGAGGTGATTGCAGAGCCCAGCTAGTAGCCCCACCTGATGGTGAAGGATAGCCAACAGCCCTCCCTGACCAGTGGCCCTAATTGGATGTGGAACTCAGCCAGCGGGCCCACCTACCCATGGAGCCCAGCCAGCAACAACCCTTGCCCTACAACAGAGCAGAGGCAATGGCATCATGCAGCTGGAGGTCCTCATAACAAGTCCAGCCTTCCCATGGACACTATCAGCTGACTCATCCAATGTATCAAGTTAAGCTGACTGGTAGAAGTCTTTTCCTGCTGAATTGAACCCATAAATTCTAGAACAGGAGACCACTTAGGTTTACAGCAAAATTGAGACAAAGGTAGAGATTTGCCATACATCTCCTGCTGCCATATACATATGTATAGCCTCCTCCACTATCAAAAGCTGGCACCAGAGTTGTATATTTGTTACAAACAATGAACCTACATTGACACATCATAATTACCTAAAGTTCATACTTTACATTAGCATTCACTCTTGGCGTTATACATTCTATGGGTTTTGGCAAATGTGTAATGACATATCTACCATCATAGTATCACACAGAATATTTTTACTGTCGTAAATGTCCTCTGTGCTCCACCTCTTCATCCCTTCACGCACACACACACACCAACCTCTAGCAGCCAATTACCCTTTTGTTGCGTCTATAGTTTTGCCTTTTCCAGAATGTCATATAGTTGGAATTATACACTGTGCATGACAGAGGTGGAGACTGGGGAAAACAGCAACAAACCAAGGAACAGCAAGGATTTCAGGTAACCACCAAAATCAAATAAGAGACAAGATAGGATCCTCCTCTAGAACCTTCAGAGAGAGCATGGCATATTAATACCTTGATTTAAGATTTCAGCTTCCAGAACTGTGAGAGAATAAATTTTAGTTGTTTTAAGTCACCCAGTCATAGGTACTTTGTTAGAGCATATCTAGGAAACTAACATCCCATCTCTATCTCATTACCCTGCTCCAGACTCTTATTATATTACAGGTACTGCCGTGAAAGTTCTCCGCCTTCACATGCCAAAACCTGAGGTGAAATTAAGTACTGATATTTAATTTTTGAGGTACCGACCCAGGGCAGGAAGAGTGAGGACATAGCAAACTAAGAGAAAAAGATGGTAAGTAATGCAAGGTACTGCTTTATTATGTTGGCCATTGCAAAGCAGACATATCTGGTTGTTCAACCATCTGGATCTCTAGAGATAATATTCAAAGAAAATGTGCCAAGATGTAGTTCACAGGAAAGAAGAAAGAGGGATAATTTATTCATTTGGCTTCCTCCTGTCTCTTGTTTCCCAATGATCAAAGTGACTTCACAAAGAGTTAACTTAAACATTTTGGAGTACAATTATCTGGCCCTGATGTTTCACATCCTGTGAAGTGGACTCTGTACAAACCCAGAATTAGCAGGAAAAGCCAGAAAGTCAGAGCATGAGGCTAGTTAACTTGGTTTTTCAGCAGTAGCCAAAAGGGAAGGCTGAGCCTTCCAGGTAAGAGGATAGTAGACTCCAGGGATTAGAACCAGAAAGGGCCTAAGTCACTGCAGCTGGGGTGGAGCAACTAGCTAAAAATGTGAGAGAGAATGGCACAAAGGAACGTGCATAAGAGGTGTCAGATTCATGTCCTGATAATACTTTCTACATCTACTGATATCCAACTATTCCATTATCTACACCATAGCCTTTCTAGGATATAATCAATTTACTTAGAATTCTTCAATGACTTTCCATTGCTCTTAGGATAATGTCCTAGTCTGCTCATACCGCTATAACAAGATTGCATATACTGAGTCACTGAAACAACGTAAATTTATTGTCTCATAGTTCTAGAGATGGTAAGTATGGTCAGGTAAGTATGATCTGGTGAGGTCTCTTCTTGGCTTGCAGATGGCTACCTCTCCTCTTTGTCTTCACATGGCAGAGACAGGACCAAGAAGGGATGGGGGAGAGAGGAAGAAATGGACAGAAAAAACAAGCTCTTTTGTGTTTCTTTTTATAAGGGTGTGAGATCTGTCGTGAAGGTCCAACTCTTATGAGCTCATCTAAACCTAATTAACTCCCAAGGCTCTACCTCCAAACATCATTACACTGGGGATTAGGACTTCAACATATACATTTTAGGGGGAAAGCATTCAGTCCATAGCAAAGGAAGACCAAAATCTTTAAAGTAACCAACGTGGTTTGGAATCTGTTGTTTCAAGCTCCTCCCACACCATGTCCCATGCTCTGTGAACTTTCATGGTTGTGCTCTGCTTTCAGTTCCCCCACACTTGCCATTCTACTTTCCACCATAGGAAATTTTCATATGCTATTGCCTGTGTCTGGAGTATTCTTTCCTACCCTCCAAGCTCACATAACTTAGTTAATTCATACCATTCCTTCAGATTTGTGTTCAATCTTCATTTCTTTAGGGAGACTTTTCTCCCCTACCTAGCTAGCTTCATAAGTTACCCCATCACATGTTCTCGCATCCATGTACTTCATCTTTGTTGCACTCACCACAGATATGTTTAACACATACTCAAATAATCTTTGATTAGCTTCTGGATCCTCCAATAAAATATAGCTCCACAGGGATATCATTTCTTTTTTTGAGGGAGGAGGGGGCAGAGGATGTTTTACTTTCACCATTGTAAAACTAGAATGTAGCACTGTGCCTAACACATGGTAGACTAGACACCATGTTGAATAAATTCCTTCAAGGGTTTGAGAACTAGTTTCACAGACAGGAATTTCCATAAAAGATAATATATACAAATTTGATTTGATATTTAAACAATAAAAACTCAAGCCAAGAAGAAATACAAGAGTGTAAAACAGCATAATCCTGAAGGTCAGGGCAACTTGAAGCCGCCAAACAGGGTCTAAGAATAGAGCCGGGAATTAAAGAAATATGAACTTTAGATCATAAGGAAGGATAAAGAAAGGCATTCTCCGATGAAAAATGCTAGTATTATTGTTTTTTGTTTTGTTTTGTTTTACTCTTTGGCCATGAACCATAAACTTGTGCTTTTCCTATGAGCGATGTTATCTTAATATAATATTTCATTCTAGTAATTCTCAATCCACCACTATGATATAATTTATTTACTTGGTTAGTGTGGAAAAAAATAAGCATTTGTAATAAATGTGTCATAAACCTATTGTAAATAATAACTTTATGTACCACTATTACCTTACACTACAAATGATTCCATTTGCATAATAATTTTTTTAGTTATATGATTATAGAAATACTACAGCAAGGATATAATTCAGAAGTCATGTTATTAAAAGAAACAATATTATACTTAGACAATTATACACGTGTGTTATTTTTAATGATTGTTGATGTTTTGTTTAAAAAGTAACGTATTTCAAATTATATTTGGGAAGAATTATTTTGTTATATACAATTAATTGCTCAGGGTAAAATTTCTCAGTAAGTTATGACATCTATTTAAAAAATATATTTGCAAATTGCATTTAGTATTTCAAATTATAATTTACTAGAAAATGAAAATATGGCATATATTATGTAATAAGGACCTATTAAGCTATGTAGGGGCTGTGAATTCCTTACTTATTCTGCATCAAATTTTCTTTAATGCTAACATCTGAACTTTCCCACAGTCTTAGTTTTACCAACTTCTCCCTTTTCCAATCACACCTTCACCTTACTCCTTTGAGCAAACACAAATCTTCATTTTCCCAGATATAAGATTTTCCACTTTGCAGGTCCCAAAGACCCTCCCACCAAGATACTGTTTTCATGAGTGTCACCTATACCTGCAG
This sequence comes from Eidolon dupreanum, assembly GCA_028627145.1. Classification (NCBI taxonomy): domain Eukaryota; kingdom Metazoa; phylum Chordata; class Mammalia; order Chiroptera; family Pteropodidae; genus Eidolon; species Eidolon dupreanum. The sequence continues at coordinate 48,749,599 of CM053503.1, read as the reverse complement.
AAACCTGGAGCAGATGGGTGGGATGGGATCATTGCAGGCACAAAAATAGGTGCAGAAATTAGCGATGGGACCTGTGAGCCTGGACTGGCCCCCCTGCCTCCTACACTTTTCTTTTTTTTTTCTTTTTGATATTTTTTTCCTTTTTTAATCAATGACCACCTTATCCAGCTTTGGAAACCTGGACAAAGAGGAGGCTGAGAAGAGGCATTGCCTTTGGAACCGGATGGCAGGCAAAGGCTATAAAAGAGCTAAGGAAATTGTTATCTAAACCCATGTTAAAAAGAAAAAAAAAAAAAACAGTTAGTAGAGGCCAGATAATGAGCAAGGAAACTACTATTTGCAGTCTAGAAAAAATTGTAAGCCATGAATGTAACAGCAAAAACAAAAACAAAAACAAAAACAAAAACTGATAAAAAGGATATCTATGAAATAGAAAATATATGCAATTATATAACTACTAATATTTCTAGGCAAGATGTTTGAAATTTCAGTTGTCTTCTTTTAATAGCATATGATAAAATACAGATGTGAGAGATGAGTTAAAGGGAAAACTGCTAGTTTTTCAATCAGAATTGGATACAGAGAAGCCAGGCTTTCTGAGTTGGAATATAAAAACTATTTCACATCTCCAGCTCCTCTAAATAGAAAAACATTCTGAGAGAAAAAAAAATTAGTTCCAGAGTAAATATCCTATCAATGCTATAAGACTCTTTGCTAAGACTTCTGAAATAGTCAAAACAGTAACTATTAGACCTTCTCGTCTTGACCTCTAGAAATCATAAAGTTATGGTTCATAAAATACTTTTGTAGATAACTAGAAAAAGATATCTCGAAAAGAATTGTGTATGTGGCTTTTGTCTAATGGAGTGGACTATACTTTAATTCATAGAAAACCTATGACATTTTTAAAGAAATAAAATCAGTTTAGATGATCAAAGGGACAGAAAACCTCAAAAGCAAAAGAGGATTCTGAAATTCAATTTTATATAGGCAGGAAACAGGATGAGGAACCTACTCAGCCATTTCTTACAGGAAAAAAAAAAAAACAAGACTTCTCAGAGGGTAGAGCCAAGAGCTGTGAAGCACAGTGGATTAGAGAAACACTCAGGCAGCAGGACTGGGTCTTGATAGGTAACAGTCCTTGAAATAGTAGCAGGCATAGGGAAGCCTGGCTATATTTCAGAATTGCTACAACACAGTTTGACTGTTGTATGCCTCCTGTTCTTTGAATGGATTGCCTATTGCAATTATCTTTTCCCTATCTCCCCACTGTATGTTGTGCATTGGAAAAGGGGACAGGGTGGTGCACATAACTCTTTTTGTTTTAGTAACATGTAGGAGAGATGAAAGTCATTGAGGTCAGAAGGCATCTATCATATTACATTACCACAGTGGCCCCCAAGGGATGGATGGACCTTCCTGTATCCATGTCCTTGTGTAGTACCATCTAAAATTGATTCTGATCTTGACCATAGGACTTGATTTAGCCTATAAACATTAGCAAATGTGATACAAGCAGAAAAATCAAAAGCACTTGTGAATTAGGGTTTTCTGTCTCTTGAAACATTTTTACATACTGTGTAGAAAAGTCTGAACTAGCTTCCTCATGAATAAAAGAGCATATGTAGAGAGGTTCTAATCTTTTCCATCTCAGATGAAGCCCAATACACACATGAGCCCAGATGACATCACTTGAAGCAACACCAAGTCATCCCAGAGAAGCCCAGCTCAAATTCCTGATCCACAACATTGTAAATAACTAGATGACTCTTTTTGTAAGTAACTAAGTTTTGGGGGCAGTTTATTTTGTGTCAACAGATAGACAAACCTGCTTATCAGCCTCCCAAGTAGACCCTGTAGAGCATTCTATTCTCTGTCTTTTTTTTTCCTACTGGGAGATTTTTATTAATTTAAATTGACATTGTTAATTTTTTTTCTGCCAAGTCATTAGGAAATATACCTTTATTTGATACAAACCTATAAGTTCTTCTCAATACCACAGGATCATAAAGACTTGGAATTATCAGTATTTTGTAATAATTTAAGCAATGTTAAAATGATTAGCAAGTTACTTCACTGAAATACTTAAAAGAATATTCTGGGTAGTGTTTGAAAGCTCTGTTTATACATAGTGATTGATATATTAGTTAGACATTTGGTGTTGGAGATAAACACTTTTTATATAACATTATTTTAATGCATTGCTTACTAATGAGACTAGTTATTAGATATATTTCTAACACTAAAGAATAAACCTTGGTCTTCATATTTATTTTATACATAGGACTTATTTCATTAAAGAATGTAGTATCCAACAATAATAAACTGGCATGTTTCAAGTAACATTCTGTAGAAGTGAAAAAGGAGACTGCAACAAAAGAAACTAGATAATTGTATTAAGTATTCTTTATGCAGAGCGCATTCTCAAAAGCAGAATTAAACACAGACCAAATGTTTTTAAATTTTTTTTGTGCCTAAATGGCAATTACAATCTTCGCACACTAAAAAGAACAATAATAATACAGAAAATGTTATTTTTAACTATTATAGCACACCTAATTCCTTCAGCCATCCAATGAGTTCTCAGTAGACTGACAACTGAAATTTCACATTCACCTGGGTTTGCTTGGCTAAGATCACTATTTCAGAGAGCTTTACAACCATTTTAGCAACTTCAAGTCATCGCAAAAAAGAATTTTAAGTCTACTCTTTGTTATCAGTGCTTTAGTATCATCAGCTCAGGTACCTTATAACCATACCACAATAAGTATTTTAATTTCCAGATCCTTTACTGTCATGACTATAATCTGCAATACATTACATGGCATGATTTCTCCAACACTGTTGATCATAATAGCCAGTACCTTTTTATCTGGAGTGATAAATGCTTTTGTTATTTGATGGACTGTAGCACTACCACCACCATCAAGAAAATTTCCTGGAGTCTTTCTCCATGAAGCTTGATTATATCCATTGTGGTCATAGCCAAACCAGTATCACTTACTAGAGAGCCTATATTCCCATCTAGGCCAATGTAATTGAGATCTGCCTTAGCTGCATCTTTGTATCTTTGTCTCTTTCATCTTTCTGGGTCCAGGCCCATAGGTCAAAGATCTTCTGGCAATAAGCTGAATTAGAATAAAAATTAATCTTTGCATCTGTATACATCCTCTACCATTGGATTTATTTATACCATGGTCCCATCATATTTCAGAAAAAGGCTGTAAAGCTTGACCATATTTTCTGCTGAAGAATCCACAACAGTAAGTGGAAATCCCATCTTCTGTGCAAGTTGAACAGCAGTTCTTTTTTGATGTTGTCTACAATGTAGATAGGTTCTTTAGCTATGGCCTCCGGGATCTCTGTAGCAACATCTTCAATGTTGACATCACCTTGAGAACTTCCTATTAAAGACCTTGAAATAACCTTTCCATTGTTGTTGCAACGTAATATTCTCTCCGAGGATATCTTCACTCACAAACCAATGCTTCATTGCAAATTCTGCCCTTTGCTCCTTTTTAGTTTTTCCCAATCATTTGTGAGGAAACAGTTTTTTCTTCTTTTGGAAAGAAAATGATCTTCACTCATCCGTTGAGGCCACTGTCAAGTGTTCCTTTTCCTCTCCACCAGCTAAAACCTATGCCTTCATCATAATATCTTTTGAACCTAATTTTTTGGCAGTTGCATAAGCTTTGTCTGGTGACAGCCACATGTCTTTTGGGAATGGCGATTCCAGCTTCTTGCAACAATTTCATACACAGGTATTTGTGTAGTTAGAGATTCCTTTGTTGTTGCTCCAAAACCTGGGTGATAGCTTGTGGTGCCCATCTGGGGCAGGTGGCTCCTAAGGGTTGTGGCAGCCAACAGAGGGCTACAGAATATGGAGGCTACCATTTATGAGTCCAACCCCAATCTCTTCTCTATGTTTTTTAAAAAAAGAAAAAATTTTCAGTCACTTTATTATTAAACATATATATGCCATCTATAACTCCATTGTGTTTCTCCGTAAAAGATTGTAAGCCACTTAAAGCAAAACCTATATTTTATTTTATATTCTTAGCATAAAATGTAGTATCAACACTGAGTAGGAATGTTATGAATTTGAATATAAATGAATAACAGTAATTTCTTCATACGTTCAATACTATTTTTTAACTTGGTATCCAATACTAGCGATAGTAATTAAAATAGTTTATTTCAGGAAGATGTTTTTTTCATTACATTCTATAATTTATATTAAAATTTCATTTTACACAGAATTGTCCTAATATTTTATATATTAGAATGCACACTGTGAAAAATGCAGGTCTAGAGATATTTTGTTCTAAATTTCACATCTCATCTACTGATATCATTGTTCCAAGTCCAAAAATGAAGGCTGTGTCCTGGTGATAATTTGACTAAACACAGCACCATTGCAGTTTTTTGAGATTCATCTATTAGGCAATTGGAAACATTTTGGAATAAGCAAAGGATGCTCTCATGAAAGCCCTGTGTGATAAAGTGCACAGGCATCAGTAAGAAATTACCTATGTGGCTCCCAGGAGTCAAGAAACTTTCCAGAGCCCATGTCCCCCACTCCTCATTGCTGGTCCCAAATCCCCCATTTCCATCACAAGGTTCATTACTGGAAGATTAATACAGTGGATTGGCCCATGGCCTCTGAAATCCAATTGCTCAGGGTTTACTCATGGCTCTAACACTTCCTGGATGCATGGCTTAGAATACATTATTTAATCTGTCAGCATTTCAATTTCCTCCTCTACTAAATGGGTATAGAAATCACACTTAACTAAATATGTGAAGATTAAAATCATATTTACAAATGGTGAAAAGCACTTAGCAGAGAAACCAGCACATTGCCAACATTCCATAAATGCTAGCTCTTACTACTGCATGGTCCTTTTTTAGCCTAGCGCTTTCCAGTAAGTGTTTTGGTTTGGATGCCTCTCATTGATTTTAGATTTAGTCCCTGGACATTATCACTCATAGACAATCTCACTCTATCCCTACAATGGGACCAGTGTCCCTTGATTTCATGAAAGATTCAATATTTGGAAGGAGAGTTTATATAACATATGGTTTATATAACATATGGTTTAATCCTTGCAGATACCACAAAAAAAAAATGTTGATTTTTTTCTAGAAGATGGACAGTATATTGGCAATGCCTGCCAGATTACTGGCCATTTGTTGGGGCTGGGAGTCTTTCCACTGCACATCAATAATGTGGAGTGGATCTAGAACAGAAAACTGTTTTCTGATATCATTGTATTTCATTACAGTTTAGGCATAATCAATTTGGATATATCTCTGCTCCACACAGAGATGTTTTGAGATAGTTTAGAAGAGAGTGCCTTGGTTATTAGAAACTAACACATTTGTTATGATGTCATACCAACCTAATCTCATTCATTTTGATTTTGGGAATATTTTTATTTTGTTCTTAATTTTTATATCACTGTTAGATGCCTACTCAATCAACATTTTCTCTTGTCTTCTTCATAGAATCCGGATTTTGTTCACAGAACTATGCTTAATATAGATTGAAACCATGTGTAAATACAGAACTTAAACTATGATTGGCTAAAGCCAATCATAGTGGTGCCATTTCTCTGGGTAGTGATTGGTTTTGGCATAAAGGCAATACAATTCTAGCCAATAAACATGAGGGAAATTGTATTGAGAGGTTTTTCAGTGAAAGACATTTCTCAAAAATAAAAAGTGAAACAGGAAGAAATACCTTCTTCTTCTACTGAATGTCGTATCATCTGACTGTTAAACTGGTATCAAGATAACTGTTTTATGATATTGAAAGATCAGTGACACACTGAAGGTGGCAGGACAGATAAATAAGAAACTGGAGACATAGTAGGGTGTGTGTGTGTGTGTGTGTGTGTGTGTGTGTGTGTGTTGAATAAATTGATAAATCTTTACTTCAAGCTTTTTCTTAAAATTTGAAATTTTTTATCCTAATTATCTCTACATAGAAAACAAACTCGGCTATTTCCCATTCAGGTGGCAGAACGACTAACTGCCCACCAAAATTGGTGCTTCCCCCTCCATAGTATAGAGTACTTGCTGAGAAGCAACTTCCCAGTTTAGGGTTACATTTCTAAAACCTTAGCAAAAGAACGTGAGCAAATATGATCTGTGTTGCTTCCAGACTGAGGGAATTAAGAAGCAGGCAAGACTTTCCACCCTGTCTTCCCCCATGTACTTTCTGGATTCAGAGGATGCTGAGAAACTAGGAGATGGTCAAAAATCATAATATGAAAACTGATGCTGACCAAGAATGCCTTGGTACAAAATAGAAATGGATCTCTATTTTGCTTAGTTGCTGAAAATATTGGGATTTATTATTTACTGCAGCTAGTGTTTCCATGGCCAATACTATTCCTATGAGAGAAGGATACTCTCTGATAACTACAGTTTACATATTTGCAAAATTATAGCATATTAGCTTTTCATTTAATAGCTAATACTTAAATTTCAATTCAGCAATTAATTTTTTTACAATTTACTGGGCACATGTCAAACATGCTTCTCTTGATATGTTTTAATTGATAACAAAGTTTCTTGATTGCTATTGCTTGTGCATATGTGCTACATTTGGTATGTTTAAAATGTTTTACAACATAAACTGGAAGAACAGTCATATTTCTGTATTTGTTCTTTGTATGTTGCATACCAACATAACATTTAACAATGAATTTTTCAACTTTTCAAAAGCATGTTTTCACTCTGGATTTTTCCCATTTCTAAATATACATATTTACTCTATGTAACACACAGTTTAGAATGTGTTAATAATCTGTATTATATTTTTCTCTACCTCAGCACAAATTGAATATGCTATAAATCTCGTATGGTTTTCCAAGTGGATTATTTTACTATCTTTCTTAAATGTCAATAAAAAATACTTTCCATTAATATATTTTAAACTTATTAAATGTGATATTAAATGTAAGCTTAGTTAAATTACAGCATTAGCTCAGCTATCTGTTTTGTATGTGATGTGTTAGTAATTTTAGGGACTCCACAGGTTGTTTCATGCACTTCCATATCTATCTGTCCTCTTAAAGAACATGAACTTGTGGTCAAGACTGAAAGAAAGAGGAGCTGGATTCTACTCCCAATTCTGCCTGTGACTACCCTAGTGATGTTATTATGCCATTATGAATACAGCTTTCATTTGATTCTTTTACTAAAGTAAAATGAATTTACCATGATAGTATTTCCTGAATTGTCTCTAAAATTTTAGATCCATGGTTTAATAGATATTGCTGGAAAATATAATATCTATGGTAAAATAGCTTTAGACAATGTCGATAAATTTCTTTAATACAGGATTACCAAAGACTTAAAATGAAAATGCTTTCTCCAACAAGAACTATGCTAGTGTTTCTGAAACTTATTAATACAGAACATTTCTACATGGTTTTTTGTGTTGGCTAGTTTTCTCTAGAGTATATGCTGAGACATGTAAAAATAGACTTGAAGATCTAAGTATCATTTCTACTCTATAGGATTCTACAATTACCATGTGTTCTATACTCAAGGTATAAAAACCAGAGTTTTCATTAAGAAGGCAAAATGTAGGCAAATTGAATAAAAATAGTGTCAGAAGATTTAAACAAAGCTAAAACTGAGAATTTTGAGGTCCTTAATTGTGAATGAATTCTGAATGTATTAATGGCAGAAGGTGGCCCCATCAAGTAAAAACTCAATGATTGCCACCAAACAGTTGCTTGATGTGTTCTTATTAATTTTGTGTTATTGTTGTGGGGTTAAACTAACTTTCAGATAGAAAAGGAAGATGTAATTTAAGGTTACTTGATGAAAAATGTATGTAAAAATATAAAGATATAGGAAAATAGCTTTTTAAAATACATGGTTAAAAAGAAAAACTAGTAAAATATAATAATTTAATAAAATATCATGACAGATGGCATTGGCCTAGTTGAACAGTGTTAACAGAGTTCTTAAATTTTTTCTTGTTTTCCTGTAGATTTCTCCCCTTCATCTAAGTTTCTGTTGAACACAGACTGTTATAAGGAGAAAATAAAGAGCTAGAGGCACATAAAATGAAGATGATTTCTTAGATGACATAATACTTTTGTTAAACTCTAATAGATGCTCGCCCTCAAAGTGTTAATGTAATGAAGCTGTTGTATCTGTCTTCTCTGTGCACAGATGGCCTTAGGAAAGGCATGAACGCAGCTGCTCTTCATCATGTATTGTTTGTAATAAACATCAAGTTCTGTAAAGGTGGTATTTATATAACTTTGTATTCTTCAGTACTACCACTTTAGTACCTTTCCAAAGTAAGTACTCAATAAGTATTTTTCAATGAAACTACATGAGAAATGGTGCTAGTGGCTATGGATACAAAGATGAATGATATTAGCTCCTTTCCTTGAGGCATGAATGTTCTAGTAAAATAAACAATATGACTTTACAGTCTGGCAAGTGCTGTGGAAGAGTTATACAAAGCCCAAGGAGTGTATGCAAGCAGAGCACATAACTCAGCTGAGGAGATGATCTCAACTGGTTCTTCAATAATAAATATTGTTAGAGGCACAGAAATGACATTCCCACTAGAAGCAACATAGTATGCAATGGGCAAAAAAAGAGAGAGAGCATGACAAAGAGAAGAAATCAGGATAACTAAAGCATTACTTGAAGAATAAAGATCAAAATTTTAGTCATCCATCCAGCTTTCCACTTCCACTTGTACCATCTCCTCTCTTTGTGCTCCGTTCATACTCTTTTTAGTTCTTCAAATATGCTATCCTCCATCTTGCACAAAAGAGAGAGCCTATGGTTATCTATGATCAAAATTTTTCCCCCACTTTGTGTTATTGAAGCTCATACTAAATCTTGAAATCTCAACTCAAATATCACCTCTTTGGTGAAGCCTTTCCAGACCCCCAGACTAGGTCATATATGTTCTCACATTATCCTCTATCTTTCCTTCCTAGCTCTCACCATTGTTTGTGATACACATTTATCTGTATGAATTTTAGAATTAATTAAAACTAGACTATACACTCCATGAAACCATAGACAGCCTATTTTATTCAACATTCATTGCCAGTACCTAGCAAAATACTTTACATATTGAAAGTACTCTCTAAATATTCGTTTATTGAATGCATGAGATGAAGGTAGAAAAAGATTTAAAAAATAAGCAAGTGTCCAGAGAGGGCAGATATTTTATGCAATGCTAAGATTTTATACTTTATCTGGAAGTCTCTGGGGAGGAAATAAATTTTAAACAATAAAGTGAATTGAACAGAAAAGTATTTTTATATATATCACTCTGACAACTATGTTAAATTGATCAGAGTGGGATATGACTGTAGATAAAGATAATTAGAAGGTTACTAAAGTAATGCAAGCAAGAAATTATGACTTGAACTAGGCATTGGCTGCTGGAATAAAAGTATGAGATTTGAGAGGTATTAAGGAGAGGGAATAAAATAGGATTTAGTAACTTTTTGGAAGTGAGAGTAAAGAAGGAAAAGAAGCAATATAAGTTGATTCTTATGTTTTTAGGCTGAGTAAATGTGTGAATGTATTGTTGCCCTCTGAGACAGTAAAACGGGAGTGGAAACTGATATTTAGTTCTTATAATGTTGAATCATAAGAGATTTTCAGTAGATACATAGATTAAATCCAAGATTTTGAAAGCAAAAATGACAACTAGACAATGAGCTTTAAAAACAACTGTGATAAAACATAACATAAAACTTATCATCTTAATCATTTTTGTGTGTACAATTCAGTGGCATAAAGCACATTGTGCAGCCATTATCATGATCCAGCTGCAGAACTCTTCCATTTTCCCAAATGGAAATTCTGTATCCATTATATAATAATTCTCCATTGCTCCCTCCAGCACCTGCAAACCACCATTCTTCTTTCCATCTCCATAAATTTGACTCTTTTAGATAACCTCATATAAGTGGAAAAATACAACATTTAACCTTTTATGACTGACTTATTTCATGAAGCATAATTTACTCAAGGTTTATCCTTTATTCTGTAGCATGTGTAAGACTTTCCTTTTTAAGAATGAATAATATTCTATTAGATATATACCACATTTTATTTATACATCCATCAGTGGACATCCGGTTTGCTTCTACCTTTTGACTATTGTAAATAATTCTGTTATGAACATGGGTGTAAAAATACCTGTTTGAATCCCTGTTTTCAATTGTTTGGGGTATACACTTAGAAATGGAATTGCTGGATCATATGGATCTATTTTTAATTTGTGAGGAACTGCCATACTATTTTCCAAAGCAGCTGTACAAATTTACATTCTCAACAACAGTGCATAAGGGTACCAATTTCTCTACATCCTCAACACTTGTTATTTTCTATTTTGTTTGTTTGTTTGTTTGTTTGTTTGTTTGTTTTATGTAGTAGCCATGAAAATGTGTGTGAAGTGGAAAAAAATGTGCTTTTTGATGATAGGCACTGGGTCTTATTGATATTGATCTGCTATACCAACATAATGACCCAGCATAGAAGATACTTGATATGTATTTATTTAATGAGAGGCCTAAATAAAGATTATTTAGAGCATCACACACAACAGTTTAAAAAGGTTCAGACCATATCTCCAACAAACTGTTCTTCAAAACTGATTCAAATAATTCTAGTCAAGGGACATTCACAGCATTCAAAAAATTAATCCTAATTTTAGGAGTTTTCATTATTATTATTATTATTATTATATTTTTTATTTGAAACTAAAACCCATTTCCAAATTTTGCTCCTCCAGAACTGAAAAGAATATATATAATCCCTTCTTTCTATGGAAGTCTTTTAAATATCTAAAGAGAGTTGTTTTGTTTTTTCAGTCCACTATAAGTCTTCTTTTTAGTTAAACATTTTTAGTTATTTCAGCCATTCCTCACATACTATGGTTTCTAGATTCAGTTTCATCTTTCACTTGATGGACACACTGACTTTTATTTGATTGACTTTTCCATGGGGAATTTAAGAATATATCCAAGTGCAGGGTAAGTCATTTGCCTTGGAAAATTGGTAAATGTAAATGTATAGGGTTTGCAAACTAAATCTGAAAAATAAGTTTCCAGAAAGTCTACAATTCAAGGAAAATCTACAATCCACTTAAGACTGCTCTCAGTATCATCCTAGTTTTCACCTACTTTGTGTCTGCTGTCTGTAGCCAGAACACTCCACCAATGCTCTGTCATTGCATCTGCCTCCTTAGAGGCAGAAGTCTTGGTGTCTCCCAGTCATCAATTGACAACATTCCTCAAATTGTTTCTAGGTGTAAACTAGTAGAAAATTTTGATCTAAATTATAATTCTAAGGTTTGTATTTATGATTCAGTATGAAAAGTTCACATAATCCTCACATCAAGAAGCAATGACATAGGATACATAAAATTATGAATGAAATGAACACATTTCTACTTAAGGGAACAGTGTGCTCAAATAAATTTCATTGTACAAAATTTTCAAGCAATAAATAATTTCTTAGAATGAATAAAATCATCCAATTAGAAATTATAGTAGACTAGAAATAATAAAAGTATTATATTTTATTGTTTTAAGTTTCACTATCACTTCTTATTTAGTAACAGTAATTTTCCAAACAGCTACATTTTTACTTCAGAAAATGCCATAAAGAGAACATTCAATAAATAAACTAGAAATTTTTTTCTCCCAGTAACCAGACTGTTAGGAATATTCTATACCTGCAGTCAGTTGTCAGGTTATGCTGCTGAGGAATGGGAATCCACTCAGTATAAAAACCCTATATTAAGAGAAAACAATTGTGTAGAGCACTTAGAATCTTTAGAGTTTATTCAATTTAGCAACAAAAAAAAATAGGTATATAGACAGGTAAATGCATAGATAAATGGATAAGGGGGCTAGGGGGATGGAGAGAGAGAGAGAGAGAGAGAGAGAGAGAGAGAGAGAGAGAGAGTGTCAGAGTCTACTCTGCCATGTCCTAGAGCTACAAAAATGAATAAAGCTCTCTGTGTTCAAGGAGTTTGGACCCTATGGAACATTTTGGCAGACAATTTCTATGTTACATAACTCTACTTAAAGTTTTCATAAGATTCAGTGAAAGAAGATAAGAGGGCCTCAAGGAGTCTAAGAAAAGAACATCAGTGCAAAACCAAATTGAGCATTATCTTAAATGAGGAGTAAGAAATAGTGAGAAAAAAATGTAGGCAAAGACTAAGCATAAGCGAATGTGGTAAAGCAGTTCCATATTACTGGAATACACAACTCAAAGAAGGGTTTGGTTAGAAACAGATAGAGATTAGTAGATCATGGAGAATTTTCAACCATGTCATGAATTGTACTTCAGCCTGTAGAAGTTGTTGCTGCCATAGTCCTAGTGAGAAGTGATGAAGATCTACACCTGGGCTGAAAAGTAGGAAACATATTTTGGACACATTAAAAAGATAAAATGAATAATTTATTGGATGCGGATATTTAATAATATTAATAATGAAAAGAATAATAACTTCCACTGATTGAGCATTCACGGCATGTCAGGCATTTTCTGCACAGGTTAGATCTCATGTGGTCTTTGTAACAACCCTATGAAATAAGGTCTCCTATTGTGTCATTTTAATAATAAGATAACTGAGGCACTAAGAGATTTTAATTCTGTGACATATCAGAGAAGAATTCCAACAAAGGCAGTTGGAATCCAGAGATGTTTTTTCCATGACTTGATAATATTTAGAAACGGAAGGTAGGAATAGTTCAATGTATTTTATTTTTTATTTTGAGTGAAAACATTGATGGTATTTGGCAATGTAAAAATTCCTCACCTGAAAGAAAACAAATGGGAAAAAGGTATTATATTAGTTTCCTATTGCTGCTATAATAAATTAATCACAATTTATTTGCTTAACCTAACACCTATTAATTATCTTACAGGTCTGAAGTCCAAAGTGGATTTCACTGAATTAAAATCAAAATGTAGACAGGGATGAGTTCTCTCCGGAAGCTGTAGGTGAAAATCCATTTTCTTGCCTTTTCCAGCTTCAAGAAGTCATCTGCATTTCTTGACTCGCGACTTGGCTCCCACTTTCAAAGCCAACAATAGCTAATTGACTTTCATATTATATCCCTCTGACATTCTTCCACTTTTAAGGGCCCTTGTGATTACAATGGACCTACCTGGATCATTCAGTATAGTTTTCCTAACTTAAAGCCAGCTAATAAACAAAAGTAATTCTATCTACTACCTTAATTCTCCTTTGCCATGTAACATAACATGCTTACAGATTCTGTTGAATTAAGACATGGACATATTTGTGAGCCAATTATTCTGCCTGTGCGGTAACTAATTGATGGTAATTACAAAGCTAACAAATTATGTTCAGTCTTGATTAACAAAAAGATATTAACCATAAAATATTTTCTTACCTCTAATCCTGAAAATATATCATAGAATCCACATACAATGTGTGTTATACAGTAAACACAGACATTCCCAAAACCTTAGTCTTGCATCTCCTCTGAAACAGCTTCAGAAATAGCTGAATTGTCAGACGCTATCTCCTTGAGGACAAATCTACCTACTTTCATCTCATATGAGTAGAAATTTCTCAATATTGCGTAATGGTAGTATTGCTGGAGTAATATTGTCCAAATAGTCCAAAAAAAAAGCTGCTCCTCAGAAAATACAACATCCCAGTCTTTTTAAAATAAGTTTACATTATAGCTCAGTCACAAAATACGTGAATTTGTAGCCTACTCATCGATACAAAAACTTCTTTCCATGACCATGTTCCGCCTCCCTGATTTGCTTCCTTTTTACTACTCATTAATACACTCTTAGTATAGTATGCAGCATTTTGAGTTCAAGTTCTTTCGCAGTCTTCTAGTAGAAAAAGAGATTTTGCCTTTACAAATATAAGAGATTGCGTTTAATGATTGTAAGCAAGTATAAAAGGATTCTGGGTTGTAAGGGAAAGAATCTATCTTTAGGAACAGGCAGTAACTTATGTGAAAAAAGGAGAGGATTTGAAATATATGGGGAGAGAAAATGAACCTATCTCAACTTGACCAAGCAGTTGTGTGAATGACTCTAAGATCCAACAGTGTTTTACAATGGGAATGAGGCTAAAACTGTAAAATGTGCACATCAGAATGATAGTGAGGTTACTATGGATTCATTTCACCATTATCCTCAAGGACTTGACATTTATACCAGTAATGCCATGATATTAAAGAATATAGGCATGAAGATAGGTGAGATAATCTCATGGAACTCAAGATCTAAATACAGAGCCAAGTAAAACAAATGTGTGGGTATGTATCTGCAAAAGTGTACATGAAATCCTAAGCAGAGGAAATGAACATATGTGAATGCAAATTGAAGATTGGTAGAGTCTTCCTTTCTTTAATCTTAAAGAAAAGATCTTTATGCAAAAAGTGAAATAGTAACATCTGCCTCTCAAAGCTAATTACTACGACATGCTTTACATAGTAGATGCATGTTCTTTCCCACTATAAATTGCTTCTCAATTTGAGGTTTAGGGTATTCTATAACTTTGTTAAAGCTTAAATTTATCTTCTTTTTTCAATCAGCCTATATCCAGATGCTGAATTTCATCTCCAAAAATTCAATAATTATGTATTAATCACCTGTGTGAATCAGGCTACAATGGTAAAGATCTAAAATAAAGAATTGCTTGATGATTTTTAATATTTTATGTGAACCTTCCAAAATTCTCATGGATGGAAACTGATTGGTAATCCATTTGATTTATTTTTATTATATAAAATATTAATCTCTAGAATAGTTCTAAGTGAATGTCTAGAATCACTCTACTTTGGTCGTCAACATTTTAATTAAAAAATTTGAGTTTCTGTATTATTTTTAGAAATTTTTAATACTTCTATTGTATATTCAACCTATCTTTGTCCAAAATGCAATCCAGAGATGGCAGGTGGTCTGTGAGAATCTCCAGTGTGTTGCACAGGCAAGCCTTTTCTAGTATTAATAATGAAATCTCCTCAATGGCAAAATTTTGATCTTTGGTACAGATACATATCTGCCTTCTCATATACTCAATTGGCAACTTATTAAACCAGAATCAATCTCTTTACCTATTTTGTAAGAAGGGAATAAAGGGTTAGGGGTTCAAAGCCAGGCTTGCATCCCAAGTCTACCATTTATCACCTGTGTGACATAGTTCAAGCTATTTTTTACCCACGGGCATCAGCTTTCTCAGTTTAAAAATGAAGCTGGGTAGTGGGTAATAAGAGTAAGACAGCAACTTTAAGGATATTTGTACATATTGAAAGAATAAAGGAATGCCAAATTTCTCTGTAAGTAAAAAACACAAACTTCATGTTATTTTGTTATTCATATATTGATAGGCTTTTTAAGGTGAGAAGCAGGTATAGGTTAGCTAATTAGTAGGATTTTTTTGATAACTGTTTGATAAGTGTTTGTAGCATAAAAACCACAAATTTAAAATGAATTTTACAGCCACCGTTTACTTGTTTCATGAATTATTTTACTCTAAGACTGATTTTTTATGTAATGCCCTAGTGGTATAATCTGACTTTTGAGTTGTCTCCTTAATTTTGCTGTACTTTCTAAACTGTATGACACTTGAGAACAATTAATATTTATGAACTTATCATTTAAATTCAGGGAATATATCATTGCAAAAGGTCAAACATAAGTGTCTATTTTCCTCAGAACTAAAGAAACATTTTGAACTCACAACACTATGAAATTTTAAATTGCATCTTAATGCAGTAGGCTATTCATTCCATAAATAAGGCTTTTTATACAATTTAACGGAACAGCAGTCAGAGCTTTTAAAACCTTTTCTTAATCTCTTTTCTATTTCTATAATTTAGTCTTCTATTATATACTGGTCACTTTTTTGTGTACATTTCAAAACAAATGTCTAAGTTCTTACATATTTAGTTAAGTAATGTGTGATATTTCAGTTAATTTTATTTTTTTGATATCTAAGTAAAAATTAATATGAAGGTAAAGTTTATCATGAAAACTGGGGCTAAAATTCACTAGACTCCAATAGTTCATAAATGAATTCTATTGGAAATACTTTCTAATTTCAAAAAAATCTACTTTTATTGGTAACATACATGATCTGCTTTCCTTCAGTAACAGAGTCAATGCATTATCTTATTGATGAAGCTTTATTTGCATATCTTATTATGCTTTTGTTAGTCTCTTTACATAACTTTTATATTATTTTTATATAAACTTTTTTAAAGAACAAATACATATGTTAAGAGCTTAGTTAGATGATTATTTAAATGCAAAATTGATGTTTTATTCTTGGTGCATAGTAAAATTTACATAAATGATTTCATGTTTCAGACCTTAAGATATACAATGAGACTGATGAAAGGGCCTTTATTTATCCATTAATTTAATCAAGAAATAATTTTGAGTACCTGTTACATGAAGTAGATGCAACTCATTCTCTCATGGAACTTAGAAATAGAGGAACATGATACACACATACACTCACATACACAGAAATTCAAGTGAAAAATATGCACTGATAAATTGAGTGTAATGATATAGGAAATGTCATAGGAAACAATGGCAGGGGAGCTGCATAAAGAAAAATTCAAGAAAGATTTTTCGGTGATCTTATTTTGAGGTTAAAAGATAAGAAGAAATTAGCTGTTCCAGAGGCAGAGGATTCCAACATGAAAATACAATATGTAAAGCTTGTAAGATAGAAAAATTCTTAGCAGAAAGACAGCAGCTAATGAGTAAGAGAGATTAGATAAAATGGGATTGTGGAAGTAAAAGAAGACCCTGATAAGAGAATCAAAGATGAGAAAAAATAGAAGTAAACAGATCCACCTACTGTGTTCCCCATCACTCTGTGGAGCACTTTATATTTTGCTCTTTTATTCTGTACAATAATCTTTTAGGAAGTCTGTTATTATCCTGAATCCATAGATTAGAAAAATAATATTTACTTGCTGTACAGTTAGTAAACATAAAAGCTAAGATTCACACTTAAGTGTGTTTGCCTACAAATAGATGATTCAGTTTTACTCTGTCCCATGACTTAATGGAGAATATAAAAATTGAGATGGGCTGTGAAAGGCAACGTTATTTCCAATACCACCTCAAAGCATAATGGGATTGTAGTTCTTTTTTATTATAGTGATTTATCTCATTATACTTAGTTATTCATATGTGTGTGCATCTCACTAATTTCTGAGACTACTGAATTCATAAACTCTGTTTACTCCTATATTCAGGTTCTTGAAAACTTTTGGTGATGAATGTAAATTAGTTGAATGAAGGAATGAATGAACAAATTAGCTGGTAAATAAAGAGAAAGTATGACATTCTTTAGGTAATTAGCATAAAATCAATTAACACAAGTTTCTCATAATGTTATTTTCTTTAAGGCATTCAATGCTCTTTGGGGATCCTCTTCAGAGTGTCCTGATACTATGATATTATGCCCCTGTGTTTTTATACCACGTATAAAGGTAGATTAGGGCATGAAATATTGGTTCTCAACAATTGATGTCCAGAAGAGCCATTTTTTTTCAGAGTTCTTTAGTGATTTTTATTCGTTTGTGTATTACACTAAAATAATCTTTAAAAACTACTTTTCACAAGCTTTAACTGAATATCTAAAACTCTCCATCATAATTTTAAGTAGTTGCAAAGGATGTAACCTCAGGAGTATTATAAATATAAAAATTTTAAGAAAATATATTTAATCATTCTTTTTAATATATCCAAGAAAATATAAATACCCTGATGATTTGATACTGAACATTTAAAAGAAAACATAAAAAACTTTATTAAATAGTTGAAAAATTAACACTATTCATTTTTCTCCTCTAACTAATCTATCCCATTTTATTTTCACAAGAGAATATAATCTTAATTCAAATGTCTTATAAACAGAGTTTTAATGACCATATTATCATAGTTCTATGCAAAAAAAAACCATATAAATTAATTACTTTTAAAAATAGTCTGTGACCATAAAATTCTATGTCTTAATTTTTTTCTTCTGTATTGAGCTATCATTTTGATTATCAGTAGCACATTTTTGAATCAAAAGATTTCAAATACATTTAAAATTTTTATAATAAAAATATAACATAAAGTAAAATGTCATTGTAAATTCATTCTTTAATGAGATGATAGTACTTCTTCTTGATTTAAATTATGTATCCAATGGTGAACATTATTTTTGACCAGAATAAGAAAATTTTAACATCAATCTATTCTTAATGTTTAAAAAATTAATTACTAAGAAACTTTGTTCACATAAAGTAAATGGATTTGAAGTTTTGTAATAGCAGTGTAATATGACCCTTTGAACTCCTTTTGAGTTACATGTAAAACACTTCAGTAATCCATTATCAAAAATGTTTAATGGTCCACAAGCTGCAACTCAATTGGGTTCTCTTAATTTTGTTGAAAAGAATTAATTAAAAATCACTGTTCTTGCAGAAAGATTTGTTTTTTAGTTATTAGTGGTATTTACTTTCTCAACATCAACATCAATATTTGAAATTACCTCTGTAGTTGGTGTCCAATAGGATTTTACATGCCAGAGATGTTATGTCAGTGTTAGATGAAGTCTAGTTTTGTGAACTAAAAGAACAAGTATTAGAAGGGATGTGGTAAATGAAAATCAGGATAATCCAAGTACATTCTCAGGAATATTCATTTTAGGAATAATACATGTGGGAACTGAGAATTTCAAAATTTATTCTCTTTGAACTATTTGAGCCCCTACACTTATTTGGAAAATCTTTATATGCTCCCAGAGATATGTATACTTTTTTTTGTAAAATTGATAACCTTAGATAGTAGCCAAAAATTAAGATGCTTAAAACCTAGCCTCACCTGCCTCAATACATCAAGTCTGTTTCATGAGGAAGAGCCCATATTTTTTAAGGTCTTACTTGATTAGGTCAAGTCTATTGAGGGTAATTTATTTATCTTTGAGTCAACCTATTTGGGACCTTAATGACGTTTGCAAAATCTCTTCACAAAAAAAGCTAGATTGAATAACTGGGAACTTCTTGTACACCAGGGACTGAGAATCAGGGACCATTTCAGAATTCTGCCTACCACACCATGCAGAAATTTGTTTGACTATATTAATATCAGAAAATTAGAATTTGTGGCAAAAAAAAACATTACTAAAGATAGAGAAGGATATTTAATATTGTAAAAGAGTCAACTCATCATGATATGGATATAACAATCCTAAATTTATATGTGCTGAATAACACAGCTTCAAAATATATAAAACAAAGAAATGCTGGAAATCAAAGAAGATAAATCTACAAACATAATTGGACATTTGAAGGCATCATTCTTAGTAGCTGATAGAATAAGCGAAAAAAATAAATCACTAAGAATATAGATTTGAATAATGCTATTAACTTGATCTAATTAATATTTATAGTACATCTCACTCCACTAAAAATTAAAAAACTAAAAAGAAAGAAAGAAAGAAAGAAAGAAAGAAAGAAAGAAAGAAAGAAAGAAAAAGAAAGAGAAAGAAAGAAAGAAAGAAAGAAAGAAAGAAAGAAAGAAAGAAAGAAAGAAAGAAAGAAAGAAAGGAAGGAAGGAAGGAAGGAAGGAAGGAAGGAAGGAAGGAAGGAAGGAAGGAAGGAAGAAAGAAAGAAAGAAAGAAAGAAAGAAAGAAAGAAAGAAAGAAAGAAAGAAAGAAAGGAAGGAAGGAAGAAAGAAAGGAAGAAAGAAAACATAGCCTCAGAGACTGCAATTCTATAAGTCTGTATGGAACCAGGAAGCTGCCTTTTCTTTTATTTTTCTTTTCTTTCTTTCTTTTCTTTTCTTTTTTTTTTTTAACTAATTCCTCTTCCAGATGATTCTGGTGTGGGTTAGCCATACACTGCTTTTCAAAAGGCACTTATGTAGAGAAAGAGCCTGCCATTTTTTAAATAATAACACTAGGTAACAGTTATTGATTGTTTTGTCTCAAGGACTATTTGCTATGCATTACATGCTACAAATATTTATTCATTGAATCATTTCAACTTTATGGTGTAAATATTACAATTATTTCCATTCTAAATTTGGAGAAATTGAGTTCATGAGAAGTTAAATCCCTTGTGTAAGAAACACAGCATATAGACATGAGAGGGGACATGAGAAAATGAGCGGAGACATGAGAAAACATGAGGTTAAAAAAGGGTCAAGGTATGGATAGCATAGAATTCCAGGCTGAGAAATATAAATGTTGTTGGGAAGGGTATGAGAATCTATAGAAGAATTTTATACAGAAAAATGATATACTCAGACTATTCTAGATGCAACAGAGAAATAGGTAAATTAAATTGAGGCTTCTTAAACTTGAATGTGTCTACAAACCATATGGAGATCTTGTTAAAATGTATTTTATAATTCAAAGCTTTTAAATGAGACCTAGCATTCTACATTTCTAGCAAGTTCTCAAGTAATACTAATTTTGCTGGTCCATAGACCATGGTTAAATGGCAAGGGATCATGGCTATGACGTTCAATATGGCAGCCACTAGCCA
This sequence comes from Eidolon dupreanum, assembly GCA_028627145.1. Lineage (NCBI taxonomy): Eukaryota > Metazoa > Chordata > Mammalia > Chiroptera > Pteropodidae > Eidolon > Eidolon dupreanum. Next base: position 48,729,026 of record CM053503.1, on the reverse strand, counting down.
AATGTGGCTTTTTAAATTTAAATTTAAAATAATTAAAATTACTTAAAATTAAAACTTTGGTTTCTCAGAATAACCAGCCACATTTCAACAGCATGAAAACCAAAGTAAAGAAATAGAATATTTATATCATTGCAGAAAATAATGTTGGACAGTGCTGAGTTAGAAATATTGAAATAGTTCAAGAAGAAAACAATGATACTTTAACCAAAGGCAATACTAATGGAAAAAACTCTCTGTGGAAAGTAAACAGACCTCAAGCCTGATTGGATGTGGGAGACAAGAAGGAGGCAAGGCTGACTCCTGGGTTTTTAATCTATCTAGAAATATAGGAAACATAGAAGACATATATTGGGAGATAATGAATTCTATTTTGAATATATGGAGATATATGTGCTTATAAAATATACAGATGTACATTAGAGTCAGCCAGGTATACAAAAACAAAATTTAAGGGAGATATTTAGGCTTAAAATATAAATATTTGAAAGTAATTATTTAATTAACAGTTATTATTATGAGTATCCATGAACTACTTTAAGAATCTGATACATATGCACCCAATATAGAAGCACCTATATAAAAAATCTGAGATCAATTGCTAGTAAGAAGATTGAATAAGTTATAATAATAATAAAATTGAAAAACATCCCAACAAACAAAAGCCCAGGACCAGACAGCTTCACTGGTTAATTCTATCGAACATTCAAAAAAGATGTAATACCTATCCTTCTCAACTTCTTGAAAAAAAATTAAAGATGAGGGATTGCTTCAAAACTCATTCTATGAGGCCAACATTACCCTGACACCAAAACCGGGCAAGAAAAGGCAATTACAGACCAATATCCTTGATGAACATAGATGCAAAAAACTCTTAACAAATATTAGCAAACCAAATGCAAAAATACATTAAAAGGATCATACACAATGATCAAGTGGAATATATTCCAGGTATGAAAGGATAATTCAATATATGCAAACAAATCAATGTAATAAACCATGTTAATAAAATGAAGAAATAAAATCACATTATCATTTCAATAAATGCAGAAAAGGTACATGACAAAACTCAGTATCTACTCATGACACAAAATTCTCAACAAAGTGGGTATAGAAGGAAAGTAACTCAACATAATAAAAGCCATAAATGGCAAGCTCATAGCTAACATTAATTACACTCAACAGTGGAAAATGAAAGCTCATTCTCTAAAATCAGGAAGAGAACAAGAATCTTGCCACTTCTATTTAACATAGAATTGAAAGTCCTCACCAGAGAAATGAGGCAAGAAAAGGAAATAAAAGACATTCAAATTAGAAGGAAGAAATAAAACTCTATATTGGTAAGTGACATAATATTATATATAAAACACTCTAAAAACTCTAAAAAAACTGTTAGAACTAATGAACAAATTCAATAAAGCTGCAAGATACAAAATCAACATACAAAAGTCAGTGTATTACTATACACTAATACCCATGTATATGAAAAAGAAATAAAGAAAACAGTTCCTTTACAATCCATCACAAAGAATAAAATTCCTAGAAATACACTTAACCAAGGAGGTGAAAGATCTGTATACTGAAAACTATAAGACACTAATGAAAGCAACTGAAGAAGAAATAAATGGAAAAATATGCTATGCTCCTGGATTAGAAGAATTTATATGGTAAAATGTCTATACTATCCAAAGCAATCTACAGACTGAATGCAATCTCTATCGAAATTAAAACGTTTTTTTTCACAGAAATTAAATAAATAATTCTAAAATTTATACAAAACCACAAATGATCTTGAATGGCCAAAGTAATCTTGAGAAAGGTACAAAGCTGAAGGTATCATGATTCTTGATTTCAAAATATACTACAAAGCTATAATAATTAAAACAGTATAGTATTGAACTAAAAACAGGCACATAAATCAATAGAACAGAACAGAGAGCTCAAAAATAAACTCACATAAGTGATTAATTAATTTATGACAAAGGAGCCAAAAATATACAATGGGGAAAGTATAGCGTCTTCAATAAATGGTCTGGGAAAGCTGGATAGTCACATGCAAAAGAATGAAACTAGATTCCTATCTTATACCATGCACAAAAATTAACTCAAAAATGGATTAAAGTCTTGAATATAAGACCTGAAACCATAAAACTCCTAGAAGAAAACTCCTTGACTTTGGTCTTAGCAATGATTTTTTTTTTTTTGGTGGGGGGCGTGGTGGGGCATTTGACCCTAAAAGCAAAGGCAGCAAAAGCAGATAAATAAGTAGGACTACATCAGACTGAAGAGCTTCTGCAGAACAAAGGAAAACATCAAGTGAAAAGGCATCCTATAGAATGGGAGAAAATATTTGCAAATCATTATATCTGAAAAAGGTTAATGTCTAAATTATATAAAGAACTCATACAACTCATAGTTTAAAAAAATCAAACAATTTGATTAAAAAACAGGCAGAGGAACTGAATAGACATTTTTCCAAAGAAGACATACAAATGACCAACAAGTATATACAATGGTGCTCAACATCACTAATCATCAAGGAAATGCAAATTAATCACAATGAGAAAATGGAGGAAGAAATGGCTCATCCCTCTTGCAACCAAATCATAGTTGTGACAGAAACATGGAGCAAACAGCAAGCAAATTTGCCTGCAGTCTAGACAAACAGAAGCACTACAACTAGGGAGAGAAATAATTAATCAACCTGCAAAGGTAGAAGGTAGGAGGAGGCGAAGACTCAAGGCTACCCAGTCCCAGCAGCTGAGTGCGACAGAGACTGTGGCGGCCCCAGCCAGCAGCTGCAGATGCCTCTTAAAGGGGCCATGTCCACCGGGGGACCTTCTTGCTCTGAGCACCAGCACGCCCTCAGCTCCATGGGGGCAGGGCACCAGGGACTTACAGGGGAACACTGAGTTGTCAGAGTGAGGGCCAGAGACAAGGCTCTCTCCTAGGCAGAAGTGCCAGCTGTATCTACTGCTCTTCTGTTGAACCCTCTCCCCTCCCAGTGTGCAGATGCAGTGCCACCATAGCTGAGATGTCATCAAACGGGATAACAGAGGTCACTCAGCCCAGAAGATTCCCTGAAACTCTGCCTCCCCCAATTCATAGCCCCACCCAAGCCTAACCCAGCTGTGTCCTCCATGTGTCCAGGGCTCCCTGCTGAGCAGAGCCAAGACTCACACTGGTGACAGTTAGCTTCAGCTTCTGGCCTGCCTTCTTAAAGCAACTATAAGCACAGCATCTATAGATTGCTTGCTGAATCTTAACAGGTCGCCCCAGAGGGCCCCAGCTAAACTTGGCCTGAAGCTGAACCCTTCTCAGGACTATGCCATTGGACATCTACTACCCAAAGCCATGCTAATAAGACCAGGAGACTTAGGAGCTTTGTTTACTACATAGAAAGAGACACAGAAAGGAAAAATGGGAAGACAAAGAAGCAGAAATCATATGAACAGGAGATCTAAGAACAATGGAGTCAAGCAATCTAACAGATGCAGAGTTCAAAACACTGGTTATAAAGATGCTCAATGAACTTAGAGGAAGTGTAGATGAATTCAGTGAGAACTTTAACAAAGAGAAAAAAAACATAAAAATGGAGATGGACATTATAAAAGAGAACCAATCAGAAACAAAGAACACATTATCTGAGATGAAGAGTATATCAGTGGGAATAAACAGAGTGGGAAAAGGAGAAGATCAAATCACCGATATAGAGGATGGGGAAGTCAAGGATACTCAACCAGAACGGCAAGAAAAAAGAAGCCAAGACTATAATAATAATTTAAGGGGCCTACGGGACACAATTAAATGTAAAAATACCCATGTCATAGGGGTACCTGAAGGAAAACAAGAAATTGAAGAGATATTTGAAGAAATAATGATGGAAAACTTCCCTCACCTGGTGAAGGAAATAGACATACAAACCCTATACTATATTATCTCACTTATATATGGAACCTAAAACAAAAACAACAAACAGAAAAAGATGGGTGGTTAGCAAAGAAATGGAGTGGAGGAGTGGGCAAAATGAGTGAAGGTAGTTAAAAGGTACAAACATCCAGTTATAAGATAAATAATTTCTGGGGATGTATGTACCACATGGCAACTATAGTTAACAATATCATATTGTATATTCAGAAGTTGCTAAATGAATAGATCTTAGGAGTTCTCATTAGAAGGAAAAGCCATTGTAACTATACAAGGTGATGGATGTTAACTAAACATTGTGGTGATCATTTTGCAATATATACATATATCAAATCATTATGTTGAGTCTACGGCCACGCTACCCCGAACAAGCCCAATCCCATCTGATCTTGAAAGCTAAGCAGGGTCTGGCTTGGATGGGAGACCACCTAGGAAGACCAGGTGCTGTAGACGTAAAAAATGAAAAAATAAGGGATTGTAAACTGACAAGGTCCTTGCAATCTGTGAGGCCAACCAAGGGCTGGTTTGCCTAAAAAATTTTTAAAAATAAAATAAAATAAAATAAATCATTATGTTGTACACATTAAACTAATACAATGCTGCATGTCAATTGTATCTCAATAAAACTGGTAAAAAAGGATCTGATATAAAAATCTTTGGGCCTTCTTTTTTGAAGGGTATAGAATAAACCTATTAAATTTTTTTATTGAGGTGAAACTCACACAACATACAATTAACCATCTTATGTTACCATTTAGTATTTAATGCATTCACATATGGCACAATCCCTACTTCTAATTTAAGTCATTTTAATTACCTGAAAACATCTTGCATCCATATAGTAGTTAATCCTAATTCCCCATCTCCCCAACCTGACGGCCACTATTTTGCTTTCTTTCTGTATAGATTTGCCTATTTTAAATTTCATATAAATAGAATCATACGATATAGGACCTTCTGTCTTTGACTTCTTTTACTTAGCATAATGTTTTCAAGGTTCAACCAAGTTGTAGAGTGTATTGATACTTCATTCCTCTTTATAAATGGATAATATTTCATTATATTTTTTGAAATAGTCATAATTTATTTCAAATTAAAATTCTAAGAATTCATGGACTTCCCAAAAGGCAATTCATGAATTCCCCTAAAGGTGATGCATAGATCCTCAAGGGCTCGTTGATCACAGATTACAAACCCCAAATATGACTGTGACAGTGGATAAGCTCATGTAGTATGAAAATGACAGTGAAATAAGAGGCCAAAGACAGAATGCTGGAAAACACCAATACTAAGGAACAGGTAAAGGAAGAGAAGCCAAGATAGATATAGAAAGAATTAGAAATACAGAATGAGATAGCCAAAGCAAAACTTCAAAAGCGTGAAGTAAGCATAATGTCACATGGTAGAGAGATGAAAACAAACACAAAATTGTCCACTAAATTTAGCAAAAAAGAGATCACAGTTGAAAATGATTTATTTGGAGTCATAAGGGACTGGATTAGACTCAGAAGAAGGGAGAGAAAAAATTGGTAGAAGAAATATCAATAATACCATCTTGCTGGCAGAAAGGAGCACTAATTTGAAATAACTTTTGATGAAAGTGAAAAAAGAAAGTGCTAAAGAAGAATTGCATTTGAACATCGGAGGACAAAATCATTACTACAGAAGAAATACACAACTTTAACACAGACAATAAAAATATTAAAATTGTTGAAGAATTTGCTTACCTTGGTTCAGTCATCAATTCAAATGGAGACTGAAGCCAAGAAATCAACAGAAGGCTGAGACTCAGATGGGCAGCAATGGAAGAATTAGGAAAGATCATTAAGAGTAAAGATGAGTCGTTAGAGATCAAAGCAAAGATCATCCAGGCCCTCACACTCCCAAATACTATGTATGGATGTGAAAGTTGGACGGTGAAGAAGAGTGATAGAAAAAAAATAGATTCATCTGAAATACAGTGTTGGAGGAGAGCTCTACAGATACACTGGACCACCAGAAAGATGAACAAGTGGGTCCTGAAACATCATTGGAAGCAAAAATGACAAAACTGAAGCTTTCCTACCTCAGGGACATCAGGAGAAGGCAGGGTTCTTTGAAAAAGACAATAATGTTGAGAAAAATATAAGGCAGCAGGAAAAGAGAAAGACCAAATATAAGATGGATTGACTCCATAAAAGAAGCCATAGGCAGGAGTGTAGAGGAACGAGTAGGGCTGTTGAGGACAGGATATTGTGGACATGATCATTCTTAAGGTCTCCAGGAGTCAGAGCCGACTCAATTGCACTTAATACACACAGATGTCAAGTAACTCGAGGAATAAATGCAGAAAGATGAAAATTGGGGAATGCAAACATCTCTTTCAAGAGACTTAACTGTGAAGGAGAAAGAGGTTTATTGCTAGTGCAGGCTGTGGACATAAGAGTATTTTTGAAGATGTGAGGTCACAGAATATTTTTATATTCTGAACAAAATTGTATGAAGAGATTAACGATAAGGAGCTAATAAATAAGCAATTCAAGAAATGAGAAAGGTAGAAATTCCAGGGCCCAGCAGGAGGTTAACCACATAACTACTGAATTAATATAAGCTCTAGCTAAGACTTGAGTTAAAGGAAAAGATGTCTGGTGCTAAAATTTTGCTTAATGGGTGTCAGTATATCAGGAGATAACTGTGATTAAGAGGAACAGAAGGTGATGTTTCTGGATTACCAAACTCTCAAATGATCAGGAATTTCTACAAGTGTTTAAAAGAACATGCTTAGAAAGTGGCATTGAGGAGCTATGATAATGATAAGCCAGACCTCTAAGAAACAACTAAATTAAAAAGTACACTCTGAGTCAGCTATTTAACAAGCCTCTTGAGTGCCTTCTCTTTACTGAGATTTGTGTTAAGGACTAGGGTTATAAATAAGGAACTTTCAGTAGTTTTCAATCAGTGATACTCCTCAAGGGAAGAGTGTCCATAAAAATCACTGAAGGATTCACAGAAGGCCCAGAAGCATATCTATGTCCTTTCTTGGGGGAAAAAAGTTTTTTTAAGCAGTTTTTGTTATTTTCATTTTGATATACCAGATTTCTTAGAGTGATTAGTGGTAATTAACTACAAAAAGTTAGAATAAAATACAATCTGTCTTATACATGAACAAGATGCCATATCATGAAATAACTACAAAGAAATAAAAATCTTTAACATAAATATGTAAAAATGCTATGGAAACAGAGTAGGGTAGATGGGAAAGTCCGTTGGAGGAGAGACCATTTATGTTCATTCTCAGTCAATGTATTTTCTAAATTTAGAAAAGGCGAGCAGCCTATGTAGGTGGCTGTGAGAATCATGAGGTCAGAAACATAGCCTGAAGCCATATTTTGAAGGACCTTGCATGTGTGGTATTTGTACTTGTCCCTATAAGGAATTCTGAAGGTGAGGGTGGAGATTGGAAGATGTCAAACAAAGCAGCAAATGAAATAAAGCAGTTTATCTTTGGACATGTTAACCTCTGCAGCAGTGTGAAGAATTGGTTTTGGAAGGGAAACTGGAGTGAAGAACACATGTTAAAAGGTTAATAAATGTATTCAGACTAAAGCTGATAAAAGCCAAGTAGAGTAGGGACATGGAAATGAACAGGAAAGCAAGGATTCAGGGAAAACTTGGGATATATAGTGTAGATATTTTGAATAGTGGAAAGAGTCAAGAGGGACTCCATGTTCATTAACATAAACAAATAGGTGATGGCGACATTGACCAAGGTAGGAGATTACATAGGAAAAATAAATACCTCAAGGCCAGGGTACCATAGGCTAAATCAAACCATACATATAAAGTAAACTAATGCCAAATAAAAAAAGAATAAAAATTCTTTTGCTTTGCACTTAGATAATTGATATTCCACATAAAAGTTATGACCATATGCTGCATTTGCTGATAGCTCAAGCTTCTGTATTTTTTTGTTTTCAAAGAAGTTAAGCTACAAATGAAGTGAGCCATTCTCTAGCTCATTTTCCACACAACATAAATCAGAAATTGCACAGACTGTCAGTGGAATTTGGGGAAATATGAATACAAAGAAGCGCCTCCTCTTCTTTTTTCCCCTCTCCCCCTTTGCATAAGGCATGAAGATGGATCAGACATTTACAGCAGCTACTGCCAAAACTTTATTTATTGTGGTATGAGGATGATTGCTGTGCTCTTCCAACAAAAGCAAAATGGCAGCATTTAAATGAACTGACACATCGGATCTCCTCAGCTGTTCTTTAAAAGCAGTACATTAATCAGGGGATAAACAAGGTATTGTCACCCTGACAAAATTTTAGAAGACTGCATCAGAGAAATCTGTTGAAATTACTGCTCTCGAATACCAACAAGGGTATGACATTTTCCACAAAGGACACTATATCTCAGAAATCTTTGGCTGTTTCTTTTTTAATCTTTCTAAAGAATGCTTTCTTGATTAGTAACCTGATTCTATAGAACATTTTAGTGCCTGAGCCTCCCTCAAAATAGGTGTGTTAAATATAATCTGAAGGCACTTTTCCCTCTAGGAGTGACTTATGTTGGCGAATTTTTAGGGCTTTCTTTAAACACATTTTCTTCTAATTTTATTGCTATTTTACTTTGGATCTTTGTCGTTTCCTGACTAGGTTAAACAAAGCTAAAAGCTTTGTTTGACTCTAATTCTTTCTTTCTTTTGCACGACATACCCAAATTTAATTTTGTATATGACACTTGACCATCTAAAAATCTTAGCAGACTGTAACTTTCTCTAGCATACATACTCACATCTTTGCTTGACGTCAAGACTCTAAAATCTACTGCTAAGCTGATTCCCAAACTTTGTCATTCATGGTTATCTGCACATGTCCTCTCCTTTTAGCTAATGAGATACTTTGTACCTTTCCATGTCTATATTTTGAATTCTTACCTCTTTTAAAATTCAGTTCAGTTGCTATCTCTTTGATGATTTCATTTCTATTATTCTCCTAAAATTACCTCTGCCTTTAAATATTATTTATTCAATATATTTTATATCTCAAATATTTTATTTTTGCAAAAGGAATGTTTCTTTTTTGAACCATTTTTAGTAAATGTAGTCTATATTGCCACATGGATGAGTAAGAATGTTGAGGGTGAACTTTTTATTTAAGAGGCAGAGTTAGTAGTTATTTGCAGGGAAAGGAGAGCTTAAACAGATTAGGTGAAGTTTCTATTTGACCTGGAAGGCAAGGGAGAAGTTCAGAAGAGCTCCTTGTGAGCTTGGAGTACACAGTAAACTCTGATATACAGTTTGTTAAATCCCTCCATTTATGTGTCATCTATCTCCCTATTTCTTGATCCTTCAACATTCCTCACTCTTTCCCCTAGTGAAGGAAGGCACCTCCTCTGACCCAGATACCTCCAGTTGCATTTTGTTGAGCTAGAGATAAATTTAACTTTCATAAATTACTATTATGAAGAAAAAATATGAACCAAAAGACAAATTGAACTAATCAACGTATGTCTGCCAATAGTGCCAGACCCTTATGATCCAATATATAAGTACTATAAGCTGGAGTTTCCTAAGCTTTAAGAATCATCCCAGGATACTAGTCAGAAATGAAGATTCCAAGTTCCCACCTCAGACTCTATGAATTAGATCCTTATCAGCACAGTAAGCCCAAGAAGAAAAATCAAGACTGAAAAAAAAGCAAACCCATAGCTTTCATTATTCATAAATATTATTGTCACTTTAGAACATTCTAAATAGATTTTTAGATTAATAGTTGGCAACTAACAAGAAAGATTAGCAAGGTTTATTGACATAAGATCAAATACAGAGATCTATTTTATTTCTCTGTAACAAATAGAAAATTAAATTTTTAAGTAGATGTCATTTACATTCATATCAAACTTACAAAATGCTCAGGAATCTACTTTCTCTCTGTAGAAAACATTGAGTACTACTGTATTAGTCTGATCCTGCTGCCATAACAAAATACCACAGATTGATGCCTTAAACAATAGAAATTTATTTTTCACAATTTTAGAGGCTAGGAGATCCAAGATCAAGGTGCCAGCAAAGCAGAATTTTATTCTGAAGTTTTACAAGATGAGTTCACTCTTATCTTGACATGTAGGCCATTTTCTTGCTGTTTGCTCACATGACCTCTTCTTTTTGTGCTGGGAGATTTTCCTCCTTACACAAGGCCCTCAATGCTATTGGATCAGGGCCCCACTGATATGACCTCACTCGACTTTCATTACCTCCAAAAAGCCCTTTCTCCAAATACAGTCACACTGAGGGCTAAAGTTTCAACATATGATACTTGGGGAGACACAGTTCATTCCATAGCAAGTATTGAAACAAATATACATAAAAATGAGATAAATACCCTATTGGAACACTCAACAGAATGTAAATTCTCTCCAAATTAATCACTTGCAATCCAAATTGGATTGAAAAATTGATTCTATAATTCTATGCTATATAGAATTATATTTCTTATGTATTTATATAATTCTATCACTTATATGAAAACAGAAAAAGTCAAAAATATCCTTGACAATACTGATGAAGAATAGAAGAATAATAAAATGATTCTTTTTCTTCAGATTTCAAGCACATGTAAAGCTATATTAATAAAGCAGGATGATATTATAGAAGGATAGCCAAATAAACCAATGGAACTGAATATATAGCCCAGAAATGTATCCAACAATACAGATGTTTATTATAAAACTGAAGTGACTGTGCATATCAACAGAGAAAAGAAGAGCTTTCCATTAAGTGGTGCCAGGACAACTGAGCTGCCATAAGGGGGAAAAAATCAGAAAGAAAATGGATTCTATCTCACAAAATATACAAAAATGTATTCCAATGAGATTAAGATTTAAATGTAAAAAGGAAATTTATAAAAAGTGTATAAGATAAAATAAGAATATATCTTGATCATCTTGGTAAAGAGATTTCTTAAAACTCAGAAAGCACTTATTAAAAAGAAAGACTATAAATTGAAGGGTATAAATTTAATTGTATGTATAATTGAATTGTATGTATACTTGACATATATTCAATGGAAGAATTTGTATTCATCAAAAGTCAAGGAGGGTAAAGACAAGATGCCAGGTGGGAGATTTTTGCATGCCATACAATGTATAAAAGACCAATATTCAAAATATATATTGAACTCCTTTAAATTGGTAAGAAAAAGACAAAAAACCTAAAGTAGAAATGGGCAAAATATTTGAACAAGCATACCAGAAAAGAAGAAATCCAAAAGGTTAATAAACATAAGAAAAGATGATCGATAGCAAAAAAGATGATCAAAGAAATGCTTTTAAAAACTACAACATAATACCATTTTATACCCACTAGATTGGTAAAAATTGAAAAAGCAGATAATAATCAGTGTTGGTGAGCACATGGAATAACAAGAAATATCATGCATTGTGGGGAGGAAGTCTAAACTGTTAAACTTCTACTTTTAAAAATTCATTTTCTATGACTCTGAATTTCTACATTATCCCTAGAGAAACTAATGCACATCCTCTAAGAGATGCACACAAGTATGTTCAGAGCAATATCAATCATAAAAAGAAAAGAAAAAAGAGAGAGAGAGAGAGAGAGAGAGAGGATACTGAAAAACAACACAAAAACATCTATCAATAGTAAAAGGTATGTATAAATATGATAAAACTAAAGAGAAAAATAGAAAAATTATTGTCACAAATGTCAAGGGATTGGTTTAGGAAGGAGAGATGATAGAAATAACACATATAAGAGGATGGCTTCTAAGGTCTGAAAAGTTTTATTTCTTTACTGAGGTAAGTGGTTACATAGCATTTGCTTTATAATTATTATTTAACTTTGCAGATGTGTCATATAGGGTTTATACACTCCTCTGGATATGTAGGATATTTCACAATTGGAAGAAATATAATTTAGTCGCGTCTAGACCCAAGAACTGTCTTAATTTAGTAATAAAATGTTCATTAAGTTTAAAAATCAAAGATTTTTGTCTGACTTTAAAGTTTAGCATTCCTTTCCTCGGTTCTGTGTTCCTTTGATAGCAGATTCCAATGACCTCAGTGGGGGAAAGAAGGATCTACTTACTTTCTTCTCTATTTCCCAGGCTTGCACATCTCCTTCTGCTCCCTGCTCTCAACAGCTGTCTGCCCCTCATTCTTTATTCCTCCAGAGTTGGGGACAATAGGAGGAGAAAATGGGGAGAGACAAGAAAGCTTTTACTTAACAACAGGTACAATCACTAGCAGGCTTTCATGTTCTTTGGGCTTGGAGAATGCTTACATTTGACTCTATCTCTCTTGAGATTAGCTCTTGTGAAGTCTTCCAGTGGGACTATCCAATTGCAGCTGCTATAAGGAGGCAGTGCCTGTTCTCTGGCTAGACATTTAAGAACCTAAACAAATGAAAGATGATAAAGGCAAACAAAATCTTCAGCTTCTGCATCTGTGGGTAAAGGTCCAATCTCTTTGTGCTGAGGTTGAACGTCAAGAAGCAGTCTTGACTGAGGTTTCCTGTAAATGATCAGGCTGGATCATACTCACCCAGGAAGCCCATATCTGAACAACAGGAAAGAAATGCCTCTCCACCATTACTCTTAGTGCAGCAAGTTTTAGATTTCTTTGCATTGAGCCAAACTCTAGTGCACATGCAACCTGGGGACAAATTCCAGTTCTCAACTCAAATTAAGCCCCATAGAGGGCTAGGGTAGAGAAGGAAAATGTTATGGTACTCTCTCCAAAGCTCCTATAATTCTTAAAAAAAAAAAAAAAAAAAAAAAAAGCTGTATCCTGGTCTCTTCATGCCTAATACTTTTGTGTCTATTAAATAGGTGTTTTGCTAAAACTTTGTTGTTGTCATCATTGCCATTGTTTGCTTTACCTTTTGAAATGCAAGAATTCTTGCCACCTTATGATTTTTCTCCGTCTTTTGAGACCTTAGCAGAAAGCGAGTCCCATTTTAACAACCTGTCATACTTTCAACCAATACGCTTCACACGTCTACATACTGGTTCTTCACTCTCCAATGGACCTATCCATTTCTTTTCAAAGTTCTGCGTGTTGTTTTTCATTGGTTTTTCTCTTCTACTGACCCTTAGCAGAGCACAATAACAAAAAACTAAGGTAGTTATTATTCATCCTTTTGTTTTCTTTGTCTTAATGGGACTGTACACTTTTATTATCCATTTACTGCATATTGTAAGATGCAGAAGAGAAAAAAATTAGCTTTATAAATAATTTAATCGAAAGACCAGAAACTAGTTCTTATTCTGCCCCCATGGTACCAGGTAAAGTGCTTTGATTGAGGCTATATTATAAATGAATTAAATTATAAATGAAACAAAAAATTTCTTTGAACAGTTAATTTTTTTAAAAAGCATGCTTCCTGTATTATATATTGTATACTATTGAAATAATATACCCTATCAAATATTTATGCGACAGCTAAGTAATTATCTAAGCAGTGAAAGAAAAACTCAATAATTTTTCTTACTTAGGTTTTATGATTGCAAGTGAATAAGTGTGTATGTTTAATGAGCTCCTGGTATTATCAGAAATTTTCAATTATTGTGAAGCTGCAGTTAGTATATCTTATTGAAACAATTTCTCTCAGCATGCAACTCTGTCTTAGGAAAGAAGTTAAACACCTTACGGCTTACTTTGTTTCTGTTTGATTTTATTCTTTTATCTTGACAATTGTATAAATTTATTACAATCATTGTGTGCATAAAAGTATAATAACTTCCATTTATTTTACTAATTATACATTAAATTACTCCCCAAATGAGCATGGTAGAAAAGAAAGAATTTTTTTTTAAATCCTCAGCATTTCTTACCTTGAAAAGAACAGGAATTTGTCACCAAAGATACCATTTTTGTCTGAAAACAACCACCTGTATTTTTAGATAAGCTCATGACATATTTCAACACATGAAATGTCTGTTTCTGGGCATGTGGGAGTTTTCACATACTAAACTGAATATAAATCTAAAATAATATTCACCAAGTATAAAAAACAAAGATATACTCTAAGGATAAGTATAGATTATGTACAAACAAACATTTTTCTTTTCACAAGGAACTCCCATCCCCCCTTTAACTAAACTACTTTTTCACTTAATTAAAAAAGCGAAATTTTCATTTATTTATTGGATTTTTGTCAAAGTGCTATCAGAAGACTTTTCTATTAGATACAGCTTGATAGTGACTATAGTGACTCATTAATGACCTTCAACATAGAAGAGGTTAAAATACAGTAGTTTGTAATTACCTGGATAAAGAAGAACAAATAGACTAGATCTTAAATGTTCTTATCACAAAAAAGGTAATTATGTGAGTTGATGGAGATGTTAGCTAGCACAATGGCAGTAATCATTTGCAATATATAAATGTATTAGATCAACACGTACACTTTAAACTTATACAATGTTGCATGTCAATCATACTTCAATAAAGCTGAGAGAGAAAGAATAAAACAAAAAAGCATATGAAAACCTTGTGTAGCAGATATGTTGCTGACTCTATTTTATAGCAGATAATTTTTCTAAGACAATTATGGAAACCTCATTACCTTTGCCAGAAATTGCTTCAGGAATGGGTATGTTGCCCAACTCTTGCTAATGAGACATGAAACCTTCTGAGAGGTCTGGAAAAAATAAGTCTTATTCTTAAGAGAGATGTATAAGAAAAGCTCACCTCTCTTCCTTTTCTCATCTGATATGTTAAAAGAAGCCATCTTCTTACCACCTGAATAATGAAGATACCACCAAGGATGTTGGAAGAGGGGAAAAAGAGAAAATGTGAGTCTTTGGTACCATCCTTGAATAGCTAAATTAACCAACACTTGGGTCTATCCTACCTTTTACTGTTAGATGAGATAATAATTTTCCATATTGTTTAAGCTTATTTGCATAAGAATTTCTTATTTCTTGTAGCTGAAAGCATACTAACCAATATATGAAGTGATATGAGGAATTATTAAAAACAAAACAAAAAAAAAACAGAGAAGACAAATGCAAACACCAAAGCTATTTCAAGAGGGTGGCCATAGTGGATGACATTGTTGTCTATAGCAGTTACAAGGAGATAAATTTCAGCTCAATATGAAATGTTCTGTCAGAGCTGTCTGAATAGGTAGATCTGCTCCAGAAAATAGTAAATTCTCTCTTACCAGAGATTGCCCAATCACTCCTTAGTTATGTTGTAAATTAGAGGAATTAGACTATATAACCTCATGAGTCATTTCCAACACTGGAATTTCTTTGTTTCCATAAAAATTGGAAGAAAGATTTCTCAAGGTAATGGAACGTCTAGTATTAAAGCTTAGCTATAAAACAGTCTTCTTTTTGATATCTGTTATAGAGGAGCTCTCCTTATATTTTCAGTTGTCTAAATGAAGCATTTGTTGAATCTCTGCTGAGTTTCCAGATTGTGTTAGTAATTGTTAGAATAAAAAATAAAGTACTATATGATTACTATACTAAAGAGTTTAATTCCTAGTTGACCATATTTTCAACCAATGAAAAATAAATCCTGGCATATAATTGAGTGTCAAAATTTGTGATAGAGCTAATAAAAGGTTTGGCATACGAAGTAGGAAAATCAATATAAGCTGAAATAGTTGACCTTGAGCTTGACTTTAAGAGTGGGTAAAATTTACCAAATGCTGATCTGGACAACATATACATAAATGTTATATAATAGTGTCTTTCAAAACAGAGTCAAATGGACACAGTGCAATTTTGAATTAATACTATACGACTGTAAATAATAGATCCCACTATATGAAGATATTAAATGAAATGCTAGAACTAGGCCAGGGTTAAAATTAAGATACAAATTTAATTTTGTCTCTGTCATTTTGGAGACAGATACATTTTTAAGAGCAGAGTTAGGAATAATACCACTATCCACACAGTGAAACTGGGAACTGTTGAAGTTATTTCAAAAGAAATGTTTTCCTTGTTGATAAGAAGTAAAATTTCTAGCAATATTCTTCTTCTTAGCCTTTTCTACCATTTTATTTGTGGTTTATAACAATTTTGATTGTTTAATGTAACCATTTTACAATGTGACATTCTCTATCTGACCTTATCTTTACATGGGACATAAAGCAGCTGGATCTTGCAAAAGCTCTTACAGACAACAACAGTAACAATAGCGGGTTTTGTTGTTGGATAGTGTATCAAAATTAACTAGGCAGTCCAGTAGAGGTATTCGATAAATTAAAACATCAATGAGAGAACTACATGGAAACTCCAGCAGGAGTTGTTTATCTAGCTTCAACTCTAATAAATCACATTAATTAAAAAGATAGAGATTTCATTTTTTATTGATATAAGTTCTCTGATTTCCTGGTGCCAGGTACATCAGTATGCTTTTCATGTGTGGAGTCTTTAAAAAGGAAACAACAGAGAAAGCACAGCATAAAAAAGCAAAAAGAAAAAAGGTAGGGCCTGTCCTAATCATGCAGGGTTACTAACAATTCCATAAATAATCTGACCCAACATGACCTCATGCTGTTATCAGTAGAAATATTGCTCTCATTTGTATTTTTTTAAATTTTCTCTTTTACAAATAGCGAGGAAAAGATGAGTTCAGCTAAGAGTTCATTATCTTCTCCCCTCTTGCATGAGCTTTGGTGAAAGAGAGCATTTGCAAAATATGTTCTTAGTACGTTGTGCTCCTTTAGCCTTCCATGCAGTAAAATTGAGCTCAATCCATTCCATTTTTTTAACCCAGAATCACTACTCATAAAAATAGACCTGCTGCCATAAAATAGAAAAAAAGCCTGTATGCCTCCAGGACACACTTCTGTTAATGGGCCTGTTCCAAGTCCACTGCTTCAAGTATAGGACAAGAAATATAAAACAATAATGTGTTTTCTTTGAAGCTCAGGCATGTATAGTTTATGTGGAATAAGAAAATGCAAAGGTTATCCTCTCCTTTTTGTGAAAGCTTCATGGAGCAAGGATTTGTTGTTTGAAGAATTTGGTTTGCCTTTTAAACTTTTAAGAAAGTTATAAACTCACCAAAACTTTCCCTTGAAATTTAGATATCTTTCTGAATATTACACTATGATGTTTTGATGATATTTCTTGAACAAAATATGAATCTTCTTGGACATATGATCATGAATTTTCCATTCCTTATTTTTTTTTTTATTTTTCATGGATTATTT
The DNA here is from genome assembly GCA_028627145.1 of Eidolon dupreanum. NCBI lineage: Eukaryota > Metazoa > Chordata > Mammalia > Chiroptera > Pteropodidae > Eidolon > Eidolon dupreanum. The sequence goes on along the minus strand of CM053503.1, from coordinate 48,711,922 downwards.
AAGCATGAGTAGCATTACCAACTTTACACATGAAGATGACATGTATGTAGAAAACTTTTAAGGGGAAAAAATACCATCTTATTATTTGGATGGTCTCTCATTAAAATTTAAATATTAAGAATACTGGTCTTTTCCACCTCTTCTCTCTTTTGGTCTTAGAGAGATATAGTTTTAAGTCGTTATCAGGTTTTGTTTCTTTTTCAGATGTTTTCACAAAACACATTCCTGCTGAACTGACTCAAATCTAACCATGTGGATCATAAAGAAAGCATACTCATGCCCAAAGCTTCTTATAGGTATTACTTTATCCTATTTTGCCCTTTGGAGTCAATTTATTAAAAAAGATATCCAACTTACAATCCTCAATTTTTCATTTTTCATTTCCTACTCAGTCTAGCACTAACTGGTTTCCACCTCCATCATTCTAACGAAATGACTTTGCTAAGGACACCAATGACTTCCATATTGCCAAAATGTATATATATACGCACATTTATACATGCACACGTGCACACACACACATGCAACACACACACACACACACACACACACACACACACACAGAAAATACACATTTATTTTATCTTAATTGATCTCTCTCCAACCCTTAAAGCAATTGACAGTTTTTCTTTAAAAATTTCTTTTTTCTTGATATCAGATAAAGCTCTCTTTTCTAGTTCTCTGTGAAAACTTTCAACTTCTTCATTCATTTACTTAAATTCTTTTGAATGCTGCTAAAGATCAAGTTCCCTTTCCTGTATCTACTCCTTAAATATTAAAGTCCTCCATCTATTTGCTTTACTCAGTATACAGATTTACCTAGATGGCTTCATCCAGATCCATTGCTAATAATTCTAAAACTTATTTTCTTAGCGAGACCTCACTCTTGTTATTCTCAACTGTGTACATTACATCTTTATGCTGGTGTTCAAAAGACACGATATACTGAATTGTCATTAGTGTAAAAATAAAATGTTTAAAATATTCTAGTCTATTCCTTTTGTACTTTCTACTTATGAAACAAATTCAAAAATAACAGAAAGTTCTCAAATGAAAAGTAAATGTCCTTCTGGTCTGAGAAGAATAACAGCATCATGTGAAGTCTGGGAAATATTAAAAGAGAATTGGAAAATTTTAGGAACATTTATCGTATACTTATACAAAATATAAAATTTCTAAGAATTTGCATTTTTTAATCTTTAAAAGTGGGCAACTGTCCCTGTGACCATATAAAAATCTTCACAATGCCTTCAAACAGCTGTCCTCTGCACAGTTGCATAGTACTCTAATAGATAATATCTTATCTGTTTCTCCATTGTTAGAAGCTCAGATGGCTTCTATTGGCTTCTATTACTGTGCTTAATATCCTTATGTACATTATTTTGGATTATTTGTGTGAATAAAACTAAGAAAAATCTTTTATATTCCAGCTTTATTAAAGTATAATTTACAAATAAAATTGTGCATATTTAATATGGACAATGTGATGATTTGATGTGTGTATATATTATAAAATGATTACCACGATCAAGTTAAAAAACACATCCATCATCTCACACACTTTACTTTTTAAAAAGAACACTTAAGATCTACTCTCTTAGCAATTTCAAGTATATAATATAGTATCATCAATAATGTCACTATTTATAAATTAGATCCCCAGAACTTATTGATCTCATAACTGAAAATTTGTACACTTTGACCGACATCTTCCTATTTCTGCCACCCTCCATGCCCTTGCAACCGTCATTCTACTGCCTAGTTTTATGAGTTTGATTTTTTTAGATTCCATGTATAAGTAAAATCATACAGTATTTCACTTAGCATGGTGTCTTCAAGGTTTATTCACATTCTCACAAATAGTAGAATTTCCTTCTTTTAAAGGCTCAATAATATTGCATTATATGTATATATGTGTGTATGTGTGTGTGTGTGTGTGTGTGTGTGTGTGTATACCACATTTTTATAACCATTTGTTCATTAATAGACACTTAGATTGTCTCCATATCAAGGTTACTGTGAATAATGCTGCAATGAATACAGAAGTGCAGATATCTTTTTGAGATATTGATTGCATTTCCTGTAGATATAAACCCAAAATTGAAATTGTTGAAAGTTCCATACTGTTTTCCATAATGACTGTATGAATTTGCATTTCTATCAACAGTGCACAGGGGTTCTCTTTCCTCCAAAACCATGTCAACACTTGTTATCTCTTGTCTTTTAGATATTAGCCATCCTAAAAGGTATGAGGTTATATCTTATTGTGATTTTGATTTGCATTTCCCTGATAATTAAAGATGTTGAATACTTTTTCACATACATGTCAGCCATTTGTATGTCTTCTTTGAAAAAAATGTCTATCTAGATCCTTTGCCCATTTTTAAAAGTATTTTAAACTTGTAGCACTATGCCTAAGATAAACATTTATTACTTGAAAAAGTTTGTCAAGTACAAACAGCAACATAAACCAAAGCACTACATAAAAGCAACCCACACTTATGAACATAGATATTTAAATAATTTTTTGTGGATTAGTTCTACTTTTACATATATTTTAATGACCCCTTTGTTCTTTCTCAATATATTTCATTATGTCTGCTATTTGAACGTGGTATCCTGTGATGACATAGTATAAGTAAGTAGATTAAAAAGGTGTTGAAGTTTTATTATATTTTGTTTAGTGTCAGAATGCAGCAAATATTTAATCTTTGGGCAGCGACATTTCTACTTCACTTCTGTGATTTTCATTCCTATAAATTATTTTAATTTTACTAGTTTTATCTTCTATGTTAGTCAATTATGAGTCCTGATTTTTAACTCCAAAAGTAAATATAATATTTCTAGATGTTCAGAGAAAAACTCTGTGAGAAAGTAAGAATCTTTTAGTAATAATTACAATTTTTTAGTTAAAAACCTTTTCTTCTTTATATTGAGGTAAAATTGGTATATAACATTACCTAAGTTTCCAGTGTACAACATTACAATTCGATATTTGTATATATTACATAGTGATCATCACCATCAGTCTAGTTATCATCCATCATCATACTATTGACTCCCTTCATCCATTTCACCTGCCTCCCCAACCCCCTTTTCTTCTGGTAACCACCAGTCTGCTCTCTGTATCTGAGTTTGTTTTGGTTTTGTTTATTCATTTTCTATTTTGCTCATTTTCTATTTTTTAGATTCCATATATAAGTGAAATCATATGGCATTTATCTTTCTCCATCTGACTTATTTCACTCAGTGTAATACCCTCAGATTCCATACATGATGCAAATTATAAAATTTCATACATTTTTGTGCTTATTGTATATATTCCATTTTGTGTGTGTGTGTGTGTGTGTGTGTGTGTGTGTGTGTGTGTGTGTATGCCACAACTTCTTTAACCATTCATCTATCAATAAACATTTAGGTTGTTTCTATATCTTAGCTATTGTAAATAATGCTCCAATAAACATAGGAGAGCACATATCAATTCAAATTAGTGTTTTTGTATTCTTCAGATACATACCCAGAAGTGGAATGGCTGGATTATACAGTACTTCTATTCTTAATTTTTTGAGCAATCTCCATGTTTTCCATACTGGCTGCACATATTTACATTCTCACCAATAGTATGTAAGTGTTCTCTTTTTTCCACGTCCTCTCCAACACTTATTTCTTATCTTTTTGATGTTAGCCACTCTAATAAGTGTGAGGTAATAGCTCACCGTGGTTTTGAATCACATTTCCCTGATAGTTAAAAATGTTGAACATCTTTTCACTTGCCTGTTGGTCATCTCCACATCTTCTTTTGAAAATGTCTTTTCAGATCCTCTGCTCATTTTTTAATTGTTTTTTTTTTGTTGTTGTTGTTTTTGCTGTTGTTGAGTTGTATGAGTCCTTTATGTATTTCATATATTAATTTCTTATTAGGTATCCGATTTCAAATATGTTGTCCTATTCAGTAGGTTCTCTTAGCATTTTGTTGATGATTCCCTTTTCTGTGCAGAAACTTTTTAGTTTGATGTAGTCCCATTTGTTTATTTTTTGCTTTTTTCCCTTTGCCTTTTGAAGTCAGATCTAAAAAAAAAAAACAAAAAAAAAAAAACAAACATTGCTAAGAATGATGTCAAGATGCTTACCACCTGTTTTCTTCTAGGAATTTTATGATTTCGGGCCTTATATTCAAGTTTTTAATTATTTTGAGTTAAATTTTGTGTATGGTATAAGATAGTGGTCTGGTTTCAATCTTTTGCATGTAGCTGTCCAGTATTCCCAACACCAATTATTGAAGAGACTATCCTTTCTCTGTTGTATATTCTTGTCTCCTTTGTAATAAATTAATTAACCATATGTGCATGGGTTTATGTCTGGGCTTTCTATTCTGTTCAATTGATTTATGTATCTGTTTTTATGTCAATACCATGCTGTTTTGATTACTATAGCTTTGTAGTATAATTTGAAATAAGAGAGCCTGATACCTTCACCTTTGTTCTTCTTTCTCAAGATTGCTTTTGCTATCTGGAATCTTTGTGGCTCTATACAAAATTTTAAATTATTTGTACTAATTCTGTGAAGAATGCCATTGGAAATTCATTGGAATTGCATCAAATCTGTAGCTTGCTTTGGGTTGTATGAACATTTTAACAATATTAATTCTTCTAATCCATGAGCATGGACTATTTTTCCATCTATTTGAGTCTTCTTCAATTTCTTTCATGAACTTATAGTTTTTTGTGTACAGGTCTTTTAACCTCTTGGTGTTAAATTTATTCCTAGGTATTTTATTCTTTTGGTACATTTGTAAATGGTACTGTTTTCTTTCTTTTTTTTTTCTAATTGTTCATTATTCATGTGTAGAAATGCTATGGATTTCTGTATATTGATTTTGTATTCTCCAACTTTATTAAATTCGTTTATTAGTTCTAACAATTTTTTTGGTGAAGTCTTCAGGATTTTCTATATACATAGTATCATGTTATCTGACTGAAAATAGTAATGGTTTAACTTCTTCCTTTCCAATTTGGATTCCTTTTATTTCTTTTACTTGCCTAATTGCTGTAGCTAGGACTTCCATCACTATGTTGAATTAAAGTAGTGAGTGTGGACATCCTTAACCTATAGAAAAAATATGAATAGATTTAAAGAGAAAAATTGACAGCAATAAAATGATAGTAGGGGGCTTTAATTCCCCACTAACATCAATGGGTAGATCATGCAGACAGAAAATCAACAAGGAAATATAAGCCTTAAATGATACATTAGATAGATAGATAGGTAGCTAAATTAGATAGATAGATAGATAGATAGATAGATAGATAGATAGATAGATAAAACGTTCTATTGAAAAACAGCAGAATACAAATTCTTCTCAAGTACTTATTGAACAGTCTCCTGGATAGATCACATGTTGGGTCACAAAGCAATTCTTAATATTTAAGAAGATTAAAATCATGTCAAGCATTTTTTCAGACTACAATGGTATGAAACTGAATATCCATCACACAAAAACTGAAAAAATCAGAAATGTGCTGAGATTAGACAACATGCTACTAAATAACAATGTATCAACAAAGAAATCCAGGGTGATTTGATGGTGGGATTGCAAATTGGTATAGCCACTACGGAAGACAGCCTGGACGTTCCTCAAAAAATTAAAAATGGATCTATCTACCTTTTGACTCAGTAATCGTACTTCTGGGTATTTATCCAAAGAAAACAAAAACAATAATTTGTAAAGGTCTCTGCATCCCGATGTTCATGGCAGCACTATTAACAATAGCCAAGATATAGAAGCAACCTAGATGCCCATTAACAGAGGACTGAATAAAGAAGTTATGGTTCACATATATAATGGAATATTACTCAGCCATAAAAGAAATGAAATCTTACCAATTGCAATGATTCGGATGGACCTAGGAGTTATTATGCTGAGTGAAATAAGTCAGAGAAAGATAAATACCATGTGATTTCACTTATATTTGGAATCTAAGGAACAAAAAGAACAATCTAATTGAAAACAGACTCACAATTATAGAGGACAATCTGGTGATGGCCAGAGGGAAGGGGTGGGTGGGTCTGAGAGAAAGAAGTGAAGAGTTAAAGAGGTACAAATTAGTAGTTGATAGATGGTCATGAGAATGGGAAGCACGGCATAGGGAATATAGTCAGCAGTAATGTAGTGACTATGTGTAAAGCCAGAGAAGAGACAGAGTAATCGGTGGGATTATTTCATAAACTGTACTATATACTTGAAACTAATAATAAAATAAAATAATAAAATAAAATAAAATAAAATAATAAAATAAAATAAAATGCTAAAAAATACCTTGAGACAAATGAAAATGGAAATAATAATAATAATAATAATAATAATAATAATCCAAAATCTATGGGATGCAGCAAAAGCAGTTATAAAAAGGAAGTTCATAAGTGATACAGCCCTACCTCACAAAACAAGAACAATTTCAAAAAAACAACCTAACTTTACACCTAAAAAAAAAAGACAGAAAAATAAGAACATATAAAACCTCAAATTAATAGAAGGAAAGCAATAATAATGATCAGAGTGGAAATAAAATATAAACTAAAAAATAGAGAAAATCAATGAAACTATAGGAGCTGGTTCTTTGAAAAGATTTTTAAAAATTGACATACATTTAGCTAGTGTCACCAAGACAAAAAGAGAGGGCTAAATAATATCAGAAATGAAAGAGTAGTTAATGAAATTTAAATAAGTAAATGAAAGAGTAATATCACAAAAATACAAAAGATCATAGAAGACTATTATGAATAACTGTATGCCAACAAACTGAACAACCTAGAAGAAATAAATTCCTAGAAACATATAATAGAAAATCTGAATGGACCAATTTCTAGTGAGGAAATTAAATCAGTAATAAAAAACCTCTCAGTCAAACAAAGTCCAGGACCAAATGGCTTCACTGGTGAATCCTACCATTCAAAACACATTTAATACCTATCCTTCTCAAATTCTTCCAAAAATTTGAAGAGGAGAGAATGCTTCCAAACTCATTCTACAAGGACAGTATTAATCTGATACTAAAACCAGAAAAGAACACCAAAAAAAAAAAAAAAAAAAAAAGACAATCAGGCCAATATCCCAAATAAATAACAATGTGAAAATCCTCAACAAAATATTAGCAAATCTAATTCAACAATAGATTAAAAGGAGTATATCCCATGATTAAGAAGAATTTATCCCAGCATGCAAGGATGGTTTAACATGCAAACATCAATTAAAGTCATATACCACATTAACAAAGTGAAGGATAAAAATCATGTGATCATCTCGATAAATAAAGAAAAACTTTTGGGAATATTCAACCTCATTTATGATAAAAACTAAAATTTTAAGATAGTTGTAATTCCAAAAGCATAGTATTAATTTACACTCCCATTAAAATTACCTGGACACTTCTATTTCTCAATACTCTTATGCTTAGTAATTTTTTTCTGACTTTTACTAATCTGATATGGAAAAAATGGTGCCTCATTTTGATTTGCATTTTTTAATGTTAAAGAAGATTGAGTAACATAATGTATTTACTGTCAATTTATATTTCTTATTCTGATACTAATTATTCATATCACATTAATTTCCCTTAGTTATTTTTAGAGATATTTATATGTTTGTAGACTTAAAATTAAATCTCTAATTATGTAGATAAAAGAAACAGGATATTGAACACCAATACTAAAATAATCTCAAAAATGTCATATTTTAAAAATAATTTTAGTATTACTGAAAGGAATTAATATTCTGTTTAATTTTTAAATGAATAAAGTTAGAAAATTTGCTGCTATAATATTAAGTTGGGCAGAATATACAAAAAGTGCTTTTTAATTGTAAGTTATTCTAAGACATATAAAGAATATCCTGATTGTACAAAATTTGTGGCAAAAGTAACATTTAAGTCAGAGATTTAAGAAGGCAGCAATATATTCTCATGGCATAGTTTCTGCAGCAGATTTTGGTAAAAGACTATTGAATTGAATGTCTATGTGACAGACTTAGCAAGAAACAGGAAAAACTGACCCATTGTGGCCCATGAAAATAGAAGAATTATGAGCAAGGGGTCAGAAAACAGAAGCTAGTTGACAAATAGAAATTAAACATAATAATATTCCCTAAGTAATTAACTCTTTTAAAATGTATTGGTCTATCAATGTCCTTTAAAAAATAATATAAGAATCAATTTTATATTAGAAATTTCAGTGTAGCAGAAAACATATAAACTTCAACATTTTCTTGATGTTTTCAATAACTTATATGAAATAAATCATTTTACACTGTTTATCGTAAAGACAAATAAAATGCAGACGTTGAATTTCTTTTAATCTATTGCGCACAGAAATCATGTTCTATAATACTTTCTAGATGTTATCCTGTACTTATTAGAAATGTTCTAAGAGGAAATCAGATTATCATAGATTTTGTAGAAATTGTGATTTAATATTGTCTCAGAAGTTTGGATTTATGCCTTTAACAGAAACTGCAGAAACGTGACACAGGATTTAGACTCAGATCTCCGACCCTCAGTATTTAAATGCACCTATAAGAAACCAGGCCAGAAATAGTACTTCTCACTACTTTTTTCAGTTCAAATTTTTCTTAACAATAACTAAAAGTTTTGTCATTGTATTTAGTAGTTTAGGCTCTTATTATGATGATCTATTGGCCTTTTTCTTTTTCTTTCTCTACAGCAAAAGAAAAGTGATGATGAATTATGCAAGAATTACCTTCAGGGTGTGACCCTGACAGAAATGTGCTTCTGTGCAGAAGAGTTGGAGTTAATAAGTTACAGAAAGCTCATAATAATTTGGAAAATTTAGAGGAACTATGTATTCAGGGAGTTAGGTTAAAGCTAGCTAAACACTTTGCCAAAGCTGAGCCCATTCACTATGCTAGAAACCACACACTGTTAAATTCCAATATCTGTCACACTGTTCAATTTAATGATGGTTTGAAGAAATAAAATTGATTTAATTTTTCTCACTGAATCTTTCAGTTCTACTTTAGGATGGAAGGAAAAAATTATAGGTTGGGAAAGAGAGAAAGTTAATCAGTATAGCATCAAAACAGCAAGACATATGGGTTAACATGAACACCTGTCAGTCATCTGGAAGTCTCCAACTATCCAGATGTTTGGTATCATACTAACTAACAATTTGAATTACTAACTGAAAATTTCATTTGGCAGTTTTGGTATCATATAGATTTTTCTAACATTTCTGTGTTACACATAGATTTTAGTGCAGTAGAAAAATAAGGTCGTTCATTGTAAAAAAAAATATTACTATTGGCTTGAAGGAGACATGTTAATATTCATCAGATATCAAAATGATAGGTGATAAAGTGAAGGTAGCTGACATCTCGATTGTGCATAATTGGTAGGTACATCTGTATTCATCAATCATTTCTTAATAATGATTTTGCTTGAATCACTATAAAATCAAAACAACACAGCAGGAAAAAATATTGGGGTGGGGGAATAATGTAAATTGTAAAGACATAAAACATGCCTTTTAACTGACATAAGCCAATGCCAGATAACCTGAAGGCAGTTTTTTCTGGCACATCAAAGATATTGTTTTTTACAAGGCTCTTGGTTCTGTCCTCTGCTGTGATAATGTGCTCAGGTACACACGAATTCTAAGTAGTGAATAGAGGTCTTTGCTAATTGAGAAACTCAAACATGGTCCTTCATACTCAGCTGACAAGTCTTACTTAACTATGAAAAACAGTAGTTACTTAGTATCTATAGTGAGCATTTCTAGAATGGAATAGAAATAAAAATATGATGTGTACAGGTCCTAAGTTCTAGCATTTTATGAACTAAAGCTAATAGACAACACTCTAGGGTAAATCATTATACTAGGATATTTTCATTAACTTCCCACATTTTGCCATTACTTACCTTCAATTATTTTGCGGGTGTCCTTAAAAAAGGCAAGGTGGAATCAAAATGGACTGGGTCATGTGACACGAGATGTAGATACACAAATTCATCAGGTAGAAAATACCTACAAATACAAATGTGAAACTGTAGGCTATGGAGGTCTTAGAGAACTCCCTAAGAACACAGTTGATAAGAAACAAAGAAAAAGAAAAAGAGAAGTGTGCGTGTATGTGTGTGTCTGCACACACACAAAAAAATTATAATGAAAACTTATATAGCTTTAAATAAACAATATATATCTTTATATATATAGAAATTGAACATGTTGGAGAGTTCCACATGACAAAGAACTGCCTCTGGCCAATAGTCAGCAAAAAATAAGTCCCTCAATCTGATAGTTTTCAGGTAACTCAATGCTGCAAACACCATGTGTTTGGAAGCAGATCCTTCTTCAGCTGGGTCTTTAGATGAAAATCCAGTCTCTTCTGAACTCTGGATTTAGCCTGTGAAGACTCTAAACTGAGGACCCAGCTAAGTCATGTCCAGACCCCCGACTCAGGAAAATGGTGAGATTATAATTGTTTATTATTCTAAACTACTGTGTGTAAACTGCTAAGCATCAATAGATAACTAATACAGATTCCAAACTCCTTAAATGAAGAGGCTATGAATATGTTTTCTCAGCTTCTAACAGTTTCTGATCATAATCGATTCAGTAAATATTTTAATAAAACACATTAATTTCACACAAATAAAATTAAGGTTTAAAAGTCCTTGCCATGTGCCCAAATGGAATTTTAGACTATCTTTTAATGTTCAATTTCTAGAAGTATATTCTTGTGACAGAAGGAATCCAATCCTGTATACTGATTTCAAAATAAAATAGGAATCAGGTAGATTTTATGAATAACAAAGGCTGTGATAGAAAATATTTCTTCATTCTGAATCATTTTGCAGTTTTGTTACTTTCAGATTTTTTACGTATAACTATATACCATTTGTTTATGCATTCACTACCAAGTCAAACAGAATTCTCACTGACAGAGATGTATTTAAAAGATAACTTTTAAGACAATACTCACTGAACAAGAAAATCTTTTCCTCTGTTAGCCTCTGGAACCAAAAACGGCCTTTGTACCCTGCTTCTTTTTCTTTTAAAAATGTGTTTTCTCTTGAAATAGTGAGGTATGGTTTGAAAAAAAAAAAAGAGCCTTTCTTTTGGCAGATGAAAAGAAAGGAAGAAACCTGCAAGCAATTGTACATAAGCTAAGAGAAGTGTTTAGTTATCTAAACAGATTTCAGAAGAGCAAAATTGAGCAAGAAGAAAAAGGAATAGATGACAATCAATTCTTACATGTTGTTTGCATTTCAGAAACATACAACTGTTAATTTGCAGAGTCACTCAATGCTTAGGAAGCAATTTCACCTTATGGACAGTTTTACCAAATGCTTCAGTAAGGCAAATTTTGTGGACTAGTCTAACACAAATGCCACTGTTGTATTGAATTCAATATTGTGCTTAAAGCCAGCAGGCATTCAGGCTCAGGCTTTACCTGGAGAAGCTAACTTGTTTCTCTCAAAAAGTATTAATGCTAGAACCATGTAATATTTGCAGAATATGGAGTCAGGACACTTAGGTGTTTAATTTTAATACTGCAAAAGAATTGCAGCCAAAGGAAAAGAAATACCCACCATCTGTGAATGTCCCTGATGAGGATTGAGGATGTCTGGCATAGTTATAGCAACTAGTACAAGACAGTTAACTCATTCTCTCTAAACCCAAATGTCACAGTATCTGAAAGAAAATTTTAGAACTGATGTAAAGGATCTTAAGATTTTTAAGGTTTTTAACCATCAGTATTTACTTTCAAATATAGAAAAATTATTATATAACTTAAAACTCCACTTTAACGATAAGTAAATGCAAAATTTTGTCTAACAGTGTTATGACATAACCTCATACTGACATTTATTTTAAAATTATTTTCTATGAAATCATCTTGAAATATTAAAAAAAAAGTTTGTATATTGTCCTTAATTTTGTTGACATCTATAAGAGATGATCTTTTATTTAACAAAGAGCAATTATTAAATTGTTGATCAAGAGTTTATAAATTAGACTCCAAATATTTATCTCTCTGGAATTTCAAAGGGTATAAGAAGGAGAAATGAAATTACATATTCATATTTCATTGAAAACACAAAAGTTTCAAAAATACTCTAAGGCATTCTCCCTTTTATTCAACTCTTTAAAATGGAAGAATTTAAACAGTATAACTATCATCAGTTTAATTAACATAGGAAATGTCTAAGGCAAAGTAAGCAATCGGAGACCTAATAAAAATGCCACATCTCAGTGAAATGAAAAACAACCCTCAACTTGCTTTGGCATAATCAGATGTGGATTTTTGTGCACAATGAAGCCTTGATTAAAACTATCTATAAGACCTAGCAGAAGTCTTCAATATTCTAACTTTAGGAAAAACAAACAAAAGAGCTTCAGGGAAAGTCTGAAAGTAAATAATACTCTAAAATAATAAGATAATATGTCTTTGGTTTTAGAAGACAGATGGAAAGGTATAGCTCATTTAGGGAGAGTGTTGAGCTAAAAGTCACATGTGTTCAATACCATGATTAAAATTAAAAAAATAATAATCTTTATCATCTTTAAAATCAAATTTATGTACTTAGCAGGAACAGATACTAATTGATTATTTCTTTCAGTTTACCTCATCAAAATCTTCCTAAAATTAGCCCTGTATAAGCTATTTAATAGCACTCAATAAACACTTGTTGATTGATCTGTTATAATTGTATCTGAATGAAGTGGCTATTACCTACAGAATGAAGCCAAGAAGTCTTGCATAACCCCTAATATCTCCCACATCCAGCCGATCTTATACATAAAGTGTGGGTATGAACACATGCCTATCTCATGGGGTTGGAGTAATGAATATCTGAGGTAATATGTGTTAAGTGTTTAGAACTGTGCCTAAAACAATCTATGTTCAGTGAATGTAAGACTTCAGAAGAAGTGTGGAAGAACAGAGGAAGAAATTATCAAGTTAGCCTTGGGAAAAACAGAAAGCTTTAAAAAAGAGAATGCATTTGAAATATGAATAGTATATTCTTAGCAGGGAAAGGAGAGAAAATTCTAACCACATTACTATCCTGTTATTTAAATCCTTCAATAGCTTCCCAAAGAAACATGTGACATCACACATATATAAACAATAATATGTAAATACCATGATTTGGCTTAAAAGACCCCTCCTGGCCTGGTTGGTTAGATATTGCTAATTATACATATTCATCTGTCACTCTTCTCACCCTGTGAGGTTACCCTGTGATCTTATTTTATTCCAAGTATATTTACTTTTCTCATCTTTATTTCTCTGTGTCTCTCTAAACCCGGGTTCCTCTTCCCACTGTTTTTTCCTTGCTAACTCTTTATCATTTTAACTCTCAGTTTCACATCATTACCTCTATGAAGCCATAAAGATGAGCCTGCTGTATACTTCCATAGGACCCTGTGTTATTTCTTTTCTATTATATATAACCAATTATTATGAACTTAGTAACTTAAAATAACATCCATTTATTGTCTCACAATCTGTGGGGCAGAAGTCTCAGCAGGCTTCACTGTGTTTTCAGTTTAAGGACTCACAGGGCTGCATCAAGGTGTTGGCCAACCTGGCTGTGCTTTTCCCTGGAGGCTTTGGGGAAGAATCAGCTTCCAAGTTCATTCAGATTGTTGTCAGAATTCAGTTTTTGTGCTTTTGAGGTGGAAATCTCCATCTCCTTACTGGCTGTCAACCAGGGGTCACTCTTACCTGCCAGAGAGGCCTTCTACCTTGTGGCCCTCTCCATCTTTAAATCAGCAATGATACACCAAATCCTTCTCACATTTTCAATCTCCCTGACTTCCTCTACTAGTACCACCAGAGAAAACTCTCTGCTTTTAAAGGGCCTGTGTGATTAGATTGAGCCTACCAGTTGGTGATTAAGCCAATACCAACTGATAAGAAATCTTAATTAAAGATGCAAAAATTCCTTTTACCATAACATAATCACAAAAAGTGATATCTCATTATATTCACAGGCTCTGTTCTTACTTAAGGGGAGGAGATAATATAAGGATTGGGGTCACTGAGGATCATTCTCAGAATTCTGTCTATTATAGACTTTATACACCTTCTTTTATTACCCACAGTAAGCTGTAATTGTTTGTTTTTTCTTATGTTTAGCAAGCCCTAATTTAGCATTTATTATGTACTAGGAACTATCCTACCATTTTAGGATACTATTCTTCTGTCCATTTTTCAAATGAGAAAACTAGAGGCACATAGAGGTGGGTATCCTGACCAAGATAGCACAGCTGTAAAATAGAAGTGGATTTTAAATCTAGGCAAGCTAGCTTTGGAGTCTACTGCACTCTTAACATTCTTCTATGCTCTCTGTACAGCTGGAGTGCAACCTTAATGACAGCAAATCTGAACTGAACTCCCTAAGCTTACTCCAGTACATAGCATTTAATTATTTGTGGTATAAATCAATATCAAATAAAACTTGAAGTATTTTTTCAAACAATGTTATTAAACAATCATGGCTGAACAGGTGCCATATTAAACAACTATGGCACCATATATGCCATACATATGTGCCAGGCATAATTCTAGACACTGGGGAAACAATATGAGCAATCTAAACGTATTACCTCCTCTTGGAATTTGTCTGGACATCAAAACATACAAATAAATATCCAAATACAATATGATGTGGTAAGTGTTATAATAAAAAAAATTTATTATCAGATGAATTAACAGAATGTACTGAAAATATGAGGTCTATCTGCTTTCCTATATTTGAATGTTCCATATCAGAGCATATAAAATAGTAATTGGGAAATGACTTGAATAAAAGTAAAATTCTAAGAACTGAACCATTAACTAATCAAGAAATTAAATTTCAAGTTTTCTCAGCATCCGATTCTCTTTGTTACACTTTGAAATTAATCATATTCCCATAGGCAGAAAAGCTAATATAGGTAAGATCAACAACAGAGATTTGTCCCAATTGCTACTATTTGTGAATAATTTACTTTCTCTAGGTGAAGTTTGAGTGGAAGCACTTCAAATCACATCAGTGTCAAAATTAGTCTTCTTGATTAATGTCATGTTTTATAACAAGCATTTGTAAAGCAGTCAGCCTTTGCCACTATAAAGTGGGGCATCTGTTAATGTGCGTTTATATGTGCTCATCGATTAAACTTAATTATCTTTCCCTGTGGTTTTCAACCAAAGATAATCTACATGTAAATGTATGGCTTCTTTTGAGATTAGCAGAAATTCTGCATGAAGAGTAAAGGAGAGGGAAACAAATGAAGTTAGCATTTATTAAACAACAATTATGTTTCAGCTACTTTTGATATATTGTTTCATTTAAATCTCACAATAACTGCATGATGTTTCTAGTATAATCCCTTGTTTACAAATAAAAAACGCGAGGTTTGATAAGATTACAAAACTTGTATACGATCATACAGTTCACATTTAGCTCTTTCATACCTAGCATTCATCACCTGTAGGCATCTAAAAAGAGTTTACAACAACAGATTTTAGAATAAAAAGTAATTCCAGTTAGATACTTCCAGAAGATATTTTAATTTTATTTTTAAATTTCTCATTTTAGTGTGACACAAAGCACCGTACAAGCGTAGTTCTCTGGATGGTATATTCAGTCCAGAAAAACAAATGTTCTCACAATTTCCACATCTGCCATTAGCACTGTCTCTACCACGTCTCTTCTGTTGTGATGATATACTGATAGCCACTTGGTTCCACCTTCACAATCCTCTATTCTTTTGTACTCTAGTTCTAACCAGCTGGTAAAAATGGGGGAAAAAATAAACAAATGGTTCAAGTCTAGAGGGATTTTTTTCTGGGATTCATCTGAGGGCCAAACCTTATGTTCCCCCAAATTACAAATGTATTAAAGCTATGATCCAAATGCTCCAATAATCATTAAGGAAGCAGTTTCACAACCAAAACATAATTTGAAAATAAGCAAATTTATGTTTGAATTTCTCAAGTAATATAAAAATGACATTTAGATTGCAGCAATGCTTAATAATAGCTCTTTTCCATCCATTTCCTATAGTAACACAACTGTCTCCCTCCAAATTATCAGAAAAATTCCCATTGAAACCTTAGAATATGCACGCCTAATTTTTATAGTACTCTTTTCTTTTTTAAACCTTCATGACAGATAAAAGAGGGAGAATTTTTCTTACAAGTTAACCCTCTGAGGAGGATGCAATGGGAACAAAACTGCAAGCAAAGCAAGGACCCATTCACTAGATAGGAGAAGGGAAAGGTTAAAATTATTCCAAAATTAATGATTTAAAAAATTCATGCTCTCTGAGTGAGCTTATACTTGACTAGAAATCTGAAAAAAAGAAAACAACCAAACAATGAAACTCTTCACAAAATATTTAACAGTTTTATTAATTTATAATTTACATACCATACAGTTCACCCATTAAAGTGTACAATTCACTGTTTTTTTTAGTATATTCACAGATGTTCAACCATCAGTACAATCTCATTTTCAACAATTTTCTCATCCCAGAAAGACCCCAATAGGTAGAGCATGAAGGATTTTTAGGAAAGTGAAACTACTCTGTTATGATACTATAATGGTGGAACATATCAATAGACCCATAAAATGTAGAACAATTGGAATGAATCCTAATGTATACTAAGGACTTTGAGTGATAATAACATGTACGTTCATTAGTTGTAACAAATGTACCACTCTGATACAGGATGTTGATAGTGAAGCAGGCTGCATGTGTGTGGGGGAATGAGGAGTGGTCAGGGAGTATATGGGAAATCTCTGTACTTTATGTTCAATTTTGCTGTGAAGATGATTGTGCTTTAAAAAATAAAGTCTATTTTAAAAGAAAAGAAAAGAAACCTTGTATCAGTCAGTAGAAAGCCCCTACCTCTTCATTCCTCTTGGTTCTTGACAACAACAAATTTACTTTCTGTCTCTATAGCTTTTGCCTTTTCCAGCAATTTCATACATGATTATCAGCACTAGCTAAAAATCATACCAATGTAAGTAATAAAAAATTATTTGCTAAACTGATGGGATCTACTTTGAGTTGCCCTAGGATAATGCCAGCTTCTTAAATTAAAACCTTTCTATTCTTCTTCCAAAAGGCAAACTAACCAAAAAGATGAGTACACAAAACCACACAAAACTTCCTTCTTTGACATAATTTGAACACAGAGAGCACCACAGTTTTCAAAGTAAAAGGAAAGAAATTAATATCAAAATCCAGCAGACATAACCATGACCTCATTCCATAAACCTGTGTGAAAATAAGGTAGTGTCTGAAGAGACTGGGTGAAAAAAAAAAATAGTGGATCTCAGATAAAATCATATCTAAATTGGCAAGCCTCCCAAAATCTATAGAAATTCTAAAATTGGTCTGAGACCTGGTAGATCTGAACACTGGTTACAGTAAAGGTACTTCAAAGTGTTGGGGAGAGGAAGAAATCCACACAACGTTATCCTTCTCAAGTTCTTATGGCTAGACTAACAACAAAATTGACACAAGAGTCGATTAACAGGAGGAAAATCAATTTAATATGTGTGCACAGATCACAGACGATGCTCAAGATCATGACATAATGCTCAGGGAAATGATAAACCAGCCAGCTTTTTCTACTTTTTAGATAAAGAAACAATAAATTTGTGAAGAATTGACAAGACGTCAAAAAAGTTAGTGCACATTAGTAAGGAATCTAAGCAAGGTTTGGGTTTGGGTAGTAAATTAATAAAGAGGTAACAAGGTTTGTTTATGTAAGCCTTTTGGTTCTGGTTTCCTTAACTCTAACAATAAGGGTGTCTCTCTCCTCTGCACAGAGGTGGGCTCCTTTCAGAGGAGAGATTTATTTTCTGCATTTAAAAAGACAAGGGAGGGTCAATGTACCCTTCTTGCTCTAGCTGCTTGCTGACTAACTTTAATTCAAAGTAACCAATATGCTATAGTCAGATATTTGGGGACAGTCTACCTGGGTCCTGACAAAAGTATGTAGGATCCGAAGAGGCAAATTCAAAATGTGATCTCTTCTGGAAATAAATGAAGTGAATAGGATCAAGAGTGCATCTCCTGCAGATCTGGTGATAAAGGAAAGAAGAAAGTAAGAGGAGAATTTGAGTCTCCCAGAAACAAAAGAGAACAAAATCCAAAGACATGCCTGTCCATTTCTCCAAAGAATAAACCATTACTCCTGTGTGTTCCCCTAAACTCTTTACTCACACACACATAAATTATTAATGTAGACCTAAAAATAAAAAGAAGGAAATCTAGTTAACTTGCATTAAAAAAAAAAAACTTCCCTACAATGAAAACAAAACTAAAATCAAAGCAATCCAGTAGATGAAAAATCTTCTCCCATCAAAGATAAATAACAAAGCAGAAGAAACTTAAATTTAAAACAATGTTCCAGCTTGGTTTAAATATACCTATAAAGCATTTGCAGAGACTAGTGAAATACCTAAATCAGAAATTCATAAACTCAAAACAGAAATAGGCAAAAACCCAGATAGGTATAAAAATACTTTTTTGACTGAACTGAGAAAGAAATCGAAGAACAAGTCAAAAATTCAATAAACATCATTGCTACAAACAAAAAAGAAAATAACAAAAGGATTACAAGTACTAGATTTAACTAAAAATTTTATAATAATAAAAATTGAAGAAAGGCTTGAAAACAACCAAATAAACAAAAATAAGATAAAGAGTGAAGTAAAAATGATCAGAGTGGGGGGTGGGGGAAGGTGATAATGAAAGATAGGCAAAGGAGATCTAAGCACTGTATAATTTGACCACCTAGATTAAAAACCAAACAACAAACATACTTAAAACAATAACACAAACTTTCCAGATTGTGAAAAGTAAAAATTTTATTTCTTTCTCAGAAATACTTATGCCTTTCATTTTTCTTTATTGCTGTACTGCACTGTCAAGTATATCCAGGACAATGCTGAATAAAAGTGGTGAGAGCAGACACCTTGCCTTGTTCCCAACCTTAGTGGAAAAGCATTCAGTATGTTAGCCCTTGTTTTTTTGTTGATGTTCTTAATTAGTTTGAGAAGTTGATGCCCTTAATTAATTTGGTTTATTAAAGGTTTTTTTCATAAATGGGTTTGAATATAATCCTATTTACCTTTTCAGCATCTACTGATATATCACATATATTCCTCCTTTATTCTGTGAATATAATAAATATATTGATTAATTTTCCAATTTAAATAGCCTTGCAACCCTACAATAAATGATACTTAGACATGATAAATTATTTTGGTAATTATTTATATACATAATGTATATTTGTTTTAATTAAGTATATAATTTATGTATATATATATATACACATGCTTAATTTTTAAATATTTAGATAAATATTTTTGAGCCTATGTTTTTTGTTAGTTTTCTTTCCTTATAATGTTGTATAATTTTACTATTGGTATAATGCTGGCTTTATAAAATGTGTTGGCAAATGTTCTCTCTTACACTACTTTTTCAAGAATTTTGAGTAGGATTTGGATTATTTTGTTCTTAAACATTTGGCAGAATTTATAAGGAAAGCCATCTGGACCTGGATTAACTTGGTAGAGATGGTTTAATCAGAAATTTAATATCTCTAATAAGGAAAGCCTATTCAGCTTTCTATTTATTCTTCTGCCAGATTTGATATCTTGTATCTTTTAAAAACTTAAAGTTGTCAAAGTCATTGGCATATAGTACTTGAGACTGTACCCAATAAAATATCCCCATATTTGGTAATCTATAGCAACACTGCTCCTGCTCACAGGTACAGTAAGATAGGTAAGAAAAGAGAGGGCTATATCTCTTTTATCTTACCCGTGGGTCAACAGATGGATGTAAAAGATTAGTAGGTGTTAAATGTGTGTCTGTGTGTGTGTAGAAAATTGATTCAGAATATAATTTTGCATTGATAGCCTACTGCAATTCAGTTTCCCCAAAAAGCAAATACAGATAAACATTAACATGAGGAACAGGGATTGGGCAAAGGAATAAGTTGACTTGTGATTCAGCTCCAGTCAAATACTCAGGAGAGCCCCTTAGGAATTCTAGAGGTAGGGTGGCCCTTAAAAGCTATCTTGACTTGGCACTGGGGATTTAGTCATTATATCCTCTCACTGATTAACTATCAGATGTGGGCTGCCTCTGGAAGAAGATGTGATCTTGGGTGAGGCAATTTTCTTCTTTTGGGGTAATCTCCTGAAAAGAGCTGGCAGGTAAGGGCTGAATTCTAGCATCATTCTCAGCAGCTGTGGGAATTAGTCCTTCATTCCTGAATGAGGGTATTGGCAGCACATCCCAGCATCCACCACACAGCCAGCTTCTTCAATTACTACCATCGACAGATAAATTCAATTCATTCTAAAATGTTTACCATTTTATGTTCCATACCCCTTTAAGTATGTCTGCTTATCAGCGTGCTCACATATGAAAAAATTCACTGACAAACGGAGTCAGCTGAAATTGTAAAGATGCACATCCAAAAGATACTAATATCATGCCAACCAGGTTGTCTATTCCCCAGATAAAAGTATAATTGTAGAGTGTTGGCCTGCCAGTAACTTTTAATATGCTGTCTAATTTAGGCAATATGTCAAGAATCTTTGTTGAGGCACAAAGTAATATCTCTCTCTGAAACTTGTCAGGGCTTACTAAATATTATGCGTTGAGGCCAGTAAAATGATTTGGTATAAATCTCTAAAGAATGGTTCTAATAAATGATGTATTATTTATTCTATTGAATTACTTGCTCTCCAACTTTCAGTACTAATCCAGCATGTGCCCTTTCTTTTAAAATAAGGAAAAAGGAAGAGAATTTCTGGGGCCCAAATCAGAATCAATGGTACACTCAAAGATTGCTTGCCTCATTCTGATGGATTTCTCATGATTTCTTCCTCTGTTAAGAAACAGAGCAAGAAAGTTGAAAATGGCTTATTCTCAGCTACAACTATAATTATTATGCTCTCAAAAGTGTCATCAAGCATTCAAATAAAGAATGATGTCATTTCAACATAAAGAATAAAGTTCCACTCCTTTGTTTCCATTCTCAAATGTATTAAAAATGTGTCTCTGCACCAGGAGAGGATGGGGACAATTACTCTGCACTTAACAGTATGGCAGTACCTTTCACATGCATGCCCTCTAGAGGACTTTGCTTTGTATTCTAATTCCAGAGGTTAGGAAAAGGGAAAATATCACTGGTCTCTGTGGGCTACATTAATACCTACATTAATACATTGGCATTCTGGGCACTTTGCCATAAACCAATTTAAGTTTGTCTAATTTCACCACCGCTTTAGTGGCCTTAACTAAACCTTATGACAGAGCAAGTTTTGCCAGACGTGTAGATAGTTTTACATGCATGTAGACCAGAGATAAGTAAGTAGAAATAACTGTATACTAGATATGCGTCTGACCCTTTATCTTTCTATTATGTCCTCTCTAATAGAAAGATTGGGAGTCACAAGATTGGGATCTGTTAAGGGGCATTGGAGGAGGAGGTGGAATTATTCCGTAAATGTCTCCTCTTCCTTCCTTACCCTCCCTAGGTAGGTGGAAAAGACTTACAAGCTCCCTAAATTTGTAAAGAATAAATGGGGCATTTTCAGCGGAGCTCTGCCCTTCAGCCTCTGAGGAGCAAACCTCCTCTGTGACTCCTCTGTAGCAGGGGGCTCACCAGTCCACTGTTATCTGTAACCAGGTGGCTAGTTCTAACTTTGAGATGCAGTATTAGGAAGATTGCATGCTCATATGTATAAGCCATGTACTCCAACTGAGCATTTACCAAAAACAAGCTAATATATTTTACCTCCCCCTGCATTCCTTTGCTTTATTTCTGAATTTGTTGAGAACTTAGTTATGGAACGGGAGTTCATTGCTCTCTCTTGCCCAAAGATTCCCAACATTTTCTGCCTGGACCAGGAACTCTGAGAAATGAAACAGAAGTGAGAAATGGCAAACTCAAAGTATATGTGGAAGTTGCTGTTGGAGGAGCCCACACGTGAGATGTTAGGTTTGGGGTTACTCGTTGAACTTGTATTTTTCTTTAACTTCCTTCCTTCCTTCCTTCCTTCCTTCCTTCCTTCCTTCCTTCCTTCCTTCCTTCCTTCCTTCCTTCCTTCCTTTCTTTTTCTTTCTTTTCTTTTGAGATATATATGGGGCTAGATTTTAATTGCTGTGATATGAGTAAGAGATGTTAAACCTGGGGGAACATTATATTTTCACCTTGTTGGATTTAAACAGGTTATGACAACTTTGCCCACAGGCAAATGACTGGTTTTTATTTGTTTTTGTTTTGTTATTTGAAACTGGAACTTATGCAGAGTTGGCCTTAGTAAAGATCTGGCCTCAGTCAAATCCCTGGAAACCTGGGGCTCTAGTAACAGAGACCCACTGGGAAGCCTTCAACAAGTTGCAGGTGGCCCCAGCTCACCATAAAAAGCAGACCCATCTTTTCTGAAATAGTGTGACTAAGGCAATGTTCCATTGTTACAAGTCTTACAGGTATTACAGGCATTGTTGGACATAATTATTTGCCACTTTAGAGTAAAAGAGAGTTGAATTCTAGTGTTACAGAGAGCACTCATGAGGTTCTGGCTTGATATTTTTAGTGCCAAGCCTGGGTAGGCTTCCCAAATTATTCTTTTTTGGATGTTTTGAATTGTTTTCTGGGCCCAAAAAGGAAAACATGTTGAGATTAGCCTTGGATTAATAAAGCTTGTCCACAAATTCATTTTGATCACTGGTTAATTATCATTGAAATGACAAATATTCTCAGGGAAACAATTTTGGGGTCTCCAAATTTTACTAAAGGAAAAGGCAGGGCATCAATAATAATAACTCAGGAACCAATACCTGCTTACAAAGAAAAGACGCTATGGCACGTTATAATAAAGTCCACACTCAGTACTGGAAGCAGTAGAAATCAAGAGGTTTTGAATACACTCCTAAGTGGCTAAAAGACATCTTACCTAAATCCTGATGTTTAGGACTGTTGACAATTCAAATTTCTCTCTGAGAGAGAAAGCACTATGCCCAAGAAGATCCTCCCGACTCCCAGATATGCACGTTGATAGAGCCTAAACTAGCTGTCACTGAAATATTTATCTTAATAGAGTTTAAATTTATAGGTAGTGGATTGCAGGCGACTGGCAAGGAATGACCAACACCCCCCTTTCTTTTCTCTCCAAGGGCACTGAGTCTCTGCTACAGACTTGATAACCCTGGCTTCTGGCAACATAATTCTGTGCGGAAGAACTCTAGGCACTAGAAATCGGCTTGTTTTCAAAATTTGCTGGGTGTGGAGGCAATGCTGTAATAACCTCTTGTTTCTTATTAATCCTTTGGATTCTTTAAAGTGAGGCATATCAGAGACTCAACATTACAAATTCTGATGGCCTATATGAAGAACTACAGCTATTTCTGTGAGGTGCATCTCACAAGACAGATGCTGAAAGACCAACTCTACCCAGTCATCCTTAGGCTGAGACTGAGCCGAATGACAAATCTGGGAGGATACTTTGGGTCTTATTTACAGCTTAGAAATTTTAAACATCAAACATTTAATTCCACAGTGGAAATAATTTGATATCAGACGTTAATTCATTTGAACTTTAATACATTTTGACTTTAACTTGAAAGAAGATTTAATCTTTGAACTTTAGTTTTGCCCTGGGACTTTTTTAATAGTGAGGGTCTTTACGATCAGATTTAGGGTATTTTTATGGTGTTGGCATCTCCTTAGTAGAAAAAATTTATGCTTTCTTTTTGTTGTCATTAGGTATCGTTAAAGAACCTCTAACATGCTGTGGGAAAACATAACTGGACATAATTTGGAAATGGAAATAGAATAGAGAATGAATTTTCGACTTTGGAATGAGACTGGTCTTAAAGCTGACTGACTTAAATCCATTTCAAGGCATTCTAGAGGCATATTTTACAGTGGTCTACAGGTCCCAGTAGAATCCAAAAGGACAGGAAGTAAGAATTTGGAGAACAACTTTATGAATATAAGAGTGAAACTGTCCTAATAGCTTGTGCATCTCCTCCTCTGAGGGCTAAGCACAATATTATTATTTGAATGTAACAGGTTAAGAGAAAAATTAATCTGGGAAATTTGGGGATAAAGCTTATTCCACAATTCTGATGTTTCCTTTCAAGTGGATACAGAACTATTAGAGTTATCCTATAGCCTCTCTCTTATTTTCCTCTTACTCCATTTGCAGGGAAGCTGAGTAATTTATCTGACTGGCAAACTGGAGAAGACTAAACTTGGTGTGCTCACCTCTCTGAGACTCTGACTGGGAGAGGGAGCTACTTTCAGGGAGTAAGCTTTTCCTTAGTTTTTTCTAGAATATAGACTAATTAATAGGCTCTCTCCTTGCTTCAGGGGTAGGACAGAGGAGAAAAGAGAGAAGTGGAAGGGATGCTAAGAGAAGTCGGGATGGGAGGTCTGTCTCAGCCCTATGCAGGCAAATCTGGGAGTTGTTATTAGCAAGCACATGAACTCTCACTTAACTCATTGTAAATATTGATTGTTATCCTCTATATGCCACTTTTTATTTCTCAATTTTCACAGAAATGGGTTCAGGAAAAGGGATGATACTCTTTAATTGATCTTCTTGAAGACTCCCAAAAGATGAAGACTGACCTCTATAATTTGCTAGTAATGTGATCTGGCCATGTCTCTGAAATGTAATTTGCACATGTGTAAAACTAAAAATATAAAATCTACTTCACTACATGGTAGTGAACATTAAACAAAATTTAGGGGATTACTAAATATGAATAATTTTAGATCTATGGACAATTGGGCTTACTAATGCTCATTACAAAAAGAGAAAGACAGATTAATCCAGTCTCGGGCAGAGTCGATCATTTTGTTGGCCTCCCATAGAGGATGAATGAGCTCGGAATAACTCTGTGGTCAGGCTGATTGATCAGAATGAGGAGGAAGGGGCCAGCTAAGTAAGTCCATCTCCTTCTGGCAAACTCGCCAGCCAAGGAAGAGACTCGTTTCTCTCAGGAGGAGTAAGTGAGGAGCACAAGGAGCACAAGGGGCTAGAGTGTTCCTATAGAAATTCTTTCACATGGAATAGGAGCGGAAATTAAATATCACCCTCAATGATATATAGACACTGTATATTCATAGTAAATGCTTTTTTAAGACTACTTCATACAAATGTTTGAAACAGTACTAGAGAATTCAGAGTTATAATCATCCTGTGAAAATTTCTTGGTTGTCATATGAATAGACTAGAACTTTTTAATCACACTGAATAAAAGGAAATATAACATCAGTGTGAATTTTCTTTGAATTCTTATATTTGTTCACAGAAGGGAAAGATTGATGTATTACTTCATATCTAATCTAATTATTGGAGAGAATATTTAAATATAATGAATTAGTTCTTAGCCTAATTGTTGACATAGTAAATGAGATTTTTTTTTTTTAAGAGAATCTCCTCCCCACTCTGGCCAGCAAATGCTTTTTAAAGGCAAGATAGAGTCATCTGTTTATTGCAAGTTGTATTTTCAAACAAATAGTTTGTAGAAACAAATACAATGGAACAGAACTTAATTGGAGTAGAATTGGACTGGCTGGATTCCAGGGAAACCATATGCATGATGTCCTACCTAAATAGATAGGAAAAACTAAACCTCAAGATTACATTATCTGCCTAAGGTCATTCTCTTTAATAAGTGAAAGACTTGGAGAAGGAATCAGATTTTCTGACCTCGGCAACACACTCTCCCCTCTATTTTGCCTCTGATAATTTGCTCAGTTCTAAAACAATGTTTTCCTTTGTTTGTTGCTAGTTCTATTGTTTTTATGTCTAGACTTTTCACCTTCACTTAGTTTCATGACAGAAATCCGCAAAGGAAGGAGCAGTGTAAGAATTAAGAGCTCTTTTCCCTGAAAAAAAAATTTGATTTTTCTCACCCCAAGTAGCAAATCCCTTTAAAATTTGCATAGCTGGGCTTGGCTGCTCTGCTTCACCAATAGAGGGCATCACACATGGAGAAAGAAGACACTGCCCAAGGGCTAATAAACCCAAAGATTAGCATTCAGTAGTTCAAATACATTTTTTAAAAAAACTTTACATAATAGAAAAGTTCAGACATGTACAGTGTTACAAAGGAGAATAAGGAACTTCCATAAGCCCTCACTCAAGTTTCCTATCACTCAGCTTCCACCTTTGCCAACACACGGCCAATCTTATTTCATTTATGTCCTTGCCCTCTATTGCTCTGAAGAAATATTAGATATCAAAGCATTTCAGTACACATTCTAAAAGGACTCTTTTCTCTTTATAACACAATTACAATATCATTATCACACTTAGAATGTTAATAATTGCTTTAAATTGTCAAATTACCTAATTGTCTCATACATTTTTAATAGTTTGTTTAGTTTAATCAGGATTAAAATTAGAACTATTGCAATTGATTCTCCCTCTTCTAGTGGTTTTCCCTTCTCTTTCTTCTCTTGAAATACATTTATTTAAAAGATCAGGTAATTAGCATTTCTTATAGTCTGGAATTTGCTAGTTGTAGTCCATAATTAATGTGTTGCTGTGTCCCTGTATTTCCTGTAAAATGGTAGTTATCTCTATATATGATCAGATTCAGGTTTGAATTTTCTGGCAAGAATGCTTCATAGGGGACAGTGTACACTTCCATCAGGAGGCACATAAAATCACATTGTCTCTGTTCGTGACGTTGGAGTCTTTAATGGTTACTGCTTAGATCCATTCTTAATGATATTCTACTTCTATGATTCTTCTTCATTCATTAGCTGAAATACATATATAGTTAAAAACTTAGGATTTATTTACTCTGAGATGCAAGTTGTACAGGAAAGCTGAACAAATGCTGGATTCTTTCCTGTTATGTTACAGTTACCTGTTGTTACATAACAAAACAGTCCAAAGTTAGTACATTAAAATGATAACAATTATTTTATTGTCATCTCTCACAGTTCTACGAGTTGGTTGCTCTTGGCTAGTTGATTCACATTTGGAATTTCTCGTGTGATTGCTGTGAGTCAGACAGTGACTGGGGCTGGAATCATCTTAAAAGCATATCCTCACTCACATGTATGGTGGTAAATCACTGGGGCTTCAGACGGGTCTGGAAGATCCTACACTTGGAACACCTACATATGTCCGCTCCACATGGCCTGGGCTTTCTCTAGCATGGTGGTTGAGTTCTAAAGGTGAAAGTTGCATCATCTGTTATGACCTAGACCTGGAAATAACAGACCATAGTCACAGGACCATCACATTAATGAGAAGGAACATGGAATCTACATCTCAATGGAAGGAATGTCCATGTCATATTGTAAGATCACGTGGGATAACAGATGTTGCTGCCATCATCTTGGAAAATACAATTTGCTATATTTTATCCTTTTTGCTATAATTAATTGTTACAACATCCACCAAAGTTGATCCAATCAGTTATTATTGTTATTATCATTACAAACTCATGGAAGTAATACATTTGATGTATTCTAATTCATTGCAGTTTTGTTTTTATTCATATATGAGTTCATTCATCTTTGGCAACTGAGAACCTCTTTAAATGGACTCCTTCATTGTGTTAGCACAATTCCATTAGCTTTTGAAAGTCTTTTTATTTTCAGGTATACCATGATATTCCAGGCTTACCTTGAACATTTCACATCCCCAAACTAAAACCAGCCATTTCTCCAAAAGTTCTATTTTATTTTTTTAAGGTAAAATATGAGTTCCTTCTAGTATTTCAAATTCAAATTCAAAACCACAGAGATTTTATTAACCAATTTGATCTTTTACCTCTATCTTCTTTCTCCCATGCAGAAAATCCTGATTCCCAAAAATACCAACATAATTATGCATTTGTTCTATCCCACAAATGCAACAATCTCAGAATGAATACCCACAATAAAATTACTGAAAATCATTTCTATGCTCAAATTTCTTGTAGTCAAAATTCTATTTCTTGGGTATATCTCACAATGGATATACAATCAAATTCTTGTGTTTTAACATCACTTGAAATGACTCTTTTCTGTGTGATTATGTCGCCACCTCAATACAGAGTTAGGTTCATATCCTTTCTCTTTTTAGAGATTGCATTTCAAAAATTTAATTGAATTAGTTGTATAAAACACTCCTATACTTGCAAAACCAAATCTGCAAAAGAAGTTATATTAAGAGAAGTCTGACTTTTATTTCTGTCCAGTCTATTGCTTTCTCCTTCCCTCCACTGAAATTTTTTCAATATTAGTTTATATTTCTAATATGAAGAAGTACACATGTATTTTATATCTTATCACCCTCTTCCTTAAATAAATGCATGCAATATATTCTTTTTTTTACTGAGGAATTCAGAGATTATTGCACTATATATATATATATATATATATATATATATATATTTTTTTTTTTTTTTTTACAACTGCATACCTATTTGCTTGACTGCACATTCAACTAGAACCTCATGGAGGGCATTTCGGTTGTTTCCAGTCTTCTGCCATTATAAATAGGCATGTGGTGAATAGCTTATTAATTATGGGTTCTTTGCATTTTGGCCAGTGGTTTTTAAAGGACAGCTCTCTAGAAATTAAAGCTTACATTCATGTGCATTTTGGGAGCTCACATTCACATGTAATTTTTCTGGATAGTGTCAAATTCCCTTCCACAGGTTGATGTGACATATGGCTTTCCCACCAGCAATATTTGTGACTCTTTTTATTTTCCACAGCCTTATCAAATATATAATTGTTGTCAAACTTTTGCTTTCTTGTGCTTCAAACAGTCACATTTAAATATTGAACATGAAAATAAGTCACCATCTTAATTGAAGAGAATTCACCATTGTGTACTTACAAACAGAAAGACAAATAATTTTCTTCCTCTCTCCATGACTGTTCCACAGCAAGTATTTTCTTGTATTTCATTGCACATTATCTAGTTAAACACATGCCCATGGTCTTCTGAAGTTAATAGAACAGAAAAAGAACATATCCCTGGGATGCATTTGACTGGAATTATCCTCCTATAAATACCTTTTCAGACAATTCCTAGTTTGAGATATTACTTAGTAAAACTAGGTTGACCCTAAGCCAGTGGCTAAATTGGCTGATTGTCATCTAGTCTCGGGGGTGTGACCTCCTCCCTGCCTCGTACCCTCTGAGTCAGTGTTCTGCAGTCATATAGAGAAGCCTAACAATCTGTGCCAGCCAGCCAGCCAGCCTCCCAGCCTTATCCTGACAAGCTAGATATTCTCCCATTTTACTACTTAACCTTCTCATAACCCCAATCTGTGATAGGTTTGATGATCAGAACTTTGATAACTCCAGAGTGATACAGCTTCTCTACCTAGATTGTCTTCCATTTTTAAAGCATGAAGAGAGAGAAAAGAATACGAAGAAGCGAGCGAAAAATACATTTCCATTGCATATAGTTTTAGTTGCTTAGTCAGTCATGCACCTTTTGTACAGTGATATCAGAGAGTCCTGATTTGAGCTACAGTTTTCTATTTGTAATTCACCTTGAAGTTGAAAAATCAAATGCCTTTCCTTCCTATTTTCTATCCTTGCTTTCTGTCTAGCATTGATTATTCTCCTTTTTCCACTCTTTTGTTCCCAATTAAACTCAGGCAAGAATCTTTTCATTTTGAATTTTATTTTAATTTTTAACTATTGAATAGTATACTAACTGAATAAAGGCAAGTTGAGTTATGTGGTTTTTTTTTAACTGTCTGTTTAAGACAATAGAGGATATTTGTTCAGGTATGAGCTATTTCAAGTTCCTCTTTTTAAATAGAGATTTTCTTTACATGAGCATTCAAGAGATATGGATGTGCATTATAACAAAAAAAATTGTAGTTGAGGATGGAAAATGCATTAGCAAGGTTTACAACTCACTCATAATTCTTATTGGATTCTGAACTTAAAATCAAATTCTAGTCATCTCAAGATTAAATTCTCTTTATATCATATAACCTGCAATTTTTTGCTTCAATTATACCAGTTCTAAATGAATCCAAATAGAGAAATATAAAGTATCTCAAATATTTTTTTTTACAGAATTTGTTGATATGGGAAAGAGTTGGCTAGTCTTCTTATGAAAACTTTTTTAATGACAAAAGAAAAAAATCTACTGACTTCTGAAATTCTCAAATCAATCAACTAAATAAACATAAAAAATTTACCCTTCTATAGGGTTTCATTGCAAAACATTGCTCAACTAGTCACTTTCAAGAAATACCGTCTACTATGTAATTTTTTAAAAAGGAAACTTTAACATATGTGCTGTTGAAGATATGGTATAAAATAGAGAGTTGGGTTTTACAGTTGGTTTACTAAGATCTGAAAAAAATAAAATTTACAGCCTGAATGAGGAGAATAAACTTTATTTAGTCATAGAGAGCAGTTTCAGTCAGGCGTTGGTTGGATGCATACAGTTTCTTGCTCCACTAGATTCAGAATGAATATTTTATCTGTTAAAATCCCTTTCCTCACATGTTCAGATGAGAGATATAGTGTGGACTAAACAGGCCATTTAGTTTATAAGTTATTTATTTTCCCACATATCTTAAGACACTTGTGAATTATAATTCATTTCAGAATAAACTACATATTTCTACTCCTTCTCTACCCTCTCCTTCACCCTAGAAAACACACATGCATACACAGACAGACAAAAACATCACTGAAGCTAAAAGCAATAATGTCCTTGAAGTAAGTGGCAATTTTTATGCTGTAAAGAATGTTAGGGAAGCGAAAGAAAAAATGTCGCTTTGGTTTTTGAGGAAACAAATTTTCACAAAAATAAAAAACAACAAAGAATGAGAACACTAGAGCTCTTGAACTGAGGTTATATCAGACCACCACATTGAGGATTTGTCTAACACACACATAAGCAAATGCTGAAATCTATCTACCGTATCAGTTTCAGCACATTAAGGAACTGGAGCAACAGCACTTGCAAAATGGCCTTCCCCAAACACTGACGATCTCAACTTGACATTGTTACCACATGAGTAGTTGAAAATGTGAAAACAATTTCTCTCAGGAGATCTATACCTCAAAAACATTTACCTTTCTCCTATCTACCTTTCTGTACATTAAAGTTAATAGACATTTAGAATAAAACTTCACTTAAAATTTTAATGTATTTTTTAAAAAAAAGAGTGAAATTCTATTATAACTCAAGTAGAAATTAAACAATGATAGAAAAATTATATTTAGATGAAATTTATTTTGCGTATTTAATCAAATCAGTTTACATGTAGAGACAATGACTATGGTACTTGCATATTTGCTTGGTTTGGTATTGAGATGGCCACTTCCCTCTTACGTGCTATGATGACTAAAATGTCCACCCCCCACCCCGCGCCGCCCCATAGAATATTCTCCATGTCCATTTTCCTCTACCAAGATACACACATACATATATATTTACTCAATGTCTTCCATTTAAAATTTTCGTTGCTGTTCTCTAGTGGCTCAGGGATAGAGTATCTTCTCTGTCACACACATATACTCTGACTTTGGTATGTACACATTTATTAAAATAGCAGAAGCTATTTCCATAGTCATAGGTTTTTTGTGTGTGTGGGTTTTATTTGTTGGCTTGTTTTAGACTTTTTTTTAGCTTGTGATTCAAAAGAAAGAAACATTACAGTAATAGTCTTCCTGTTGGTGGATGCCTAAAATGATACCAAAGGTGTAATACCTCAGGAGGAGGGGAGAAGCTATTTAAAGTTGATGGTGTAAGCATAAAAGTGATTTACTGAAAGCATTTTAACTCAAACATGTATATTCAAATGTAGATTCTTCTAATAAATATTCATAAGATTTATTTTAATATTATTTCAATGCTTTTTAAATGGCCTTAGAACATAGGTTAATGAAGTGCCTAAGTATGAATTCATTTAATCTAATCTGAATAATAATTCATATTGCTTAGGATTAAAATGTGTTCTGGAAGGTGCTCATTTCTTCACGTGCATTATCTCAAATCAATTTTATTTACTTGCCTTTTATTCTTTCTCTTTTCTCCTCCTCCTTCTAAAATCATAATATATGTTTGTTCTCTAGGAGAAAGATTACTCTCTATACGGGTCAGGGCAAATTTAGCAGATTTGAAGATCATAAGAAGATTGTATCATTTAAAGTCAAAGATGATTTAAAGGCTGGCATGTTTCAGCATATTGAAATGGATGAAGAAGATGAGTAGAGAGATAACAATGCTTCAAGAAACAGTATAAGGATCATGTTAACCCAAAAAGTCATTATTGTAATTTTTATTTGGACCAACTAATCTTATTATTTTATTTTCCAAATCCTTGATTTATAGCATAATCTGTTTTTATAATGTTGATCTTTTTCTTTATATAACTATCTAACATTGTCTTTGCAAATTGTGATAATTTGTTATATTAGGTGTCTAACGGGTTTTTTCATATTCAAATTGGTGTTAAATGCCACCTATACTTCAGATATGGATAACTTTTCATTCAATTCTATACAAACATTACTTTTGCTCAAATGCTTAAGATTTTTTAATGACGAATTTCTTCAATTTGTCTACCTATGCTTCTTAATTATCCAGTAGATTATAACAGGCAGTTCTCTCACCTTCAAATATAAATAAATTACTAATTTAATAATATTAACACTAGTTTTTATTTTAAAATTACTATTAAGACTGATATTAAATGTTAAAATTTGACTTACTATTATGTGTTCTATACCCATAAAGTTAGAAGTATTTATTATGGAAATATCTGCCATGAAGATTGTTGAGATCATGTAGTCTTCATAATTTCTTTTAGCAGTAATATAAGTGAGGGAGAAAAATGTTTTTCATCTCATCGTCTGTGCTTTTTATAACATCCTGAGTATGGACTTCAATGGAGTATCTGCTATAGATGATATAGAATCTTGTTCAGTACATTTTCCATTAGGCATGTTACAGGCAGTTAGACACATTTCACTCTAAAATGGGCAGTTCTACATCCTGAGAACATTATATGACAAGTTAGGCAAAGCATAATTTATACTGCTCAAGAAAGAATTTATTTGGTTTGATTAAATTAAAATCTCATTTGCACAGTTTAATCAAATATTTTAAAGGAGGATTAATTTTATCAAGTCAGCAGTTATGTCACTAAGCTGGCCTCTGAATGCTTGGTTTATTGACTTTCCAATAATGATCCAGCTAGACAGTCTTTACCCTTCTTTGTCTTTCAATTTAATGTTTCTTCATCTCTTTCAGAGGGAGACTATGTGTTAATAGCAAATATTTTCAAACAGTAAATTTTCACTTTTAAAGTATTTGCTAATCAACTCTGTTTATTTTCCCAATCTCTATGTGTACTACTTTTCTTAGTCAAAATTAACATAGTTTTTTATTGCAATGTATTTTCTTTTTTCTTCTCAAAGAATTAAAAGAAAAACTATTTAAAAATCCAATAACCCTAAATTTAAAAAAAAAAAAAAAACACTCTCCCTCTAAACATGTTTTCTATTCAAGAAAGTAGTGGCAAGCTTATCTCGGTCTAATTCCAATGAAATTCTTAACCTGTTTTAATATATCCTAATGTAATGGTCTACTTATCAATCCATCACTTGGTACATCTGCTTAGAAATGGGCAGGTGGTCCCCTTCAGAGATACCATTAGATAATGATAATGATTGCAATTAGATGATAATGATCTCGGTCATTTACAACATGCCGAGTCGTTTGTATAAATGATTTTTTGTAAGTATAGCATAGAGTTGGTAGGGAATCAAAAGATACTTCTTTTTTAGGTTACAATCTTCTAAGTAGATGAAATTAGTTAGTTCTATGGGTCTGGAAAAATTTCTTGCAAATTATGTAATTCTTTTTGGAGTTGGTGGGGGCAGGAGGCTTGGTGACTTATACCAAATGCAGTGTCCACCTCCCATCCAGGGCTCTGTCAGATGCCTTGCTTCCTGGTTGGCTGGAGAGCCCCAGTGACTGCTCAATGTGTTCTCACAGTCACAAAGCCCCAGTGACCACAACCACTTCATCTCCTTATCAGCACTATAGCCTCAGCCTCTTCGGGAGTGAGATCTAATCATTTCCACCAATCTCTCATTTCCCCAACAGCTGCCCTGAGAGTCCATGTAAAATAACCTAGATGTACAGTGGCGTTAACATCTCGTAGGTCAGACTTTGATTAATGAGAAACAAATGACAGGAAGTAGGAGAAATTAGTAAGTAAATTTCACTTTCTCTCCTGAGAGGTTGTGGGTGACCCAGGAATCAGTTGTGTTTTCTTAAGAAGCTGTGGTCAGCTTGGCAATGTCCCACCACATTTTTGTTTTCCCTTCCATTTTGTCTTATTTCGCTTTTCCATCACTTCTGTTTTCCTGGGATAGCATACCCAAATACAGTTTTATCATAAAATGAACTCTATTTCTAAGGAACTCAGGCTGGGGCAGAACTCTTTAAGTAACTGTTCACATGTGTTTCCATTTGCTTTTCCTAAATATTGTGACAATTACTATTTTCCTAAAATGATCAAACCCAATCTCCAGCACTCTCTATCAGAAATAAAACTGATTAACAGACATGGTCCAATTACTGGCTGTTGTCTAGTCCCCACATTTTCCAAAATGAACTCCTGACAAAATAACGCCAGACCAGAGGGTTGTTTTCAATTTATCATTTGTTATCATTTATAGCATGGCCAGGTTACCCAGATTAAACCTGATTTTTAAAAATAACTATAAATTTTAAGATGAGCTATGATGTCCTCATGTGAGATCTGAAAGATACAGGGCATTCTTACTCTATATATAACCTGTCTCTATCTCATGCGAATCAATTCCACAGCATGTATTTTAGAAATATATTGGTATTTCTTTATTAAATATAATTAAAGAAAATATGTTTTTTATTTTTCAAAGAATTTTCAGATACAAGATCCACACAATTATCCTAAGAAATAGATAATATATTAATGTTATTACTCTTAAAATTTACATAATGATAAACTGAGGCTAAGAGTGGTTAACCAAGTTTCCAGAAATGGCAAGTAGCAAAAATGGAATACAAAGTTAGTTTTTATTCTAGACCCTCTGTTCTTTATAACCTGTCATGCTGCTTTTAGCTCATTAAATAGAAAGAGTCATTTGGATATAAAAGATCCCTGAATAGAAATACACTGTATACCTGCAAAGAAATGCAATTTTCTCACAAACCACGTGGCACTAGATAACATCATTTAAGACTCACACAAGTGTTTGCAACTTTAATTTCTATGTTTTCTCCCAAAATATAAGAAAATTTAACTAAAGAAAATCTACAGTGAACTCTTTGGTAATGTCCCTGTAGTAAGAGCACCTAGCAGACAACACTGTTTGAAGGTGAAATGTGTTGCCTCAGACAGAAGGCTTCAAGGTTTCCTTATATTTCAGCCGAATTCAAACATTGGGCAGATACTGAAACAAAAGACTTCTAAGGTCTTAAGATCAGTTAGTACAATTTTGTGAAAAATACATAATGTTGGGTAAACATTTGTTTGAATCTGAAAAATAACAAGGAATTGAAACAAATGGGCACTTTTCTGAACAGAGAAAAGTGAATGATGGGAATCCTCGACAAATAAATATAACTTCTGTATGATCTAAAAAGTAATTACATAAAATCTGTGTGTTTTCAGATTCATATAAAGCCCTTCCAGATGGTAAAATGTGAAAACGCAGGACCCTAGAAGAGCATGTGAGTGTCACTTTGAGCAAAACTAAAATAATACTGTTTTGGAAAATTGACCCAAAGAATTAGAAGGAGGATTGGCTTTGTACCATCAGTTATGTTTCATAGTGAAAATTTATTGTAAACTATTCTCTGGAAAAATGATATGCATGTGCTACTGAAGTAAAGCACAGTAACCAAACACTAGGTTTTATCAAGAAGGAAAACATAAAATAAAGATGCAGGACATTCCATGGTTAGAAGAAACCCTGCTACAGACACGTGTGTATACTACTTCCTAAAATTTTGCTCCTCGTTTCTAGCAAAGTACGTAATCTAGTTTACATGTTCAGAAAATCAACTTTAAGTTATCAGAGGAATAGATGAATTTTCAGTGCAAAGAAGGAAAATCAAGTGACAGGACGGTATTTATTAAATCACAAAGTGTATTATGTTGCAGAGGATAGACTTGACCAAGCCCAGATCTTAGAAGTAAAATGTATCAGATGCCATGTGATTTCACTTACATGTGGAATCTAAAGAACAAAATAAACGAACAATACAGAAACAAACTCATAAATACAGAGAACATTTCAATGGATACCAGATGGGAGGGGGTTGCTTCCAGGCATTTCCACGTGTCGTTTCCCTTGCCTGGACACCCCAACCCTCAACCTCTTTGATTGGTTAGCTTCTTTAACCTCAGCTTAGGCATCACATGATAATATAAACTGATGAAATTCTTACAGAACTTGAGGAGGAAACTGTGTTTCACGTATGGTTTGTCATGTGTACAGCATAAAGACAGGCCATGGGAGAAATTCATAACAGAAAAAACTAATTCAAATAAAGCACTAGCCCAAGATAGAAGTGTATGTATATATATATATATATATATATATACACACACACACATCCATTAGAGAAGGGGTTTTACTATTAATGTGTGGTGATTCTACTTTCAATGGTTGTAATCATCAAAAATGATGTAAGCCAGAACTTTAAAAATGTATGATATATAAAGCTTATCTCAGACTCTAGGGATTGTCAGAACCTTTCCCACATAACTGGAAGCATCATCGTGTCTTCATAACAGTAATAATGTCAGGTGCCATTATTACTGTTATAAAAAGAGAAAAGCTACATATTTTGACAGAAGCTTATAGAATAAGATCCTCGGACTGTCACTTGAACACTCTTTCACAAAGAGCCTCCTGCATGATGCTGTATATATTTAAGAAGCAAGTGTAAACTTAGGTTGCTGACGGGGTACTACTGTCTCACTGCCAAGGCTGGTAATAGTCTCCCTTCACCCTTATGGTATCAGGCCACTTCTGAACTGTTTCCTCTCTAGGATGCTGTGTGCATGTGTGCGTGCATGCATGCGTGTGTGTGTGTGTGTGTGTGTGTGTGTGTGTGTTTTATTGAGTTAAATTCATTGGGGTGACATTGGTTAGTACATTATATAAGTTTCAAGTGTACAATTCTATATCATCTGTATATTGCATTGTGTGCTCACTACCCAAAGTCCAGTCTGGGATGCTATATTTTACAGAGAACTTGTATTATTAACTATAATATATCTCAAGAAATGTAATACCAATCATGAGAAACCTGGGAGGGAATGAGACTATTTTAAAAAGCAGACCTTACTTCCAGTAAATAGTTTTTCCTCAAAAATGAAAGACCTGGGGCTGAATCCTGGTTCTACCTCCTATCTCCACAGAAAGGAAAGGAGAGTTATCACTTAACATTTCTGTACCTATTTCTTCCACTGTAAAATCAGGACATCAGTAGAATGTCTTAAACATTAAGGATCACTGGAAGATTACATCAAGCAAATCACCTATACCATTTAGGACACTATCTGACATATATTTAGCTTTCACAAAATACTATTACAAATATACAAAGAAGAAACTTTTAAAAGAAGAAAATAGACAAAATAGCTATTATCTAATAATTGTCAAACTCTTCTGTAAGACAGTTAATATTATGTGTGACTACAGAAAGAACTGGGATCACATGACAGCTTTTTGAGACAGAGGTTTAATACAACATAAGGAATAATAACATTCTAAAGACTAGGCCTATCTAGACATGGAAAGACCAGAAGGTTTATTCAACCAAGGTTGCATTAGAATGCATCCACACGTGGGTTAGATGACTCTTGGTCAGAGAGATCATAGAAACTATTTTTGCTGAAAAAGCCTGAACTACCTGATAACTGATATATATTTGTCTCTAAAAGTATATTATAAATTCTTTTGAAAGAAACACGTCTCCTTATTTTTATATATTTCCATGTAAAAGTAGTGTTTAACAAAATAAATACCTGGTAAAGACTCAATTTAAATGACAAGAATACTTTATAATGGTTACATTTTTTTTTTTAGATAGAACAGCAGTCTGATAAAAGAGGTCATCATGGTATTTCATCTTTTCTAATACACATATTTTTCCCATTAACATTTCTGAAATGGAGATGCTTCCCAATGGTATCATAATTTGCAGTCTTTTTCTTTACCTGTGGTACATAAAATAATGTTGCATTTTATAATTACGCTATCTTAAAGTTGATGAAATAAAGTATTTTGTGCATCTATTATGTATCAGGTACTAAGACTTTACATGCACTCTCTAATTATCATAATAAACTTTAGACAGGTAACATTATCTCCATTGTACAAGTCTGCTTTAGAGAGTTAAAAGAAAATGCCTACGATCATGCTGCTAGTAAAGATGAAGTCAGAATTCAACTGAGATTTGTCTGATGGCAAAGTTCATGCTGTTAGTCAGTTCACCAACATGCTCTCCTAAGGAAGGTTTAGATAAAGATTTCTTTTTTTAAGGAGAAAAAAATTTTTAAGTCTCAAAGATGCTTCTTTTTATTTACTAATGCTTCTCATGCCTCTTGTATCCTCCTCTGCTGGATCCGATCCTCAAGCTTCAGAGTGGATCTGCACTGGGAGCAGCTGTGTCATTTTGTGTTGATTCCCAGTGCTAACCCAACATTAAAACACAATCTAAGAAGCCAGAGCACACTTTTTAAAAATGAAATATGATATCTGTTCAATGCCGTCCAACAGTATGTTAGTATAGTCTAAAATTCCTGATAGTATTCTCAATGGAAAAAAAATTACTCCCAAGTGCAAAGACTTTAATATCTTAACAAAATAACTTTGCCACACAGCCTTAAAATCTCCAAATTGACAAGATTAGTTTTACAACAGAAACTTTAAATTAACTAAAAATGTCTTTTTAACAATTTTATATTCACATGACTATTTTTTAAAACTATTAAACCTCAATATTTTGAGAAATACTTTAAATAATAAACAGTGGCCAAAGGATTATGCAGTTCCTCTCCAACTGGTGTAATATTTGACATTATAAGAAACATGATATAACCTTATTTTCACAGCTATTTCAATATCAAATTGAGGCAGTGGCAAATAAACTAAATAGATTTAGGACCAAAATAAAGAGCTCAAGAAAAAATATCATGATAGGAGTGTTACTAATAAAAATCCGTTTGGTGAAGCTACAAATTATCTACACACAATCATTACATTCTAGGTTGCCCCTAAATTACTAGTTTGAAAATATTGAAGGGATGACACTTACTGTACTTTAATGGCAATTTAATAAGAAGTGAACAAAATATAACAATCAATTTTATTGGTCTCTTATCCTCACGTTAGTTGCTGAAGATGAAATATGTACTATAAAATGCTCAACCATCTTGGAATAAGGACTTGGCCTGTACTTCTCTATTCCATGATTGCTGCCTCAACTAATTTTTGCTCTTTCATGTTAACTCCATGCCAAACTCTAACTTAGAGGCCTTTTCTTTCATAGATCCTCCTTATCTCTGATAGCCAGAGTGATGTCATTCTTTTGTCCATTATTAATAAATTAAAGGTTATCATAACTAAAAAGAATTTAAGAATTTTTAATCTTATAAAACTATACAATTAATATAGATATAAATATAACATACAAATGTATTTTATATATTTGTATATTGTAAAATATAAATGTACTTAATATATAAATAAAACATAAATATATATTTACACGTTATAAAGAATGTTCACACACATATATGTACACACACACCTTGAAAATATTAAAGTCTTACAAGAAAGTTTAAAGCCACAGTTTAAAAAACCACACCCAATCTGAGAAAATCACAGATCTCACCAAGTAATAGCTCGTGTGCTTTTTTTACCAAGTAATATCTTATGTGCTTTTTTTTCTCTAGTACTTTTTCTCATGTCTGCATTAGATATATAGTATCATTTTCTAAATGTGAGCATGTTTATATTAACTGTACCACACTGAATAGATGAGTATGAAATTTGCATTCTTCACCCAAAACTTGTCTTATATATTATTACATAGCAGTCCATAAGTTTCAACTTTTTTTTTAACTGCCCCAAAGTATTCCATTATGGATATACTATAATTCATACA
This sequence comes from Eidolon dupreanum, assembly GCA_028627145.1. Taxonomy (NCBI): domain Eukaryota; kingdom Metazoa; phylum Chordata; class Mammalia; order Chiroptera; family Pteropodidae; genus Eidolon; species Eidolon dupreanum. The sequence continues at coordinate 48,671,690 of CM053503.1, read as the reverse complement.
ATTTATTTAACAGTTTCATTTTGATATTACTTAGGTTGTTTCCATTTTCCTTTGGTTTTACATTTCAGATAATACTGTGAAAATTCTTGGTCGTGCCACCTTGTATATGTATAGGAATTTTCCAAAGTAGATATTTAGAAGTATAATTATTGGAAATTAGGAATGTCCAAAATTTTTTCATAGAAATTATCCAGTTGCCCTGCAAAATTACAACATACCTTTATACAATTGCTAGCAATATAGAGAGTACTTGTTTCCCACACAGTTGTTAACACTTGGTAGTAAAGACTTTAAATTTGTTGCAATCTGATGTGTGGAAATGGGATCGCATTCTTTTAATTTGCATTTCTCCAATTGCAAGTAAGTGGAATCGGTTTTTTCATGTGTTGTCTTATTCTTCTCATCTGACTTTTACTGTTTATATGTTTTATTTTATTTCTTAGATATTTATTGAATTTCTTTATATATTGTATGCTGTTTTCTACCGGCTTGTCACTTTTTCTTTAACTTTGTGGAAATATTGTTACTGACATGACCAAATGTAAAGATTTTTATTTATGTGTTTTCTTGTTGTATTTTTTATTAAAAAAAAAAAAACACTTCCTTTCTCTAAGGTAACAAAGCATTTTCCTCTTTTTCTTGTAATATATTTTCATTTTTGTTGTTTGTTTTTGTTTTTATATAGTGGTGTTAAGTTCACTTGGAATATATTTTTTGTGACTCTTCAAAGGTAGGAATCCAAGTACTATTTTTCTGGGTAGATAAAATATTGTCCCAAATCCACCTATTAATTGAACTGAAAAAAACATTTTTGGTATATTAAATTTCTATTTGTCTATTTCTGAATACCCCTGTGTGTTCCATTAAATATTTCAATTTTTTATTTGCTATATTTTTCAGTTATGTTTTGATATCTGATAGGACATCTGTTATCATTCTTCAAAACTCTTTTGATTATTCTTCTGTATTTTCCATATAAATTTTAGAATTGACAACATGATACTTCATGAAAAATCTGTTGGAAATTCTATGACTATTGCATTATTTGAAGGATTATTTTGAAAATTAAAGTTTTAGAATATTGAGATTTCCCATCCATGAACATGATATATTTTTTTCATTTATTCAGATATTTTTAGGTCTAGCTTTAAAGTTTCATATTTTCTGCATAAAGGCTTTGTACATCATTCTTACAAGGTTTATTATCACTTCATATTTTTTGTTTTGAATAGGAATATTTTCTATTTTCTAATCTGTTGCTATTTGTTAAAAAATGATTTTTTACTTTGATTTAGACTAAGATCACTTTACTGATCTATTTTAGTATTTCCTATAATTTGTTAGTTAATTATGTTGGATTTTTCTACTTAGAGGATAATATTGTTCACTTAGAAGAATGTTTTTATATTTTTCTCTTCAATATCTAATTTCATGTTTTCTACATTGCAGAGTCAAATATCATCAGACACAGTGCTTTTTTGTTCTTCAATTTATGAGATGCTTCGAACTTTGAAATGTAGTACTTCGGTACATTGATGGAGTGCCGAATGCCAAATTAACTCTAGACTTCACTAATCACTAGATACATGACCTTGAGCAAGTTTTTATCTTCCTGTGTTGCAAGAAAAGTAATAATACTTATTTCATAGGGTTGTGGTGAGGATTAAGTGAATGAATATATGAACAGTGTTTAAAACAGAGCCTGGCATGTAGTAAGTGCTATGTAAATGTTAGCTATTTTTATTTCTGTTTTGACATTAAATATGATGTTTAAGAGTTGATGTCCTTGGACATAGACACAAATATCTGGAATTTGGACCATTATGAAATATAAGCAAGAAAAATTATTAGCATTAGGCTTCAAATAGTACCTTGAATGGAATGCATTGAAGTAAATGCATTGAATAGAGGGCATTGGGGTGGGATCTAAAAGAGAAGGGGGAGAGTGCTCAATCTGTTTATTGAATATCAAATATATACTAGGTCGATACAATTATTCCTCATAACAACTATTAAAGAACTGCAATATTACTTTTAAAGTGACGGTAAACTAACTTGACCAAGGTTAGATATGAAATTGGCACAATATTCAAATTCTGGTTGCAGTTCTACATACTGAATAAATCCTAGTCGCTTCTAGTAGCCTCACTGATGGCCTCAGAGATTTGTGAGTATTATTCTCCTTTCCTGTGTCTACTGCAGGGAAAACAGGGCTGAAAAATCAGAGGTGTTCATCCTGTTAAATTCTGAGCTCCCTGCAAACAGAATCTGAGTTGATCTCAAAATGCAGTGCCCAGAATAATGCAAGAAGTGTCTTTTCTATTTTTTATATTGGTTGATAAGGAAACATGTTTGTGCCACTCAAACAGAAGATTCTCACATACTGAGCTACTAAAATATCTGTGTATAGTTTCCTTTCCGAAAGATTATCTCTGTGTAATTTTCATGTTGTATAACAGTTTTATATTTTAAATTCTTCAGCTCTGTGTAGACAAGAAAGCTGTCAAAAACACAAGCACCACACAAGAAACTTCTCCAAGCTTAGAACTTGAGCCTTGCAGCTACATACAGATCTGCCTTAAATTTTAGAGAGTTTACTTCTTTTTTTTTTTTTTTTTTTGGCAGAAAAGCCATAGTTGCCTCTTTCTGGAAACTAATGGCTTATTAAAATTTTTGGAAAAAAAAGGAAGAGTAAGTAAATATAAAATATTAGAATGATAGTAAATAAAATTTCTGGCAATGATGTGCTATTTATTTATTTAATAATTAAATTTCTATAACATTTGTGGAGCAAAAGAAACCACTGAGATTAGTATTTTCAGTTATTCCAACTTGACAAAGGAAGAAACTGAAGTACAGAGTTAAGTAATTTCATCAAGGTCACTCAGCAGGTAAATGGTAGATGCAGTTCAAACCCAGAGGGATTGATGCCGGAATCATTATTCCTAACCACTATGTTTGCTGCCTCATATGATAATTAAAATGTCTTAATAATGTTTCTATGTGTTATATTTAACACATAGAGGGATGTATCTCACATCACTATTTATTGATGCTATATTTCTTCCATAAAAATGACTAAAATTTCAGAGAAAAAAATATTCCACTGTACACCCACAGCAGACTGAGAGCGGATATGGTTAGCATATTAAATTGTACTTTAAAGAGCTTCCATCTGAGCCTCAACTCTCACCTTCAACAATGCTCATTTTAAAAAAATGAAGTTATTTGTGTTTTTGTGTGTTTGTTTTAGCATTTTCAATGTACAGTCCAGCTACTGTGTTAGTTGCCCTGCAACTAACTAGAGTTCCTTCAAAATGTGTATGTGCTGCTGCTTTTGTAAAAAAGCATGGAGGAAATTGAGTGAGCAGTCACTTGGCAGAATAAGTTATTTTAATGGACATCTCTTTACTCTGAGCCTTTGCCATCTGTTTCACCCTCTAATTACAAATGCAGAAAGAATACAATTCACAGTTGTGTCTATAAAGGCAAATATAAGGGACTTAAATGCAGGTTTATATCACTGCATCTGTTCAGTAATTTGAAATCCAGGAGAAGCAAAAGGGCAGGAAACTTTTCTTTCCCTTCTCGATAGAACTAGGATAGACAAGTAGGAATTCATAGCACAAAGTTACCAAGATTGGTTCACCTGGGAAGAAACAGAAAACTACTATATTAATCTTGATCTATTTTTTACTTTGTATTCTATTTTTTTCTCTGATTCCAATATTGGTACAGAAATTAGCATTTTTTAGATGTAGAAAATTCACATGATTTTTAACTACACAATGACAAATGTGACTCGGAAGCAGGACCTTTGTCATTTAGATGTAATTAAATTTGTCAGGAGAAAAGGCAAAAGTGTTTCCTTACCAATTCATAATGTTTTATTTGATAAAGCTCACAGACCTATGAGTGGATAAGAATCTTAAATCCTTGACATTTGGCAACTGAGTAATAATGCTTCCTTAGCCCGGTGCCTGAGGCTGGTTCATACTCTAACAAGAAAGAGATATTAAATAAAAAGATTGCATGTGTGTAACTGGGCCACTCACTTCACATTTTGTAGGTTCAATTTATTATGGCAGTATTTTGTGTCTATGGTGGCTTAAATGTCTTTACTTCTTAATTATGACAGCTACATTCTCTTGATACATCAATTAGTCCCTGAAATGCAGAATTTGTTCACGCTCTTAACCGGCCCAGCTATTATCAATGTCAAATAAGTTAAAAATATACTGAACTACGTAGAAATAATTTAAATGACCCAAGCCTGCACACATTACTAACTAAGGCACTAGGATATCCCAAACTCTTTGAGACCACTAGAGCAATCTTATGGAACACTATATAACTTATTTAGTGGCAGCCCCACTCACCAAGAAATAGCTTAAGTGTAGTCTGGGAGACTCTAAGTAAAACACAGAGAAGTACAGCAAATTATGCTTTTTTTCTACTATTACATTAAAATTAAAACCCATAAAACCACCAAAGATTAGGGAAATAAGCTAAACTGAACAATAACTTGTGCCTGAAAACGTGAATTTTAATTTGCCATCCTATTAATGTCCTAACTGAATAGGAAAAAAGGAGAAAACACAAAATTCTGCTTTTATCTAAACTTTCATAATTTTTTCTCCTTTTCTCATGCATGTAAATGCATCTTCCTTCTAAATCCTTCACATACAAGAGGGTCATAGTTATAAGCTAATACTGTAGGGATCATTACCCCGTGTTCTCCCACTATTATATAGAGTACTAACACTCTGAAATGGAGACAGGAGTGGTACATTCATTCACCCTGTTAAAGTTAATAGCCTAATGATTTACAAGACATGACACATTTGAAGTCAACTGAAATCACTCTCATTAAACAATAAAAAGAGGGTTGAAATATTACCCTCTAGCGCTTTGAACTTGCATCTGCCCCATTACAGTTGCATTATGGGGCTCCCAAAAAGTCAAATGGAGATAGCTAACTGATACTCTTAAAAGAAGATATTGACCTTTAGTTTGCATAATATTAGTAAGATATGATAAAAAATCAATTGGGTGCATTTCATTTACTTGCAGAAAATTTATATACAATAATTTTTATTTCCTTCTTCCAACTTTAGCTAAATTGGCATACCTACATAACTTCTTCCCAATAAATGTAACCTGCTCATCCACCCTTAATTCACCACCCTAGCACTCAGTCTCCTTTCTCCATACACAAAGATCCCTGCCCCCCAAAAATCCACTAAGTGGCCTGGAAATAAAAGTCTATTACTAGGGACTATATGCCAGAGAGCTCCCTCTCCTCACGCCCTGGAAATGTGCAAAATAATGGATGACAATAAAGAAGCAACATTTTTAAACTGTTTAAAGAGTCACGTCTATTAAATTTGTTGTGCTATCTCTCATTTTATTCATGATATTTTTAAAATATATATTAGATCATGTCACTATTCCATTTGAAATTTTGCAGTGGCTTCTCAGTGCAACCAAAAAAAACCCATACTATTAGGCTGGCTTCTCTGATTTCATCTCCTTCCATTCTCATTCTTTTCACTGATCTCTAGTCACAGTGACCTTTTGTCTGTACCCAAAACATGTCAAGTTTTTTTCGTCTTGTGCCTTTACATTTATTGCTTCATCTGCTCAAGCACTCTTAAGATTTTTGCATTCTATCACCTTGTTGTCATTCAACTGATATCTTAGAAAACCTTTAGCTAATAAATCTACATATAAAGCAGCCCTCTAGTTACTATAATATTGTCCTATTTTATTTTTGTCATTACATACCAATACCTAAAATGTCTTTTTCTCTCTTTTGCTTGACTAGAGCATAACTCCTTAGGGAAGGGTCTCTGTCCTATTAATGCCAATGAGTACAACAGTGTCTAATGATTGTCTAATATAGTAGTCATTAGCACATGTGGTTACTGAGCACTCGAAATATGGCTGGTATAACAGAAGAACTATTTTTTTCATTTATTTAATGTAATTAATTTAGATTTTAATAGCCACATGTGGCTAGTAGCTATCAAAATGAACAGCATAGTTCTTAATAACCAGTTCTAGCATTCCAAAACAAAACAGCTTCTACCTTAGATGGTGCTGGAAATGCACAAGATTTTTCTCTTCGAATGTCTTTTTCTTCCCCCACAACTTCATGCCAACCATTGCCCTTTTTGTAGGAAATCATCAGTTCATAAATATTACAATCTAGTAAGAATACACTCTAATCATTTTGATTAATGTTCATGGACATTTTTAGACACGGGCTTACAGCAAAATGGAAGAATAAAATGACATGGATCAGGACCTCAGTAACTATAAGTCAAAAATGTTTTAAAACAAAATTTAAACATTTTATGAACTTAAAATAATGAAAGTATATTCTACATGTACTAAAAATGAAGAAAGAAAAAGAGGAAGAGAGTGATAAGTGAGAGCTGATACTTAGAACCCTTAAGAGTTCAGACCCTGATATAAGGTTTTAAGGGCATGGGGCTAGGATTTTAAATCCAATATTTGGCAAAGGAACTTCACAAATCCCAGAGTCTGAAAAACCTCTATAGACTGTATAAAAGGGACAGAATAAAATTTATTATGCTTCAGTAGAGTTTGTCATTAGTCTGGAGTCTTAAAAAAAAAAAAAAAAAAAAAAAAACAACTACCCAATAGAAATCAGTTTCAAAGCTCTCAGCACAGATTGGTAAAGATTACAGATTTATACAACTACAGCCTATGAGCACCTCAAGCTCATAAATTAGCGTATAAAATCAGATTTAAGATCACTGAAAATGTGAGATCCTGAAGAAAGACTTTTAATAGAGACTTAGAAAGTATACTCTATTGTTGAGATCCTTGATACAGAAAATAAAATCTCCTTTATCTAGATTAATAAGAAAGAACTTCATTTCATAATGTTCAGGTAACAAAGAGTGTCTTTCAGGCCAGGAAAACAAGCTTGGTTGCTATATAGCATACAACTTGGAGAAACATATAACCACACCATAGGAATAGTCCAATGAAAAGCCCACATGCAACCAATGTCCACCATGTTACTAGAAACACTAGAATTTGCACCACAACTGCCAGAACTATGATCTCTCCAGTCCTTACCTCAGATTGTCCAACTCTTGCCTTTCTGATATCACCTGTATGTTTCTTCAAACAGAATCTAGCTTGTGAGGGGTGCCCCAGGTCTAAGAAGATTGAAAAATGTAGATTTTAGCTTTGTAGACTCTATAGTACAGAAAGGAAATCTAGGAGTAATAGCTGTAGGACAAATTTGTAGCTACGAATAGGTTCAAGAGTCAAAATGATGCCAACTTAATGAGCCAATTTTTAAAAATGCCTCTTATATCTGATCTTCCTAAACATGACCTCCATATTATGGATATATAGCATAAGATTATACAATATGTTTTTATAATTTTTGAACAATGCAAATTCCATTAGGACAGATCATTCTATGTGTTGATTCTTGATTCTCAGCACTGGCATAAAATACACACAGTATTTATTAAATGAATAAATTCTAAATAATCAATTATAAAACACTGGAACTCAAGAGATTATGACTCCTTATTTTAACACAAACAGGAGAAAAAAGGGATTTATAATAATATACATTCCATGGTAGAATAAGGCATGACTCTGACTTTTGGGAAAAGTGTACCATATTTATATACCTCAAGTTTATATTTTATGACAATCTGGCATTCCAAGTTGTTTGGGTATAGACTCCCAATAGGCATAAATATCAGAGCATCTTAAAGCAAAAGGGACTAATGAATATTTTTTTAAGGATAACTAGTATTCTATGACATAAGTAATAGACACTTAAAGAAAGTAATATAGCAAATTATACCAGCCATTTAAACCTTAAATGCTGACTTTGGATTCATGAAAATCATTGATTATGTTTAAGCCAGGGGAGCTCCCTCCTCTTCAACTTTGACCACCTTTAATTATTAGAATTCAAGTTATAAGGGTTCTTAGTATTTCTGCAACCTAAAGTCGTTTTTTTTTATATATATTATAAAATAGGATTAGACCATCAAGATCACTTATCTTTTTTACATAGATAACATAAGAGGATATTTAATTATTCCATATTATAAGGGAAAAGGTAAATGAATTTTTTAAATGTGTAAGATTGACCTCCAGTTTCCAGTTATGAACACAAGGATCTTGTAAGCCACTACTCTATCCAAACAACAATAGAAAGCTGAGTTTACTGAAAAATCAATAATCCTTCTAGAATCCATGAGAGAGAGAGGTGAAAACACAGGGCAAACTGCTGTCCCCGAGATGGTAGAAACCCAGACGCAAATACAGAAAATAACTTTCCAGAGCAGAGATTCACGAGCTAAGACCACCAGGGGAGTTAGTGCTGGGGTAGAAAAACCAGAACTGTAATTGATAAATTGCTGAAGATTCATGTGAAAAACTCTGAGAGCTAAAGATACTGAGAGGGTCCCCTGACAGGGAGGCACCACAATTTTGCGAAACTTAACTTCAGAAACTCAACCAAGTTCCCACAGTATCTTGGAGAAAAATACCTTCATGTTTCTAGCCGGGGAGAGGAAAGGAACCATTCTGAAAAACACCAGAGCACTCTGTTCTTTGTAACAAGGCCTGATCTCAGGGGAAATTAATTAACAAAAGACTAACCTGAGGCTTTATCAGAGCCCAGCTCACCTGGGGGAAAGGAAATACCCAACTCCAGCCCACTCTAGCCATCCACTCCCATCTAAGATGGAATAAAAGATTAAAAACAATGTGATGTTCACAGTCTAGAGGCATAGGTTCACTAAAAGACTAAGACCTAATCACAGGAGTATTGAACTCTTCCCCTGCCACCTCACAACCACATTACTAAAGGCTGATTTACAGCATCTCCTTTAACCTAGTATATCATGTCTGGCTATAAAGAAAAAGGTTACAAGGCATACCAAAAGGCCAAAACAAAACAAACAAACAAACAAACAAAAAACCCACAATGCAAAAAGCCGGAGCAAGTATCAGAATCAGATAAAGTAAGGATGTTGAAATTATCACACTGGGTATTCGAAACAATTATGATTAAATGCCAAGGGCTCTAATAGCTAAAATAGCATGCAAGAGTAGATGGGTAATGTAAGCAGAGAGATGAAAATCCTAAGAAAGAACTGAAAATAAATGCTAGAGATTAAAACAAAAACAACAAAAACAAACAAACACTGTGACAAAAATGAATGCCTTTGTAGACTCAATATAGCTGAGAAGAGAATATCTGAACTTGAGGATATCTCAATAGAAACCTCCAAAACTAAAAAGCAAAGAGAACAAAAACTGGGGAGAAAAACAGAATATCCAAGGACTGTGGGACAATTTAAAAATGTGCAACATACATTTAATGAGAATACCAGCAGGAGAAGAAAGAAAGAAAAGGACTAGAAGAAATATTTGAAACAACAATGAATGAGAATTTCCCCAAATCAATGTCAGACACCAAACTGCAGATTCAGGAAGCTCAGAGAACAGCAAGCAAAACAAAACAAAACAAAACTCTACTATACCTAGGCAATCATGTTTACAGAAATTACAGAAATTACAAATTATAGAAAATCAAAGATCAAGGAAAAATCTTGAAATAAGCCAGAGGAGGAAAGAACACCTTACCTAAACAGGAACAAAGAAGAATGATATCCAAATTCTCTTCAGAAAGCATGAAGAAAGAAGAGAATGAAGTCAAACTTTTAAAATGAAAGAGAAAAAGAAACCACCAATCTAGAATTCTGCACTCTGTGAAATTATTCTTCAGAAGTGAAATAGAATTAAAGACTTTCTCAATCAAAAATTGATGGAATTTGTTGCCAGTAGACCTGCCTTTCAAAAATAAAAATAAAAATGTTAAAAGAAGTTCTTGAGAGAGAAGGAATATAGGCCAGAAGCTTGATTTAAATAGAGAAAGAGCATCAAAGAAAGGTTAAATGAAACTAAAACAAAAATTTTTATTTTTTAGACTTAATTGATCTAACAGACAAACATTATGTTTTATGCAAACATACTTATTTCTTCTTATTTCACACCTAGTAGGTGGCACTCTCTCTTTTGCACTAAGAACCAAATAGAATAAAAGTAAGGATGGGTGAATGAGCAGAGCAAACTCTATCACTCTAAAATGCATTGTACATTTTCAGCTAAATGGTAAAATGAATATCTGAATCTGTAAACCCAGCAGATATTCCAAACTTAAAGCTGAAGCAATCCTGTTGTTGACAATAATATGGGTCACTGGGACACCTGGGAAATGGAATAACTGGGTTTTCTGATCTGACAGGAAATTATTGCAGAGCTCTGTAGTGTTTCAATGCCTCAGGCTATAGGACAAATTTGTAGCTGATCTGAGAATAAGTTCAAGAGTCAAGATGATGCCAAACTATAAATTTTTTATTCAACACTCCACTGAAGCTATAAGAAAATAACAGTGATTTAAGCTTTTAATCTCTTTTCATTTTCCAATTTTAATGTCATGGAGATTTGATAATAAGCAGTAAAATGATTATATATGTGTGTGTGTGTGTGTGTGTGTGTGTGTGTATAGCAAAAGTAAATGCCACACACTGCCTCTAAAAGAGTTTAAATCACATTTATAGATAACATCTGATACTAAGAGATGATATTTAATTTTTCAAAGCCTTAGCAAGTAAATTTGATATTATTTGAAATATATGTGTTGTGGATTTTTCTTTTTAAAAAAAAGTCAACATTCTTCTCATCATCTTTTTCTTTCCAGGTATTTTCTTTGTCTATCTCCACTTCAAATTTGGTCGAGTTGTTGTTTATACTTTGGAAGGAGAGGTACATATGTATTTCCGCCTTTGTAAGGGTTACTTTTTATTTTTCCTTAACATGTCAGATTTCATATTTGTTTCATTGTGTCTATGTCATTTTTAAAACATTCTTTCTGAAATAAGATAAGGTAAAAATCAGTAAATCAACCACTGTAGATAGATGGCTTACCAGACTTTAATTCTCAACTCATTGATCACACAAATCCTTTTCTTTGTGTACTTAGTATTTTATTATCATTCACTAGACCATGACTGTGAGTGCCCCCAGGCAAGAGACATGTTTTATTCATCCTTGTTCTACTTGCAAGGCCCAGCACAATGATCGAGCAAATTAATGAATTAATTAAATCAAATTTCATTGTCCTTTAGGTTTATGCCACATAGACTTTCTAAAACTTATTCTTGTAAAAATAAGAATTTATTTCTATACTTTAGTAACTAACATTCTTATTATTTCTAGTTTTATTAACTCCAAAATTTTTCTGGTAACAGTAAAGCCCTATCTATGCCTTTAACTTTTTTTCATAGTCCATCTCTAGAACTATTTTTTAAAAATCGAACAAGTAAATGTGTGCTTTTTTGTTAATTTTACCACATCTTGCGTTACTTTTCATTCACATGGTGTCCCCAAGTGGTTGCTAGAAGGAGAAAGGAGAGTAGATGGAAGAAAGAGGGACTTATTCTATTGATACATCGATGGCCATATATTATGGGGCATGTTGCACAGTCAGAGGGACAGTTCCTAATTTCAACTCAAGTCCCCAAATTATACAATGTCAGAAGTAGAGATAAAAATGTCTATGAATACCAAACTGAATTTTTAAAGCTACTTTCTAAATGTTCTAAGAAAACTAATGTTATTATTATTGAGTCCAAGAACAACTACCCTTCTGATTATGTTATTGAATTTTTCACTACATTTTCATTGATAAACAGGTTTCAATTTTTAATCTTAAAAATTGCCTTTCTGTAAATTTAGCACTAAAAATTATTACCATTAGAAATCTTTCATTTTCTCCACCTATACTCAATTTTCACATTTTTTTAAGTGTATGATCACAGCCTCTATAAATAGACAACTATGTAAGGTCTTTTACAGATATACTCTAGCTTCAAGTATATAGAAAGGAATTCCATCCTGTAAACAGGTTTCAGTTTAGTTTTTTTTTTTTTAATTGATAAGTGAGTGATATTTAATTTAATATTCTCTTTTTCATTTTGGCATTTTTGGTAATTAGTGTCTAATTCTAGTCTTAAATCTGCCATTGGGACCCTGTGTTAGTTTAAAAAAATAAGCTTTCTGAGTATTTGTTTCTTTATCTAGGTCTGTCTCCAGATTACTAAAGTTCTCTCTACTTCCACGTTACTATCTATAAAGAAATGAATTAAACAATAAAATTAAAAAGGAATATTTTAGGTATCTTATGGTACTTATAGAGAGTAGTCAGGAAGTATTATATGATTTAGATGCAACATATTTATTGAGCTACTACTGATTATCAATGGCTTTGATGACCATTTGTATGAAGATGATCAGTGCAAATCTCTTCCTCATTTGCCAGTCTTCCTTTCCCAAAGTTTCTGAGATGATTATTATGCACATTAGTTTCCACTATGTTCATTTTTTTTTTTTTGGTCATGGGCTTCACAGATTTTTGAACTATTTAGATTTGTGAAGTACAGTATTTAGATTTCTTTTTTTTTTTAATTTAAGTATAGGTGGTATATAATATTATATTAGTTATATTAGTTTCAGGTGTATGACATAGTGATTTGACATTTTTATATCTTACACTGTGATCATCCCTCTATCTCAATAATATGTGAAAATATAAAATCTGAAAATTACCTGCCTCAGAGGATTATTGTAAAACAACGTACAAATATAGACTCGATAAATAATAATTGATAATCTTAAGCTATTATTACTATTAGTACTGTTACAGAAAGATCAATCCTCATGTGTTATACATAAGTATAACAAGTATATAGTAAGTATATAGTAAGTTGGACCTTACTATATTTGTATATCCACCAATCACACCCTGGAATAATACACCCTAGAATAAAACTGCTATGTAGAATAAAAACTGGATATAATATGGTTTGTCTACATAGAGTTGTGATCTATGACATCATAATAAACAAGAAGAATGGTATTATCTTTAGTAATTTATAAATATTTAACAATATTAGTGATTGTCAAAGCCCATAGAGATGGCATCATTTACTAATATTCACAATTAAAAATAATATTCTGATATTTTTGTAAAATGTATCCCATGAAAATCTAACTTATAATATGGTTGTATTTTATAAATTTTGATTATAATTTGTGGAAACATACTTCAATTTTTTTTAATGTGTGACCCAAATTGAGGCAAAGGCAGCAGGAATAATCCAAACTGTTATGACATAGCCACATAAAAGAGATTAGATCTTAAAACTCAACTTTTACAATTATTTCAAGCACAAAGGTGTGTTTATAGAAAACCATAACATAAAATATAATTTTCAGGTAATTGAGGCAACTCTCAGTACTTTCATAGATACTTCTTTCTGGAACTTTTCACTATAATCAACTCTAACAGTATATATGCAATACCCAGCAACCTATCTGGTCACTTTTTCAGGCACAATGATATACTTCAATAATTTCCTCCTCAATTTCACAACAGTTAATACTGCATTTTATCAGAAACAAGTTTATTATTTAGAACACAATTAAAGGATTTATTGTGTGATTTTGTTATTTATGTTTTATTTTCCATAAATATTTAGAGTTCCTGCTGAACAATAATTTAAATAGGAAAGATCTAAAATAATACTAGTCAACTAATGAATTGTTATTGTTTCTTCTAACTCATTGCTTTTGTTTGTAAATTCTCACACTCTGAATAAGAATGTAGGTGATGTTAAAAAGTATTAATTCCATAGTTTTTTCCATAATTTTATTTAAAATATTGGTAGGAAATGTATGGTTTCACCCAATGTTGCCTAAATGATCTGACAAAAAATTTTTTTTCACTTTTAGTAAAATAAATTCAATTGAGTGTTGGTTGAGATGAAGCTTAAGTAATTTAAGTTTATCTCTGCCGTTTCTATATCCCACTGATATGAAAGTTAGTATATCTTTTAAGGAGTATATATCCAGAAGGACAAGGAAAATGAGTTAATATGTGACAGCAGAAGCCAGATATCAACAATTGTTGTCAATGAGAAAGTAGATGACTTAACAGAGTCGAGAAAGCTTAGAAAACTTAGATCAATATAAGGAAGCCTATAGTGCTGAAGAGGCCTGGGTCCGTTCTTAGGAGCACAATTTTCTTTGAAGACAAATGTTATAGTCTTAACATGCTTTATAAAAAAAGTTAAACATAGGCAGCATGATACAGCAAGTGTGCTACTTAGCTTTTCTGTAACCCAGGTACTAACCAAGAATATCCAAGTCAGGGGTGGTCACTTAAAATACTGATCGAGAATCAGTACAATTGACTTGTAATCAGATAGCATTCTGAGGAAGCTCCTACATTAGATGTGGCTAATACTTATACTTGTTTCTGTCATTCATATGTTAATTAGCATCCAAAGCTTGCTGGTTAACATACTAAATGTTGGCAAATATGTTGATTAACTTGATAACTATTAGATATGAATTCTCATTTGTAAAATTAAAATTATTCAAGATAGGGTCATTGTATAAAATATTTTAGAGACTCTCCCCACTCTCCTATAAATGAGGTAATGAGGAACCAGTTCGGTATAATCCCTTTACCTTGAAGGATGCTTCAGGCTGACTCCCTAAGTGGTCCTGTGTCCAGCTGTGAACTCTGGGATACTTTTGCTGAATACCAGCCATATGGGTCACAGAATCCTACCCTAAAATCTCAGTGTTTGCCCAAATTGACCATTTAAGCAGAGTGGTGATAAAAGCACCTAAAGGAACCAAGAACTGGGATTTCCTTGATTTAACAGAAAAGGACACATAAACTGTTTTGTTGTGTGTGTGTGTGTGTGTGTGTGTGTGTGTGTGTGTGTGTGTAGGTGGGGCACAACTTAGTTTGAAACTTAAATTTTTTACAACCTGGTAGCAAGGTAGTGAATGGGTTAGCTAATGTCATTCACCTCAGAATTTGTTCAGTGGGCATCTATTATCAACCAAAAAGAACTTAAGAGTTGTGTATAACCAAATCATATTAGGTCAGACAGTAGTTATGAAGAATGGAGGTAAAAACAAAAAGATCAGCGAAGGGTGCATAGGAGTAAATAGGGCTCACAATCCCTCCCCTACCCTCACAACTTAAATAGCCTCCTTCTTTACATTTACAAAAGAGAAAGATTTTCTCTGGAGAAAGTGAGTCAGATCATCTCAGACTTCTGGAACAAGGAAGGAGTCAAGTGTAAGACATGGGCTTAGAATGAGAATAAAAGTCTATATGCCATATGCAGATCCCAAGTGCTTTCCTAGCATTCTTCTGTGCTTGGATATTCAGTGCTGTACCCTAGGAGGTTGAAAACCATCTTATAACCCTAGGTTTGAGATTTTTCCTTGGATACATTGCCTATCTCAAAAACGACCTCCAGACTTCAATATGTGGGTTTCATGGTCGAGTTTCTATCCCAGTAATCTTAATGTTAAGGAGTCCGTGAGGCAACACAGCTTACCTTCCATTTCTTAGTGCCTCATTCTTAGAAATTACTAGACACTGAAACATCTCCAGGTAAGTTAATAACATTTCCAAAATGAATGAACAAACCAATACAAACAGATGAAAATAAACCTCGGAAGAATCAGAGAATCTCAGGAAAATTACATGGAGTAGATAAAAGATTTTCAAAAAATATTACTTTTGGATAAGAGATTTTGCATCTATGAAATGAGAATGGGATTCTTTTTTTAAAAAAAACAAAGAATGATCAAGTTATAAAAAATAAAAAATAACTATTAGTATTAAAATTGTGGTGCATTTTAAACATCAAAAAATGTTGAGGAAATCATTTAGAAAGTAGGAACAAAGAAATTATTGGAGACAGAGACAGAAAGATATATAGGTGGATGGATGGATGGAAGGATGGAAGGATGGATGGACGGACGGATGGATGGATGGATGGACGGTTGTATGGACTGATGGATGGATGGACAGATAGATATAGAGACAGATGATAGAAAAAAGTAATATATAAGGAACACATTAAGAAGAAATAATAAATTTTTTTTCTCAGAACTGAAAGGCTGAGCTCAGAAACTGTCCAGCAAAATACAAGTGAAAAACACTTAAAGCAAGGGATGTCATCTTGAAATTTCAGAAGTATTTAGATAAAGAGATTTCAAATGCTTCCAAGGAGTAAAAGGAATAGGAGTCAAGGATATAACATATGCACTGTCAGGAATCAGAATGGTATGGGACTTTATAGCATAAACATTGGAGATTGGAAGACAATGGTAAAAAGACATCAAAATCCGAAGGAGAATTATTTCTAACTTGAGTTTTATATTCTGACACAATTAAATCACAAATGAGGGTAAAATAAAACATGCTGAATATGCAAGGCTCAAAATAATATTTTTCAAAACCTGCTTCTCAGAGAAAGAAGTCACAGGAGGATGTGCTCCAACAAAAACCAGGAGGCCTGAGAACCAAAAACAGTACATGGAACATTCAACACAGGAGATATGCCAAGGAAATGATACTAAAAGCAAAGGGGATGATACTGAAGGGGAGTGCCAAGATGCCAACGGTGTAGCAGGCCAAGGGAGCAACCCATTATGACTGGCTTAAGAGGAAATTAACCTGGCATTGTGCACAGCACATAGTGATGATATGATCAGCCAGGCTGCAATAACCAATCAGGGTTGCTACAGAGGTCCAATCCCTGTGATGCAAACAACTCAGATGGGAGCAAAATGAATCATTATAGTGGCATCATAGTGGTTTTTCTGTTAAAGCACTAGGTATAACATTCTCAGTCATTTGTATATTTGGGGTGGCATATATTTTAAAACATTGAATATCAAATTATACAACTTGTATTACAAATTTGTGGCTAAATAAGGGTGTAGAAATAGAAAAAAATGGACTTAACATTACCATATTCTGGAAACATTAATCCAAATCAGGTTAGTTTTAGGATATTCCAGGAACATAATTGCCTTTTTTGTTAAACTTCATCTTAAAAAGTCCATAAACTCATTTAAGACCCACTGAGTCTTAAGAAAAAACATGGATAACCAGAACTTCCTTTCAGTTTTTAAAATACTAAAGGTTGGCTATCATATTTAAAATATAATGAAGAATCAACTCTATTGTATATGCATTGGTTTCATTTTATGATTTTTTTAAGGTGAAAAAATCTGGAGTAAAATAGAATAATTTTTCAAATCTCTTAAAATTGAAAATAATTGAATAATAATGTAATTTTTAGGAAATGATTGTCAATTTATCTAAACCTGGGTCTCCCTGCTCTTACTACCTCCTTTTTAAATAATTTTTGTTCATTAATAACTGTGTATTAAACTAGAGTATTATAAAAGAATATCTATTTTATATCTTTTAATTTTGTTATAATTTTATTTTAATTTTAAAAAAATTCATCATTGGCAGTTTGAGGAGAAAGATCAGGTATCAGAGATTCATACAAGCTACTGGTCAAATGGAAGCTTTTGGATTATCTCTGAATCCAGCAATCCTTTTTTTCTCTGCATTATTTTCCTTATTTCATCCTCATATCCTCAAATTTGGAATTTACTATAATAAATATTGATGTTCATACAGCATCTTCTATCCTTATAAGAGTATGAGGATGTATTTCCTCTTTATAGAGATGGACTGAATTAATCTTTTTGAATTATCAGGCAAAGCCTATTTCAAAACCATAGGATCTTTGCAGGCTTCTTACAACTCTTACTATTCATGAATTCACAAGCCTCAAAAACCAAGAGAACTCACACTAACCCTGATATTACCTCTAGATAGAAATAGTGATCTTTTGCAGTGAGGTCCCTTCCCGCCAAAAAAAGTAGCATCATAAAACAAGGACAGATACCACAGTTTGCTAACAGATTAGTAAAAACTAAAATGAGCTTTGATACCCTGGTTTAGCCTCAGTGTGCCAAACCAGGGACTATTTTTATTCACTGTGGGTAGGGGTATAAACACATCTCAAAGGAATTTTGGCAATATGTATAATCATAATATCTATGCATAAGGTTTCTATTATACCGTGTTTATAAAAGCAAAAAATGAAAACAAAATGTCCATTTAAACAGGTTAATTAAACTATACTGCATCTAAATAATGGAATACTATGTTACAATTTAAAATAAAAAGTTAGGTCTATATTCACTCTAGTGAAAAGATATTCATAACACGTTGATAATTAAAGAATACATTTTATTCTGAAAGTATACACACCAAAATCTTAATATTGATACACTGGGTAGTGATAGTTCACGTGACTTTTTTTTTCTTTATATTTTTCTAATTTATGTTAAAATTATCATTGATTTTTAAAACAATTTTAAAAAGAAAAATTACATTTTATAAAAGAAACTTAAAATTTTTCATGAAGTCCTGATAATTGTGATACTTTTCACAAAACCATAATAATTTTATACAAAATAGTATGCTTTCTAAAAATTGCTCAAGATTTTACAATGGTTTTTATAAACAGTGATGGTATATTTATCAGTGAAAGCAAAATTCCCAGTGATTTGATCACATCCCATCCTTTTTTACTAAAAAGCTTCCAAATGTGATGATTTAACAGTGGAAAATAGGAATACAGAGAATTTCCTGTATTATTCTCATCATTCCACTTCTTAGAAAGACAATAAAGCTCTAGTTCCCATCAGTAAGAGTATCTGAATTTATTGCTTTGTTTTACTAATTGACCCCTTTTTATTCATGGGTAATGAGCATGAACAGATTTACAATAACTTTAGATTGAGCTCTTTAAAATCTGAATCCTATTTAAATAGCCACAGTATCATACTATTTAATGACTTTGAAGCTTTCATTGTATAAATGTAAAAAATAAAAATGCATCATAGTTATTTTTAGATATTTGGAGAACTGCCAGAAATTAAAGGAAGCCAGCTTTCTCTGTACAGTTTTGAGACCAGTGACTTTTAACTTTTTGTTTGTTTGTTAAGTTGAAAATATGTATAATGAAACCTATGGACTTTTTCCCAGAAAAATGTTCTATGCACATATAAAAATTATTTTTATATACAATTTCAAGTGTTCAAAGAGTCCCCTGAAGCACATGTTTTTTATAAATTAGAATTTATAAATTAGATAAATTAGAATTAGTGGGTGAAACTAAGAGAGAAGCTGAATTTCCATAGTACAGGAGTTTTCTAACAAAGCACAACTTTCTAATGACTGGTACTACAGTAAGTACTCATTGAGGATGATGATGTATATTCTGGAAGCAGATTGAGTGAAATGGTATAGAAGGATTTCCAACTTCCAAACTGAAATTTGACAAGATGAAGAGCACTTTAATATTTTATTATTGGACTCAAATAAAGATAGGGTATTTGATCCAATAGGTAGGCTTTAAGAATATGAAAGGAATTAAAATAGTATTGCTGTATTACTCTCTGCCACTCTATTTTCTCATCACAAAGACAATATGAATGTTTGTTATTCTCTCCCTTGGTCCTTCTTAGGCTTACGTTTCAAAATGGTAGACTGATCACAAACATCTAGCTCTTTTCTTTCCTGCAACTTTTTTTTAAGTAAAGTTATTAAGTTTATAGTAAAGAAAATAAAATGGTATAAAGCCCACCACAATGAAGTAAATGGTGAAGATGAAATCAACGGGCCGAGAACCATACATTTTGGAAAAAGACAAAAGGAAAAACGGTGAATCAAAAGTGGCACTAAATTACAGACTGGAAGAACTGGGAAGGGAACTATAGGCCACAAAGTCAAGGAGAGATTTAACCTGCTCTAAGATGCTTGAGTGACTTTCACGTACAGACTGCAAAGTCAGCAGAGAGTAGAAATCTCCCGCCACCACATGTGGTACCCTTGCTACCAGGTACTTGGCTATAGACACAAATCGCAGGGTTCTTCACTTAAAAAATTGCATCATCTCTCTCAATACAACTCTCTGAACGAAAAACTATAGAGCAAAGCTTTCCTTTTTCTGGACTTTGAAGCCTTTCTAGTTTAATGGCTGCTCCCAGCCACTCACTCTAATATAAAGTCTGCTGAACTTTACACACACATGCACACAGAGAGCTTTCTATTTATTTTTTCTTAAATGTGAGCAGAAAACCGGTGTTCAAGATAGTTTGGAGGATATCTACAACACAACAGAGAGAAAACAATAGTAATATATAATTTATGTATCATAATGATGAGAATTTGTTTAAAATCAAATGTTTTTTTCATAGACTAAGAAAATATAGTATCTATAAAATAAGAATTGTATACTATGAAAAAGAAACAATACATGAATAAGAAACAGCTTTTAGAAATTAAAAAATAATTGGAAGATTAATTAATTTAAAGATGAAAGTTAATATTTAGAAAATGGTCTAGGATGTATAGAAAGATAGAACATATAAAAGATAAAATGCAAAAGGACTTAGTCAGACTTGGTAATATCTGATTAAAAAAGTGATCTCACAAAAAGAATGAAAGGTAAAAATTTAAAGTGCATGGTGAGTTAGACAATTATTAAAAATCAATGTTCATAGTTAAAGTTTCCCAGTGCTCAGGAATAGTCTGGACAATAATAAGCACCTTAATAGAGTTTTTACAAAGTACACAAATGAAGCTGTGATTAACTCTATCTTGGAGTTTTTAGAAGTCACCAAATAACATATATGTAGTCTATTAAATCCAACATGGCTGAGAATTCAGTATTAGAAGAGAAAGAGGTGAGTGATTCTAGAAAGAGGGAAGAGCACATGCAAAGCTCTGGAGTGTACAAATGAAAATGTCTTGTTGCCCCACGGTGATCATTAAAATATTTAATAAGCAACAGCTCATCATAACAGATTCAGCAATCCACTAGGATAGATACCAGCTCTATGCAACCAGTACGACCATATCTAGCTGAGTGTCACTCCTGTTGGTATCGACAGTGAAGGGAAAGTTCTTTGGCTTAATTGGAAAGTTCAGGTTTGGTGTCCAAACAACAGTTTTTCAAATGCACAAATATGAACTGGGAAAAAAATGAAAATAATAACACTAGGGTAATAAAACAGATGAGGTAGTTTTGCTGTTTTAAGGCATATGGTCTTATGAAGTGAGAAGACCAAATCTTTTTTTTTTTTTAAGAAAGAATACAAATATTTACATGGTAATCTCTTTCATTGGGTTAAAAATAGTTGTTCTTTCTCTTTCAGAATATCCATTCCTTATCTATGTGTGTGAATATATATATATATATATATATATATATAAACACAATTATAAATATAATTAAATACACACACATATATATCCTTTATAAGTGGGCAAATAAATTGTTGATTTTATTTTAAGGCAATAGATGCCTGATTTACCTTTTAATGGAAGTGTTGATGGTAAGGTCTCAGGGTTTCTTGAACACCAGAGGAAGCAAGAGAATAGGTGAAGGTGAGAAGAAGTGCTGGAAACAAAGATTTATTAAAGGCCCATCATGGTTCAGCTATTATATTCTACACTGGGAATTCACAGATGAATTATTGAGATGATAAACAACAACAAAAAATCACTTCATAAGAGCCATGAAAGGGGTAAATTTAGGGTGATAGAACAAACGGAAAAAATTTAATCTATCCTTAGAAACAAGACTCAATCTTGCCAGAATTTTCAAATCTGGTTACTGTAGGCTACAAAAGATCAAAAGTCTTATTTATTTCTTATTCACCTGAGAGGTGGAAAAAAAATAGGTTACACTTAATTATTTTAGGATTAATAGAGTGATTATGAAGTTTATGTTTAAACTAAGTTTAAAGGGTAGTAAATTCAATATAGGCAACTTATTTAATTTTCATATTTTAAGTCACATTTTTCCTTCAAAAATGAGGGTTTTCTTTGTTTAAAATCTTTTGCATGCTACTTCTTCAGTTGCCAAAATCTCAGCCATAATGAATGAAATCCATTTTCAAAAAATTACCTATTATAAATTTCCAATAGAAGAATTAATGAATTAAGTTGTGTAAAAAAAGTAACCATAAATTTACAATCCTTATATAACACATTCATTTAATTTAATAATTGTATTTATTTATCCATAAATAAAATTTGAGGCACGATCAAGGTGATTTCTTACTTCCCAAATTATAGTTATTATTAAGTCAGATTTGGGGTTGAATAATATTATTTAAAAGTAAAGAAATAATTACCTGATCCTTCGTGCAAATTTTTCCAGTGTCCTCATTATTATCTTCTGCCCAGACCACTAGAGGGCAAGACAATCTAACATATTGGAGCAGATCTAATTTTATCCAACAGAGGGCAGTCACACACGCCAGTATATTCCATTACATTTCAGCTATTCACATCTGCCATTTCTTTTGGGGATTATAAGAGGGCAAGGAGAGACAGAAAGGAAGAAAGCACACAACACTCTCAGTAAACAATTCATTGGCTGACTTCTCTGAAATTGTTAAGCAAGTGAATTTAATAAACAATTTGCTTTTGTCTAGATTTAAACAGTTTAACTTTGAAGTGAAAAAACCACAAGTTAGAAGATAAATCTTAACAAAGGGAAACGAGAAAACATGTGAAAATCATTTCCCATCAAAGGGACCAAGTGTTAACAGCTTTATTTTTATGTACAAACACAATATTGGGTTACCTTTAAAGACAAAGTAGTGAATCAGCAGCATAAATAATTCTTCATTAAACAAAAGCTAGAGAAAGCTGAAAGTGGAATGACAGATGGGATTAGCCATTTTTCATTAAACATCTTAAAGAAGAAATCTGGGTTAACGGAAAAAGTCAGGAATCAGGAAGCCTGGGTTTTATCCCTAACTACTGTCAGTTGGCTGTATGAAAGCCAGTAGATAGGCCAATCTACATATACAAAGTTATGGAAGTTGTTAAATATGCAATTTCCAAATCTGGCTTGTCGTCAGAAACCTTACTTTGCCAGTCTCTAGACCTACAGAATTAGATTTGAATCTCTAGAAAATAAGCTCAACAACATATATACATGTATATATGTAACTCATATACATATATATACATATCATATTTGTACAATTTAACATATCTGTATGTACATATGCATATGTGTTCAATTCTCGATATTTCTGATGATCTGTCATTATTATAATGTGTCATTATTGAAAACAGCCTAAATGATGACTGTTTCCTTTTTCACTTTAAAATTCTATGACTTTTTGATTACTTACATATTACTAAGTTGGTATTTTAAGATGTAAGATATTTTTCTGACCCAACACTGAAAACAGAAAGAACAAAAGAAACTTCATCTCTTTTTAAAAAATTGAACTCAAAAAAGCCAATAGAATTTCTAAGAGTTCAATTGATACCTTTGTATTTTTTTTCCTCATAATGTTAGTTTTTTAACTGAGTATTTGTCATTACTACTTTTGATATCATGTGGCTGCAACTGATTATGTGCATGTCATGTTGACTTTATTGTTGCTGTTGATATCTTGAATTTATAATAGTTAATTTTCACAGGAATGAACTTAGCATATATGCCCTGATTATGGGGAAAGTAGAAGAATTTCTGTGATGAATTATGATGTCATCAGCACAAATGAATTCCACTTTAGGATAAAGCAAGAAAAACCATACTGAACCCAACAGCAATATCTGAACAAAGAGAAATGGATTCTAGAAATGACTGATAAATCATTTTCTGTGTAAAGCTTATCTTTTTACCATCTTACTCCAAGTAGCAGTTTTCACAAGTTTAACTTTACCTTAACTACACCAAAGAAAATTTTCTTGTGAATCACTTACCTACCCCCATTAAGTCTAGTGACAGAAGATCTAAAATGACTTTATTTTTGTTGACTATATTTTTGGTACACAACTTGATCACAAGGGTCTGTCAATCTTTGTGTTATGCTGATGCTCTGGGAAGCAGTATTAATTCTTGTGGGATTTTAACCTAGTAATTGACATAGGAGATGAGATATCACATGGCAAATGAGTGACTAATAACCTTGGAATCGGAGATGATATTAAAGACAATCAAAGACAATGATATTCTCTGCTAATCTATTTTGGTCACCACATTATTTTTTAATCAGATTCTATGTAATTTTCTCCCAAGAAAATATGAGAAATTATGACTTTAGTGATTTCATGTGACATAGGACTTCCTGTTTCTATGGAAGAACAAAGCAGAATAATTCAGAAATCAGATGCTATATAAATGGTTTCCCTTTGCTTATCGATTTATCTGTCATTCTCTATCCCTCCCCCCTTATACATGCTCGCTCGCGCTCTCTCTCTCTCTCTCTCTCTCTCTCTCTCTCTCTCTCTCATTGTTAAAAGTGCTCTTCTTTTAATTTTGTACTAGCATTAAAATACACATTTCTATTTCAAGAGAACACTTTAAAATTTACTCTCATACAATGGCAGCAAAAAATAGAATTCTGCAATTCCAAAAGAACTAAACTAAAATCAACAGTAATTCAATTATTCTCATGTTTTATTTTAAAGTGACTATTTTAAAATAAAAACAACTTCTAAGTAGCTCTTTTGCCTGCTGTTCAGGTTCAATTTAATATATACACATTTTTGTTTTGGGGGAGCAAGATACAATGTTATATTCCATACACCTTTCTGAAAGCATTCTTCCAGAGCCATCCAGCCTTAGAAAATGAAGTACTCAACCAATCCAGAAGATGAGCAGAAAAAAGTTAAATTAATTGGGCTAAATAGTACTCCCACATAACATCCAATTAGTGCCATATCCTGTAGCAACTGGAAATACAACTAAACTTTTAGAACTAATATCACAATAAGAGATTAAGAATGTGGACATCTGATCACTATCAAGTAAATGTATGAGGCATGCTCATTGTATGCTAACATGACTCCTCTGAATTATGTGGTTAGGAAGCTAGTTGCTATTAATCTGACCATTAGGAAAATCAAGCCTGCAGGAAAGAACTTTAATATCTGGAAGATTATGTCATTGTCTGAACCATATACTGCATATCAGAACTGCTCAAATACTTTATTTTCAACATAAATATATGTCCTCAATATAAGATGTCTGATTAAATCAAGCACCACCCCAAGCCAGTGATGGTCTCTTTTCTTCCTAGGTTTAAGTTTTGTTCTTTGTTCCCGATTCATGAAATAGCTCACACACCCTTAGGCTGCCACACTCATTTGTAACAGGTATATGGACTTCTTGGTGTTTCCTCTGCCCTTCAATGTCTATTTAACTCATGTATTATAATTGCTACAAAACTTGGCTGTCCAACTGGGACAAATGGTGCCTCTAGTTTTTCAGATATAGTTAGATCCCTGACCTTCATTACATAAACAAAGAGAAACAATCTAGTAATTGGTTGATGTGAAGACAGCACATCAAGATCCTTCACCCTCCTACCAGCTTCTCCAATTGTCCCTGGATATTTCACATCAGTACGATGCTAAGAAAAGAAAACTTATCAAATATAAAAATTTTAGATTATATATATTCTAAAAATAATTTTTTAAAAGATATTCTGGAAGTCCCTTTTGAAGTGTCATAGTGGGTGTTAATATTTTGTTTTTTTGTTTGATTTAATGGACAAGAACGAGAGTATTTGTGTTAAATGTCTGACTTTTTCACAAAAATTATTTTCATAATTGCTTTCTAGGATTGTGTGATATACCATCCAACCATAACGTTCTTCTGAGGATTCAAACATCTGTAACTCTACCAGATGACAACATTCTGATTTAGGACTCTATGAAACCCAATTCATAGTCATGAATCAGAAAAAGGAACAGTGGTTCTTAGGTTCCTGGAATTATATCTTCTTTTACATTTCTTCTTTATCTCAGCTTTCCTCCTCTTTTTCCTACATGCCTTGGAGAAAAAAATCCAAAAGCCCATCTAAGATAGAGAAATATAAAACTAATTTGAGTCTGCTGAAGAGATAGATTCTCCTAGTTCTTGGCCAAATCTAGAAGATAAGCCAAAGTGAAAGGAACAAGGCATTACTATATTTCTGGGAAAGCACTTCTCGGACAATGTGGGTAGAAGGAATGGATGTGAGAGCATCCAACACACCCTATATATGCTTGCTTAGCTGTCCAGAAAGCCATCATTAATATGTAAATGTGTTACACATAAATATGAAGCTGTTATATTACCTTATGTTTTAAAACAGATATAAAGTTGTGAATGGGGAAAAAAACACAGTGTAGGTTTCCCAATACCACATCTTTTCCACTTTTCTTTCAGGTTTATATAGTAGAATAATCTTATATTTTAAAAGTCTAGAAAGGGTCTCCAGATAGCTGGGATCATCTATTTCATTAATTCTTAAACTATTGTAGAGTGGTCTAATCTTTTGTGTTTTATCAGATATTAGAATATAGTGGTGAAGTTCCTGAGCTCTGAAATCAGACTGCCAGGACTAAATCCAAGCTATTCTATGTGCTAAGTGTGCAACTTGGGGCAAGTTACTTCATTACTCCAAGATTCAGTTTGCTTATCTGTAAAGTGGAAATGAAGTAGCTGCATCATAAGATTATTGTGAGCTGAACCACTAAGTACAAATGCCGTGCCTGGCATTTAATAATTATTCAACAAACATCATTACTTGTATAATTTTTCTTTCTTCTTCTAATACTTGCATTACAACCAAGGGGAAACTCTTTAGCATTTGGGTCGACCAAAATCAAATTGGATATGAAGCCAAAATACCATCAAATAGAGGCAGCATGTTGGTGAAAAAAGCAGAATTGGTGCCAAAAGAGTATTTTTAGCACCAGTTTCTCCAATTACCAATTATGTGACCTTGAGTTAAGTCATTTAATCTGTCAGGGTTAACTTTTTCACATGTATGTATAAAGAAAGAAATAACACACACATCCCAGACGTTTGTTGTGAAAATCAAAAGAAATCATTTATGTAAACTTAAAACTATGAATGTTAAACTGAGTAAGGTAAATTTCTTTCACTCTAGGAGACAGTAAAAAGCAAGAACCGATAAATAAATCAGAATCACCACATGTTCAGCCCAAACCCCACCTCCTCTCTGGAGCCTTCCCTACTTCTACAGTTTTCTGTCCTAGAGCAATATTGTTTATTCTTCTCTCTTTTGTTATCTTCAGGCATACTCTCCTTATCTGTCTCATACTTTTTTACAAGTCTATGGCCTATAGAAATGATACTTGTTTTATTTGTTTCCATATCCCCAGCACCTAGCACAGAGGCAACACAGTGAACAATACTCAGTAAATAACATTTTAATAACTGATTAAATGCTTAAATGAAAGAAAGGATATATCACTTCTTAGGATGGGTGGCCAAGAAAAGAAAAATTCCATACCACTATTAACCTATCAAGATTGCCTTCTACAGATGTATCTCTAATTACATGATTATTGGTACTATTACCATTAGAAAGGCCATGCCAGCATGCCCACGTCTAGCAGATATCTCTTTTGTTGGTGGATAAAGCTTGCAGCCTGCTAGTGGGGCTGAAGCTGCACAGCCATCTGGAAAGAAAACTTGAAATCCTGAAATAGGGCCAGAAAAAGAGCATTAGCTTCATGAATGTGGCACTCATACAACTATGTTGGAACAAAGCTGGCTGTGAACCAAACTCTGTGCTTGTCTGCCTGTCCTCCTGGAAGAGTTTATGTGTTATATCAGCTACAAGAGATGGGCAAGGGTTTTGAGAGACAAGGAAAGGAGAAGAATGTCATTTAAAACACATTTCCAGGCTCCAGGTAAAAACCCAGTAACTTTGAGTGGATGCATGCCAACAATGTTTAAGTATTTCTATACATGATCAGATCACTCTCATCTCATCTTGGCTTCAGTCACATGCAAACCGTAGAAACCTGTTTTGTCGAGGTACTGTAAGCAGAAAACCAGCCCTTACACTCAAGCAGAACAGATCTGGGTGTAGAACCCTAGTTAACTCATAAACAATTTATAAACTAAAGCATTTAGCAATTCTTGATTAAAGGTTCAAATCCTTGTAGCTCTTTGCCAATGAAATATAGGGTTTCACTGTTTTCAGTAACTACGCTTTGAAAATCTTGGGGAGAAAATCCTGCTTTATGGCTAGACAAAATTTTAATATTTAATCAGCTAATTTAAGAAAATGCTTATGAAAAAACTTAGTATTGATATGTGTATGATATGCTTTATAGAAATCTCTTCAAAATATTATCCCTCTGAACTAACAAGAGACAGATTTTGTTATGATAGTAGCTAGGACACTCAAACCAATTTTGAAAAAATAGAAATTAAACAAGTCAGATGGAATGTCAGAAAATGCTTTGTAATTTTTTCTTTAATACAGTTAATTATGACTCTTCAAACTCTAACTCTTCCACATTTGACAATACTTGATCAGTGTAAGCAATCAATTCTTCTTTAAGGTTCCTTTTCTTACCTAAGAAGGCTTAGTGATCTATCTAACCCATCCCTTCTCTTCCAATTTAATGTAGCTAATGAAGTTCCGTCATGTAGAGTGTCTGAGCCACAGAGTGATGGCTAAATCAAAGACTTACCAAAATTCTGGTAGAAATCTGGAAATAAGCCAAAAATAAACATGCCAATCTATTCAATGCGAAGATTTTACTCAAAGATTCTCAAGATCAAGGACAGGGTCTTAATCATCTTTTAATTCCCAGGACTTAGGATAGACTTCTACACTTAGTAAAATCTCAAAAGATTTTGGTCAAGAACATGAAAGAACTGATTAAAAATTTCAGTAAAATAAAAATTTTTTCAACTCAATATATACTTATAAAGGCAGAATCAATACTAGAATAATGTTAAATACATTACTCTGCTCTTTAAATTTTGGCTTTTAAAAATCCCACCACACAGTTGAAACGTATCTTTGCAGCAAGCCTATCTTAAGTGAGCAGAAAAGAGATTAAAGGGTGGAAAGAATGAGGCAAAGCTACTTGGGATGTATAAAAGTGGATATGAAGAAGAAAAAAGTCAGTAGCAGAACTTAGTTTTATCACAAAATCAACCTTATTCATTTATAAAGGATTTCCTAAGGGATTTTTTAAAAATAATCAATAAAAAGATCTTTAAAGAATAAAAAAAAATAAATTACCTCAATTCAATTCAATAAAAGCTTTCCTTTATTTTCTGAGTAATAGATTCCCTTTTCAGGCCTTCCAAGGCCAAGTCTCTGGAGTCAGCATAAAATGAAATTGAGCAATTATTTGTTGAATTTTAATTTAAATAGTTGTAGATCAGAACAATTTAGGTCAATTATGATCAAGGATTTATGTCAGCATGATAGCCTCCAGTATTTGAGTTAATGAACCCGTCCCTCCATGTGGTAGTGAAAAGAACATTCCATAAGAGGTCAGGAGAGCTG
This sequence comes from Eidolon dupreanum, assembly GCA_028627145.1. NCBI lineage: Eukaryota > Metazoa > Chordata > Mammalia > Chiroptera > Pteropodidae > Eidolon > Eidolon dupreanum. The sequence goes on along the minus strand of CM053503.1, from coordinate 48,642,341 downwards.
GATGCTTTTTTCAAATTCACCATTTAACTAGTAGCTGTTAATTTTTCTGGGCCTTAGTATTATCATCTGATCACTGTAGATAATATTTGCACAACTGAGTTATTTTAATGAGCAATCAAACAGTATATGTAAATAACTTTGTGAATATAAAGTCCTATGTACATATAATGAATTCACTGTGAAAACTCCCACCCCACTTCCTCCCATCATACTCTGTATAGGTTGCATACACTTTTCTTAGTGAGACATTATAACAGATATGGCTGGAAAGAAAGTAGTTCAATATTAAAATATAAAAGAAAATGTATTGGAGAGAAAAAAACATGCTCTAATGCACATGCATTAATATAAAACAAAGCACTTTTTGGGAAAATTTCTTCAATAGCATTCAGATTCTTTTAAGGAATAAATACATGTATGATTTAACACTTTATGATATTAATGTATATGTTTCATTTATCCATAATAGGTGGTCTTATTTTTTCAATGGGACCAAAATTGTTTGTTTCCATTTTAATAATGCTAAAGTTTTATAAAACCAATCTTTTAGTTCAGTCAGTATGTTCAAATTCATAAACCCTAAAAGCAGCTTTCAAATTCTGAAAATGTCATTAGGCATTTTGTATGCAATGAGTACTTAGAAATGCATAATTCTTGCTTTCGTTATCATTAGGGATAATAATAGCTTACACTCTAAACCATGTAAATATTGGCACCAATATCAGGCCTTGTTTAGGAATTTTGGGTTCATTTGAAACCTAACCTAAATAAAACTAGAATGGGTGAATCCACATGAACCAAAACCCCAAACCCTGTGAATTCTCTCCCAAAATTTATATCACTTTAAATCGCTCCCCAGACATGCATGTGATTAAAACAATAATGAAAACATTATCCGAGATGCCAAAAAATCGAAACAATTTTTTACTAGTTCCTTTAGAAAGAGACAACTATTTTATTGTTCTTTTTGCTGCTACTGCTGCTTTTCCTGTTTGCTTTCAGTGAGGAATCAATTTAAATTTTCTTTAGATTTAATCATTAAAAATGAGAATACATAAAAAACAAACCTGACATTGTCCAGAGATAGTAAAATTGTCCTTTTATAGTTGGACAGTAATAATCATTTCATAATTAAGTTGAAAAATTATTTATAATTAAGATGAAAAGTTATGATTAAAATGAAGAATTATTTTCTACTTGGCTTCTTTCTTTTTTCTTTATTATATTTCAAATTTTCAAAAGTTAGACATCTGTACGACCCATGAAGTGATCTCCCCTATTACTCTAGCACCCATCTGGCACTACACACAACTATTACTATTATATTGACTACATACCCTACGTTATACTCTAAATCCCTGTGACTGTCTACTTGGATTTTTTTTTTTTTTGATGTCATAAGTCTTTTGTTTTCTTTTCCTCCTGTGTTAGTATAGCCAAATAAAAAACTATGATTTCTGTGGATGCAATAATACCTATCTCTTTTGAAGCTAAACTTTGAGTTTAGCTTCAAAAGTACATTCTACAATACACTGACAATTTTTTTTATTAGCAATTCATTATAGACCTTTTGTTTATTTTTAAAAATTACAAACATATATTAAAATGTGCATATTATTCTATCTCAATCAGCTTGGGATTATAGAATTTTACTTTAAAAAAAAAAGAAAAAGAAAGGTAATCCTTTGGACAGAATGGGAATTTCTCTTTTACTATGAAATTAGAGACTCAGAGATCCTGTATATCAGCAGTTTCGTTTTAATCATGAGATATTTTTCTAGCTTATAGCCCTGAGAACCCAGGTCTGCTGTATTATCAGTTGAGTGATTTTCAGATTCTATTATGGATGCTCTTGAGTGCTCAGAACTAAAATTCAACATTAAAAAAAAAAAAACTATTCAAAAAAGGTCTTCAGTGTACTTAGGAAATATATCTTAAAATATTTTTTAATAGTTTTACAAGAAAAAAACAAAAAGCAAATTAATTATGTCATCCTAAAAAAAGATATATAACTATTAAATGTCTAATTCTTTCTGTTCTCTGAATGGAATATGTATACTCTGACATTTATGAGTATCTCTAGCATACCCATACTCATTTGTATATTTCTTTATAATATAAAATTATTAAAAATTATTCTTTCTTAATCCAGAACACTAATTCAAAAAGATATATGCACCTTATGTTCACTACAGCATTATTAACAATAGTCAAGGTTTGGAAGCAACCTAAGTGTCCATCAACAGACAACTGGATAAGAAAGGGGTGGAACATATTACAATGAAATATTACTCAGCCATTAAAAAGAATGAAATCTTGCCATTCGCAAGAGCACGGATGGACCTAGAGGGTATTATGCTAAGTGAATAAGTCAAAAACAAATATCATGATTTCACTTATATGTTGAATCTGAAAAGCAAAACAAACAAACAAACAAAATAGAAACAAATTCATAGGTACAGAGAACAAACTGATGGTCACCAGATAGGAGAGGATTTGGGGAGATGGGTGAAAAGGTGAAAGGAATTAATAAGTACGAATTGACAGTTATAAAAATAGTCATGGTGATATAAAGTACAACATAGAGAATCTAGTCAATAATATTGTAATAACTATATACGGTGTCATATGGGTACCAGACTCATCGGGTTGATCACATTGTAAGTTATATAAATAAATGTCTAATCACTATGTCATACACCCAAAACTGATATAATATTATATGTCAACTATAATTGAAAAATAAATTTTAAAAATAAAAAAACAAAAAACTATTATTTCTTTCTATCAGTGGTTTTCGAAGTAGCATTTTTGAATCTCAGAAATAAAATAAAAAAGATTTAAGAATGTGGACTTGTAATTCTAACACCCAGAATCATGAACCAATAAAAAACCAGGGTGGTGGCAACTAGAGACAAAAAAACAGTGGAGACGACATAGAGGTCATAGTAGGAGCAAGGAAAAAAAGGAATGGATAGACAAGAAATCTCACAGAACAGACCAAAAAGTGGGAAAGATGAATTATGACATACCATTTCTCAAACTTCCTATTTCTTCCTTTCCAAAAGCATAGCATCTTGCAAATATAGATATTTGAACAGGCAACTTTTATGAGCGATTCACAGCATTCTCTCTGTATGGTAGTCTATCAAATGAATACACCATAATATATTCAAATTATTTCCTATTGTTTGGCATTAATGTTTTACACAAGTCTTTGAGTATATTTCTGAGTATTTCTATAGGATTAATTAATAGAGATAAACTGGCTAAATTAACAACTATAAAAATTTTAAGAATTTTAAGCCAAATTGCTTGTTGAGAAGATTGCACTTCTACTAGTGCCCATAATACTTCTATTATTAGCCCAAAAGCAACATCTTGCTTTGAACTATTGCCAACACTGACTGTCAAAATAAAATGCATGTATACTTTCTAGTTTTAGAAACAAAACAGACTTTCATTTTCCAAAAAGAAAGTTTTATTGTTTTCTCTGACTATAAAAATTTATATACTTCTATTCACAAAAATTAAATAATAAAAATAGTTCAAAGAGAAACAAAAGCCCCCGAATCTCTCAATACAGAGATATTTCTGATTAACACTTTGGAAAATTTTCTTCAAAACTATCTATTTGTCATATTATCCGTGCCAATATATACACACAAGAATTCTATAAATTATGAGCATGCTCTAATGCAACTTGATAGCAAAATTTTTCACTCCACAATAGAGCATGCACATCTTTTCCTGACATTAAATACACACACACAGTATTTTAATGGGTAGAAAATAATGGTGTTTTTTTTGTATTCCCACACCATATTTAACAAGTGATCTATCAAGGAAAATCTAAGGTTGTTTTTTCTTACTCTTTATTATAAATGATCCTGTGGCCAATACCTTTATGCTTACATTTTTCCATACTTTTTACATACTTGTGAAATTATCTCTTTAAGAAAGTATATTTTAGTGTGCTCTCTGGGTCTACTGGCACATGTATTTTAAAGTTATCTCCAAACAACAAAAAATATGTGTTTCCCTTAGACCATCTGATTTGCAAAAATGGCTGAGTAATATGAACAAATTTCATTTTTTCAAATGTTGGATATCAAATATGTCAATATTTAGAAAATCTGCTTAGATCTATTACCGTTGGGGCTAGAGTACAGTGTCACCCCAAGAGTAGTGGGGAGGGAGAGGGATAACAACGGCACAGTAGTGTAGTTAGAATTTTCTCTCAGTTCTTCCTCAAATGAAGGCAGTGAAGAATCATAGGTCATTGAGATTTAATAGTTTTATTAAAAATATTTTTTAGAAAGACAAAGTACACCCCAAGGAGGTACATGGTCCCAGCAATGAGAACTGCAACAGAGCACTGTAGTAACCACAACAACAAGAAGGCAAAAAGAAGGGCCCAAAAGTGGGAATGTCTGCCTTTTATTCAGGCTGTGATGGGTGGTTCCAAATGCATTCTTAGGTGATTGGCAAGTGAGGTCATTTTGATTGACACCTGGCTGGTATATAACTTTTTGCCTAGTGTGTATGCACTTACCCAGAATACAGTCTGTTATAATTAGATTCACGAACTTCCAGGCATAAACATAGTATTATAATGACCTTCTGCGCCGGCATCTGTAGCCAGATTAAGCTAGTTAAGACTATAGCCTCCTTTCCTTTGTCTCTGGGGATGCAGGAGGAATTCTCTAACTACCATTGGGTGTTCTTTGGGTGGTCTCTAGACTGGGCCCCTATTCCTTTGTTCCTGCTGTCACTCATATCTGATTAGCTACCTAACATATCCACAACCCAATATTTTTAAAATGGCCAATGCACAATGTTATATAATCAAATATAGATAAATGATCTATTTAAAGTACAAGATAAAACAATGACTTTAAAGGGAATAATTCGAAAAGTTCATTGTTATGGTTTCAGATTCCACCTTGCAACTAACCTTTAAGAAACTACCACTTGTCAAGCACTGGTACATTATCAAAGAAGAACATTTGTAATTATATGAAAGGGCTCTTAAAATACTCCCTCTTTTTCTGATTACATATCTGTGTGAGGCTAGATTTATATATATATATATTTTATATATATATAAAAATATATATAAAATATATATATAAAATATATATATATATATTTTAACCAAAACAACAGACTACAATTAATAGAAAGCAGAAACAAGTGTGAGAATCCAGCTATCTTCTATCAAGCCAGACATTAAAGAAATTTGCAAAAAATTGTAAAACATATTGCTCTTCCCCTAAACATTTTGGAAAATATAATTATTTTCATAAAAATGAGCAGGTGCCTATGTTAACAGGTGATGGATTTATTATTGTTATTTAAAATAAATTAACAAATATATCTTTTAATTTCCTAGTTTTAATATATAATATGGTAAATAACAATGGATAAAGTCCATATAAACAAAAGTTTTATATAGGGTCCTCAACATTTAATAATGTTATGGGATTCTGAGACTAAAATGTTAACAAGCACCTGACCTAATCAACAGAAAGTTACTCAAAGGTGCAAGACCACTAAGAACCTGATAATCATTAGTCTGACAGACAACACCCAGCACATAATTTGAAGGATGTCCAATAATCTCTTTCTCCTATTTTCAAATCTTGGACAGTTCTTCCTGACAGTATTTACTATGTAAAGAGATCACATTTTATTACTTTAATTCAGTACTTACAAGAAGATTTAAAATGTATGTCAAAGCTTGGCCTTTAAAAAAACCGGATCCCATCCATTTTAAATTATTAATTTACTTTTATATGATTACATAGGCAGGATGAGAATTCTGATATAAATTTTTCATACAATAAACTTCACAGCCACCAAGGAGCAACAAACTTTTTATTTTCCTTAAGTCCCAGATACAAAAACAGTAGATCATCAATTATGATGTTCTCAGAGCAAGGCATGGATAAGAATTGCAAGGAGGGCCAGTAAAGGCATGAAATGTATCCATGATAGACTTCTTGAAGGAAATAATCAGGAGAGAAAAAAAAATCAATTCTCTGTCCCCCTTGACAAATACAGGACATCTGGCCACTTTAATGAAGCATATGGATACTAAACATTAGCTGAGTGTTCCTTCTGTTCTTCTTAATAGGAACTCTAGAACTCAGGAGACTACAATTTCTCATTTCAAAACAAACAGGAAAAAAAGGGATCTATTTGTACTATAAATTCTATAGTACAAATTCTACTTCTAGGGTGAATTCTATAGTACAAATCCTACTTCTAGGGGGAATCTACCATATTTATATGTCTGGAGTTTTTATTTCATGACAAGTTTGTATTCCAAGTTATTAGAGCATGCATCCTCACAGGCATAAATATAGGGGCATCTGAAGACAAAGGGAACAAATGCATATTCTTTAAGGGTAATAAGTATTTTATGGGGTAAATAATAAGAGGCAATACAATAGAATAACTTAAGAAGCCAGCCATTTAAACCTTAAAATTAAAACTGAAGTTGCGAATTCATAGTCAAGTGAAGGCTGCATACAATTAAAGCAAGGAAAAATTATTTATTTGACACATAGTTTGGGCAAAACTTTAGGAGTTATTGAATAATTAAGTTATGTTCACGCTTTCTACAAATAACAAACTACTTGGAAAGACACATCTGGAGAATCAATAGCGACTTATGGGTATGTATAGGATTCTTTCAGTTCTTCTTTACTGGTGACCCAAAAAGTATCTCAGGGGAAATAGTTCAAGACATAGAAAAATAACTAAAAATGTTATTTTATTCAAGAAACCCATCTCTCTCTCATCTTCTTTACTAAATGTTTTTACCTTTTAGAGTAATCTCCATTCGTTTCTCATACATACCTTGAATTACAGCAACCTACTTTTAAATTGTCACAGCTGAAGTGGACAGTTAGCACAGATAAATAAACCCTTGTCTGAGGAGAACCAAAACAAAGACCACAAGCAGTTTTGCCAGAGGTTGAAAAAAATGTCAATTCAGTGTTTTCTCAGGTGCTAACTGTTACAGGAAAAGATTTCTCCCTGTCTCTCTCCTCCCTCCCCTTCTCCCTTCCTCCTCCCTCTCTCCCTCCGTCCTTCTTTCTCACTTTCTTTCTCTTTCTATTATCTTTCTTCTAGTTTATGTAGAATGATAAAAGAAGATAATAAAGGGCCTATTGTTTCCTCACAGCCAATTCCCTCTTGCCCTCCCTAACAGCATTAGGACAAAGAATTATAAACCAAAAAGTTGGCAGTCCCTGCCTGGTTTGTGTGAGCTGTTTTAAAATGTGAGAGTAGGGAGAAAAATCTCATTCCTACGTAGCAGTTCAAACTTAGAATGATACTGAGGGACACGCACGCACACATATACACACACACACTTTTTGGGGGACAAAGTTTTAATCTAGTCAATTTAAATGCTAAATTAGGAAGTTTATACTTACAAGTAAAAATTAACAGTTTCAGAGAGAAATATATATGCAGTGTATGTGTGTGTGTGTGTGTGTGTGTGTGTGTGTGTGTGTGTGTATATATATATATATATATATATATATTCTGCACAGACTTTTGTATTTTCAGTGCAATATCAATGGACAGACATTTCTTTGATAAATTCACAACTGCTCTGTGAAAAATATCAACTCTTCTCTCCCCAACTTCTTCCTCAAGGAACAATTTAAAATATCTAATTAATAAGTTGATCTTGTAAACATGGGAATGGCAGGAATTTCTCAAAAAATAATCCAAAATATCACTTTAGCTTACATTAAAATATAATTGTTTATAATAAAAATGAAAGTGCACTGCTTTTTTTGTGCCTGTTCTTTCATTTCAAACTCTTTCTAACTTTAGTAAATCTAAGCTCATAAGGTTGTATCTGCAATACCAAATTAGGCCAAACCAAGCCAGCTACTCCCTGCAACTACCTACCTACCTAATTCCCCACTAGATGCAAGACATATAAACTTAGTGATATAGTTTTTTAAAAAATCTAACAGAAAAATAACATATATATGGAACTTTCTCCTCCATATTTGCTCAAACCCTAGAAATATAGAAAATAGTCCAATGAAAAAAGATCAAAAAATTTGAAAAAATGGCATATTAACTTCTTTCCTAATGTCTAATTCTAACATGCCCCTCACCCCAGATTAATATAATACCCTGTCCATTTTTATATCATTTTTGTATTGTCGAGTATTTTTTAATCTAATATACATTTATTCTTTAGATGATAATAAAAACTATATCTAGGTTTACTAAAGTAAAATAAATCTTAAGCAAGTTTATAAGTCTGGATTCCAGCTATAAGAGTAAGTGCTAACTACAAATAAGACATATTAAAAAAACTACTTGTTTAGATTTCGCTAAATTAGAGAACCAAGCTAAACTAACAGATTCTTCAATGGACTGTATGGACCACCTTGTGTGGTTAGCAGAGGACTCTTATCAGCAATTTACTACCTCAAGGCCCCACCTCTGTGAGCAAAGTCCCATGAGCCACACAGATATAGCTGCACAGGCTGCTCTCTCAAAACTTTGGACCCTCAAGGCTATTCCCAGGCCAAGTTTCAGATTGAAAATAAATTACAAATCATCTTCCTAGACTTTGAATATCCACATTTTAAAATGAGGTTTGTCTTTTCATTTAACATACTTTGCAGGAAGGTTGAGAGAAAGAAGTTAATTTGTCAATAATTCCAAGATGTTTAGATATAAGTAGTGTATGGACAGAGGTTACAATAATAATTGTTTCCATGTGCTTGTTCCTACCATATTAACAATATATTTCAAAGTTTTCCTTCAAAGTAAAATTAAAGATGCTTAGAAAACTGACATCTAATAGCTTGTAAGTTAGAAGACTTGAAGCTTTGCTACTAAATAAATACGTTATGGGCTTCACCAGGTATTTTTAAGCTTTATTTGTCTGGCTGTAAAAATTAATCATAATGTTTCTCATTCTACCTTTTTATGGAGAATTTGTTAAGATTATGTTGTATAAATTATGTAAAAACATTTTAAGCAAACTAAGCAAATATCATCATGTGAAATATAAGAACTAAATGAACTGACAATGCAAACCAAGTTCTTATGCATAATTTTTGTAAAGTTGGTGGAATTTTTGCACCATTAAATTCATGCATCAGTCCTTGGTTCGATCTGTTAAACCATTTATCTTTTATGAAGACAAAGTGTATCAATGATCTGATCATTTAAGGATTCTGGAGTTTTGAGATGGACTCTAACATTGTCTCTTTAAGGAAAGTATATTTTTTTTCTTTACAATTTTTCACCTAAAAAATAAACAGTTATGTTGTTTCTAGTTTGTGGCTATTAAAAACAAAGCCGCCATGAACTTTCATGAGCAAGTCTTCATGTGAACATATGTTTCATTTTGTCTTGGCAAATACCTGTGAGTAAAATGGCTGAGTTAGTTATCTGTCAAATGGATGTTAAACATTGTAAAAAAAACTGTCAAAACTTTTTTAAAGTGGTATACCATTTTGGATTTTTATCAGATGTGTATGAAATTTACAGTTCCTCCAAAACACTTGGTATGGTCAACTAATTTTATTATTTTTAACCAATCTAATTCATCAGCAGCTAAAATCTCTTCAGTATTTTCAGCCATGTAGCTGTCCACAAGCTCCACAGTCTTCTCAGCACCTTTGCAATTTAGCAGCAGTTTATATGAAGATTTGAGGGGTTCCCACCTGTGGACTCATCCTTTTCAGAATCTCCTCCTTAATCCCCAGCCACTCGGTAAGACTATGTCCTTTCCTCTGATACCACAAGCCAATAAGACTATAGTTTTCTGATTATATTTTACCCACCCCATATCATAGACTGATCCTTAGCAAATATAAACATGAATTTCACTTGTATTTCAAGAGTCGAATTTCCACCACATTCTGCCTGCTCTTGGTTGTTCTTCGTTACCTTCTAGTAAATAAATTAATTATAAAGAAAAACCATTTTATTTCACCATGATGACCCCCTACTGCTTTGGCTAGTATTGTTTTTTCCCTTCCAGTTTTGTTCGAATAAGTTTTAACTTTAGTGAACCTATTTTTCTTGCCATCTATTCCCTACTTCATCTATATAGGATGGCTTAAATTTGAACCAATTTATTAAAACTGTTCACGTAAAAGTCACTAACAAGTAATTCCTCACCAGGCCAAAAAGGCCTGTTCACTCTAATTTACATGTAAAATTGTTGACCTTGCTTGCCTTTTGCTAACTGGGTCAGCTCCAAATTTCTAACTTCAACTTTCACCTTTAAAATTTTTATTTTTTACTATTAATAAAGCTAAATGTTTACAATGTTATTTTTTCTAAAAGATAGTTCTTTTAACAACTTATATAAGATTAAAGTTTTGCACTGAGATGTTAATACTTAAAACTACATGAAATAAGCAACAGATATTAATCTGCATTTTAAAAGTCAAATTTTGTAAAACTTTTATAGGTGCTGAAAAAAATTAGTCAGAGGTTGTTAAAGAGTAAAGATAACATTTTCTATGTATTTCTTCAAATTTTAGCTCAACTACCCCTCAAAAATATTTCTTTGCTCAATTTCCTGATATTAAAGAGATGTTGTTAGGAAAAAAAAAAAAAAAACAAGAAAAATTCTAGCCAAAAGAACATAACTAGGGACCTGCTCTGCATCTGGCTTCATCTCTGGAAAAGTAATCCTTGTGCCAATTAGATCCTGGAATTTACAGTGTTTTTATAAGGCAAAGTGGTCAAGTTGGCTTAATGAAAGCTGTAGCCAAATTTATAGGAAAATGTGTCACACAGGCTTTCCAAGTCCATGTCAGAAGACATAACATGAAGTCAAACTACAGGTGAGCAAAGAATTTTCTCCAGAGCAGGAAACAGATGTGTTGATTTTGGGGGGTAGAAATAGCTCAGGAATGCATAATATGAACAATTGGCCAATACCTTCTTAACACCTAGAAGCAGCCCAGATATTTTTTCACGACTTAAAATGATCACAAATTGTACTGCTTTATTTAGTTACCAATACACTAAAATTGATAAAGAATCACGTCTCAGATATAACTTTTATAGATTAAGAGGCACCTAATTCACATTTTCCTGCTCCTGTGATTTTCAGTGATTTCTGATTTTATCAAAAAGATGTTGAAAATTGAAGACACTTATGTAGTTCAATCTCAAATAAAAATCACTAAAATGCTCACAACTCAAAACATATTAATTGGCCACCCATTATGTTCAAGGCACTGTGCCTAAGGATGAAAGAGACAAACATAAAAAAATTAATGGAATAAGTCCTACAATAAAGGCAAATACCAAGCATAGTGACCAGAGAAAAGGAAAAGACTGACTCTTCCTGAAGGTATTTCAGAGGAGAAGACATTTGCTAACAATTTGAAGAATGAGTAGGAGCTTGTTTGTGCAGAAAGTCAGAGAGGGGTCTCACTACATTCAGGGAATGCTACAGTAACTAGGGCATGAGAGAAAGGGGGAGTGGCCTGAGATGAAGCTATGAGAAGGGTCCACGGGAGACACATTAAGTAGAATTATTTACAGTAGACTGAGAAAGGACACAGGCACACTGGCATTTTAGATTCATTACTTGGGCCATTTTTTGAGAATGACTTTGGGGAGGGCTATACTGGAGGTACAGAGATATATTACAGATTATGGTATTCTGGGTAAAATGTATGAGTCTAAACTGGGACACAAAGAAGGTCCTCAATAAAAATTCAAGGAAGGAAGAAGGAAAGGAAAGAGAAAGAGAGCTTGGGAAGTAAAAAGGGAGAGAGGAAATCAAGTCTTACCCTCTCATTTCTCAGACGAGGAAACAGAGATCCTGAGAGATAAAAGTGCCTTTTCCAGTCTACAGAAATAACATGTTAGAGCCTCCAGTATCTTATGTGGGGAAGAGAGTTTGACTCAGAGCATTAATAAGAAACTTACAAAATAATAGCATCTGCAGAAATTTTACTGTCTTTGCTGACTTATTTAAAATAGTAATTTTAACCTCGAGAAAAGCATGTGTTACTGATTGGGATGTAATGTTACTGGCAAGGTCTTTGTACATATTTTCCAAGACTTCGTGGAGTTGGCTTAGATTTTTCTTTCCTTAGACCGAAGCTCATGTTTGCTGAGGTTCTGTTGCAGTACAATATGAGATTCCTCTTCTCATATGTCTTATGTTTCAATGGATGTCCTGATTATGATCAAACTTTTCAGGGTTATAGTTAAAGTTTTCAAGGTTATAGTTAAATTTTTATCTCTATCCCACCTCCAAAACTTTCCAAAGTGTAAGATACTACAGATGGCTTGTAAGAAAATATATTTTTAGCAAAGCTAAGTGTTTGTTCACATTTTCCAGAACACACCATTTACATCCAAGAAGGACCAAATGGGGATACAGTTCCTCATTTTTTACTCATTTAAATATCTTTCCTCATTTAAAAGATGTTAAGTTAAACATCTTGAGTTAAATGAGATTAATTTTTAAAAACAAATGTGTTATGTTTTATAACATGCCACAGAATTTAGAACTGAATCAAAAAAGCTTAGTTGGCTCATCATCAATTATGAAATTGGTGCATAGTTAGTATTATCATAATTTCCAGGTTTCTATTTCTGCCAGTGTCAATACCATAATTCCAGTATCCTGCGCTAAAAGCTTTGACTTCATCTTTGATTCTGCCCTTTTATTGCTCATTATGAGTAATTTGCTAGCAAGTCCATTTGAAACCTCTTATGTACAACTGCCTTGGTCCTCCTAATAGTAATTACTCTCTCTATCATCTATATTCTTTTAATTCTTTTAATTTTATTATATCAGTTATTAATGTATAACTTAAATCACAGCTGTAAAAAATATTTATCCGCTTTACTTAAAGAAGGGACAACATCTTATTCAAATATTTAACCCCCACAATGCCTAATTCTCCATTTATGTGACTATAACTACCAAGCACAGTGTTTGGCATGTAATAGATAATGTAGGCAGTTAAAACATGTTTTTCAAACTTAAAGATTTTAATTGATTACCATCATAAGACAGAGCCTCATAAATCATTATTTTCATTGTAATTTTGTACAAACTCTCCACTGCCTTTTCCATCATGTGTAAACTTCTCTCTGTCATTCTTTGAATTTTTTTAATGATATTTCTTATTGCACATTTCTAACATATGTATTATTAGTTCCTAAACAAATCCTCTCTTCCAGGTATATTAGAATCCCAACTGACTGCTATCCTCACCCTTCAACAATCCTTATTCCAGAAGTTTTTGCCCAAATTGAGGTGCCCTCTTCTCCTTCTTTCCATATCCTACTCACAATTCTAGATCCAGCTTTGCACCACCTCATCTATGACACTGTAAGAGATAGCTTTGATCTCCAATGCTTAACTTCTTCTCTAGACTTAATTTCTTTATTTATGAGATATTATTGGATTTAAATGAAACTATAGGTATATAATACCTGGAAAATAAGAAGTACTCATTTAATGAGGTGCATGAAAATGAAAGAATTGCTACATTAAAACAACATATTACAGTTACATTAAACATTATTAATAAGTTCTTTATGAGACAGAATTGCTGAAAAGAGAGTGTTATCAACTAATTACTCTCTGATAATGGTTATCTACCATTTTGCAATTTCCTACAACAATGGCAAATTTATTACTGCCCAAAAAAGCAAAAGGAAATACTTATCAAGATACCACCATGCTAGCCACAATTAAAAGAACCTTCATATATTTGTTATATTATGATCATACTTTGCCATTTATTGAACAGCTCTAGTTTGTTAAACGTCCTTAAACCAACTAAGGAGCAAAAGGTGTGAGCTGCATAACAAACTACTCCCAAACTCAGTGACTTACAGTAGCATTTATTCTCACAAGTCTTCAGGTTAACTGTGGTTCTCCCAATCTCGGAAGAACTCAGCTGGGCTGCTCTGTTCTAGGCTGTAGACTTGTTCCATGGGTCTCGTTCTAGGGCCTAGGTTAAAATGGAATGTTCTTTTCATGATTTACCTCCACAGCACCAGAGGCTGAACATAGCCTAAATCAGTAATTGACCGAACCAAGTCTGTGAGAATAAGTAATTGTTGGTATAGCCTTCTGAGTTTTGATCTGTTTGTTTTGCTGCTTTTTTTGGGGGGGGGGGCGGGGAGGGCAGTAGCTAACAGACACATTTACTTATCAATTTTTATTCCTCTTTCTAATGATTATAGAGGCACATAAGATATAGATAGAGGACAAAGTATTTAGTTAGCTGTCCCATTATTTGAACTCATAAGAAAAATATCACACAGAAACTCTAGCTGTTCACTATATATGTGATCTAGAATAGATGTCAGCAAAGCATGGTCCTCAAGCCAAATCCAGTCTGTGAACTTCTCTGTATGGTCAATGAACTAAAAACACTTTTTTCTTTCTTCTTTTTTTTTTTTTTTTTTTTACATTTTAAGGGATCATAAAAAAAACAAAGATAAACATGTGACGGAGACCTGCAGATCCTAAAATATTTACTATCCGGACTTAGAATAGATCCTAAGAATTGTTTTTATAAGATTAAAGAATATGTGTATTTTAATTATTAATTAATACTCCAGTTTTTTGCCAAAATGATTCCACGATTTTACACTACACCCAGGAACACTAATCCCACCAAGTTTTGTGATATGTACTTACAAGACAGTAAATATTTTCCTATGAGTTCATTAATCACGTGGATTTCTCTTTTTATAAATTACGACCATTCATTTATCTTTTCACAATTTTGATATTTTTCTTATGAATCTACATAAACTCAATACATAATAAAGAAAAAATTCTTATAGTTGCTGCAGGCTTTTTCCCAATGTATTGTTTTCATTTACATATAAACACTTTAATTTTAATCCTATTAATGAATCTATTCCTTTGTTATTTATTTTATTATTTGTATTGTTTTGTTATTAATATAAGCATATTATAGGAAACAGAAAATACAGCCATATAGAGAGAAGAAAATGAAAAATTAATAATAATGCACAAGGTAAATTATTAAATGAAAATATATCTCAACCATTATACCATAATCATAATTTCTCCACATGTTGCAATGTAAACCCAATTTTAATCATTTCATAAAATTAAATATTTATACTCTTTAATGTACTTAACCATTTCCTATTCGGGTCATCAAGGTTCTTATTAAGATGAACAATGGCACAACAAATATTTCGTACATAAATCTTAGATGACAGTTTTCATCATGTCTTTGGGATAAATTTCTGACAGCAAAACCATGAGTCAAGTGTTATACACACTTTTAAGATTTACCAACTTGATTTCCAGGATGTTAATTGACACATCCACCAATATTATATAATTGTGCATGCTCACAGAACTTATAGTAATACAGTTCTAAAATATTTGTTAATTGGAATGTATAAAAATGTTTCTTTTATGTAAATGTGCATTTCTTTGATTACAATTATGTTGGGCATTAAATATGGTTTTTCAGCTCCAGATCTACCCTTCAACACCTGGCTTGGAGAGGCTGACTGGGGTAGGATAAACTATTTCCCTTTGGCCAACAGTTTCTTTGTTGGATAATGAAAGCAGGGGATACTAGAGGGACACTGCAAAGCAGAAGAGAGATAACAGACTTTCTCCTTCTTGTTTGTCTGCTCCCATCAGAGAGCCTTGATGGGTTTTCCTCCTTGGGCTTTCCTCCCTGGCAGCAGTAGTTGATTCCATTTTCTGTCCACACTACCAGAATGATGAATTCCCCTCAGTGGTACCAGCACCAACTGAGCAATTGCTCTTCTCAGAGGTCTGAATCTCAGTGCTATAGGATCCTTTTATAAGCTTTCCGATTGCTAAAACACTAACCTCTTCCCTCTATTCCTCCTGCTTTCAGGGTACCAGTGTTCCCTGCAGTTACTGTCTCCACCATCTCAGAAAGCTCTGTTAGACAGCTCTACGCTAGTCCTTTATCTCAAAGGTCAACCTAGAGCGATGGTTCCCAAACACGTCTGCATGTTACAATCACAGGAAGAGCTTTTTCATACTTCTAAAGCCTAGGCCACACCCCAGGCCAGTTAAGTCACAATCTCTTAGGGTGGATACAGGCATCATCATCATTATTATTATTATCATTATTATACTCTCCAAGTGATTACAATGTGCGAACAAGTTTGAGATCACCTAGGGGGTGATTTAAACAAAATGACAGGATTATTAACATTATTTTTTTCTATACGATTGCTATTAGGGAATAATCACCACTTTCCCCCTCTCAAGTCCCTACTGCCAATAACAACAGAAACCACTTTTTTATCTTTTTAATGTTGGGCTACCTATATTTCTGTCTTTGAGTAAGGCCTAGAAAGAAAATGCATTCCTTGAATTCATTTGGTGAATAAAGAAAACTTTTCATCCTTCATGGAAAAAAAAAAAGTGCTAACAGGTATTTTGGCTTCCTAGTAGGCAGGTTGGTTTGTTTAGAATGGCTTATAAGTGGCATTTAAAGGTGCTGAAACACCTGCAGTGCTCAAAAAAGTGTGAAATTCTTTTCTGCTTTTGTAAACAGTAGGGAAAATATCACCGGCATCTAAAGTTTCCCGCAGAATGCCCTGCCATCAGCTAAAGGGAAGGCACAGCTAACCATTGCAAAGTGTTCTGTGAGCAGACAGGAAGATGTGATAAGCATGGCAAAATGCTCACTTGAAGAAGTAAAATAAAATGTAATTTTTGTTTGAATTACCTGGCAAAGGCTAATTTCTGCTTACAAAAAGGTCTGAATGTTTGGGAAACAAGAAATCAGAATTCAGAGTGCTTTGATTTGGTTTTTGTGCTTCACGTTGCTCCAAATGAAAGAAGAATAAATGCAAAGGGAAGGGAGAGAGAGAAAAGCAAAAGGGCAAACTGTAGTCTCCTTCCATGTAAATGAGTTATTCTTCTTAATAAGTACTGTTCCTGCAAGTAATTAGCTGAACATAGACTCTGAATGAATGAATAATGCTAAATAAAATAAGAACTGACCCCAGTCCACAGCTGGTTATTGATGTGAACTCAGTACGAACATCTCTATGGCTGTGGCCTCAAAAGCGAAGTCAAAAAACTGATTCAGTTCAGCTAATTCAAACCAAAAATGCAATGCTTGTCTCAATTATCAGAATGTTTTAGGAGAAAATTATTTTTCTTGTGTTTTCCACTTCATTTGCATGTATAGCCTAAGATAATGTATTCACAGGCACATATCTTTTCTTTATATAGTTGCCTTGATTTTCATAGAGTAAATATTTGAGGGAAAAAGTTCCCATAGCTTATCTACATTTTATTATTTGTGATTTCTTTGCACTGAAAGAAAAATTTCTGCTTATAGTGTGTTTTCAGTTTTTCTTGTATCATTCATATGCTTATTTCATTTGTTCAAAATCGTTTAGTATATTCTTACTATGTGCTAGGCATCTGGATTACTTTCGAGTGTAACAAATGAATAAGGTATGGATGAGGTGAGGTAATTTATCAATATAATTAACTTATGATTGTTCTATTTTTTTTTTCTTTCCCACTTTGCAGGGTGTAGCCAGACCCATAGTTTTCCTTGCCTTGGGGATTTTGTTAGTCGAGGGTAAAGTAGTAACTGCTTCTTTCCCAAAATGACACGGTACCAATTCAATGGATTGTAACCCCAGAGGGGTATAAATATGTAGTGAATGTATCAGAAGGACCAATTAGGAGCCGAAAACCACATAATAATTTGAACAAGGACATTTTAATATAAAGAATTATTAACCGTAACATAGGATAACTATAAAAAAGAAAGAAGTCAGCAAACTTTTTCTGTTAAAGGGCCAGATAGTAAATATTACAGGCTTTGCGGACCATGTGGTCTCTGTCACAGTTATTCAAGTATGCTATTTTACAGTGTCAAAGCAGCCAGAAACAAATATAAATGAATGGGGCATGGCTGTGTTCTGGTAAATCTTTATTTACAAAAACCAACAGCAGGTCAAAGATGCTAAGCCCTGTTCTAAAGAATACCTTAGTGCTGTTAAAGAGAAAAATACAGGTCCAAAATGGTGTCACTTGTGCTAAAGCCCAAGATAGCAAACCTAGATTTAGTACGTGACCTAATTGCTCTTTCAACTCTCCCAGAAACATAATCTTAATCAATCAGCATGGAATTTTTTGGTCAGGCATTAGGAAGGTAATCTGTCCAGTGGGCCCTCTCTATCTCCCACAGAAAAAAGAAGCAACCTGCATGATAAAAACACTTGCTTACCATTTCCTTCCCCTCAAAAGAAGATGCCTGGGTCCCAAAATAATCCATTCTTTTCTTTTGTTAATAGCTCCTTTGCCCCACCCTTCTTCCTTTAAAAACCCTCCATTTTGCATAACCCCCTATGAGTAACTTAGTTGCTAGATGGGATACTGCTCAATTCATGAATTGCTCAATAAAATCAATCAGATCTTGAAATATACACAGTTGAATTTTGTTCTTTAACAGGGCTAAGGTAGAGAATCCAAGGAAAGAATAACCTGGAAAGGGCGCCAGCTCCCTAAGGCTTGGATCCAGACCACTTGCAGATGGTATACTTGGACTTGGGGCCCACTGGATAGTGACATTCATTGCAATGTCCCAGCTAGAGCTCATTCACAGTCTCAGGGCAAGCAAAAACAGCCTGCTAGGTGTGGTGCTGGGAGCCCACTTATTCGAAGGGCAGTGGGAGACCTGAAGCATGTGGGGTTCACATCAGGAGAGTAGTCAGTGAGATGGTCACCAGGCTGAGACTGAGGACATGAGTTTGTTGGAAGACTGTGCATACAGGGTATACAGATGAAACAAAGCGCCTCTAGAAGCAAACAACAACAACAACAACAACAACAACAACAACCCACAAGGGAACACAGAAGGGAACACGGACAGCACAAGAGAACCAGAAAGACAGACTCCTTCCTCCTTCAATGTCCCTCTAGCGTCCTCTACTGACAAGTTTAGCATCATGCTTGCTGCAAAGCAGATGACGAAAGGGTAGACTGGGAGCTGAGAGGTAAGAAACTGGTAACTGTTACAGCGCATAAGAATTCTTAGTAATACCAGACAAATCCTACCATGAAACAGGTATGCATCTCAAGCCATAATTTTGGGTGGACTTTCTAAAATTGTAAATATCTTACTCAGCTCCCTCTTTCTCCCATTGCTGGCTGGCAATAAACTGAAGCTCCAATTGTTTAGTGTAACCCGACCTCTCCAAGCTTGTGTCAAGCATCTAAAGGCCAGCATATTTCTCTTATTGGGAAAGAGAAATCATCTGATCTCTTCCAGTTGTCTGTGCACATAGGTTTCCATGGAAAATCTCCAGGGTATCTATCTGTCTACAGAGCCATTCAGCTCTGGCGGTACTTATTTTGTACTATCATTGCCAAATTTTCTAGACCGTGTCAGGATTGGTTCCACATTTTATTATCCTAGTTTGAAATTTTAGATCTATGCCTTAAACAAACGTAAACAAAGTTTATAGAATGCGATTTGTTTTCATCAACATCTTCATTTTTTAAAAATAAACACATTTCAGTAGATTGTGGGATATTTGGGGAAAATGGCAAGGCTAAATCTCATTCTAGAATCATTATGGTGCTGGATTACCTGCTTCCAGTTCTAAAATATGGTCTCTGCATGCCTTCCCTTCCTCTCTCTTTCATGGCTGTACTCCAGACCCAACTAATGACGAACAAGAGTATTGCCCTAATAGACAAAGCAACATGCATAACTTTTTCTCTCTAATATCACAATGCCAGACTAGGTAAACGGAGCTCCCTGTAGGAATCAACCCAGACTGAGAGTCAGACCGGGACCCCTAGGAACAAAAAATCCAAGTTCCCTAGACATAGAATAACAGTATTAAGAACTACATGAGAGGTTGTTTTCTGTCCTAATGGCTTTACATATACTAATTCATTTAATTCTCATAGCATGTCTATGAAGAAGATAACTATTATCCCCATGAGGTTCCAAGGGATAGAGAAGTTTGATGACTTGCTCAAAGTAAGTGGCAGAGATGCATGGCATTAAAGCATCTAAGTTTTAACAATTTTCACAGATGATTCATTTTTCAGCTTTACTGAGATATCATTGAAAAAACTGTATAAAGCTTCACAGATTCTGACATGCAAATAAATTGGAAACCAATTATAAAGAAATATGTTTATTTGAGCTATACAGTTAGTTTTATTATATCACCTTATATTCAGTTCTACAAATATTATAGAGTTGATTTTTCTTAGTTTTAGGAAGCCATACAGATGGAAAAAAATAATGCCCATTTGAGATTTCATAAGAATCTTACCTTTAGTAACTATTTTGCCTCTAGATTAAAAATAAAAATGTCTGTGATGGTTTTCTTCTTACATTTGGTATCTCTTTAGGCCCCAGAGCGCTTTAGCTGGGTGTTACTATTACATGAGTTGCCTGAAGCATAATATCTGGGAGGGGTTAGGGCTGAAGTTGCAATGGGTCTTCTTGAAGCCAATGTCAATCAACAGAGTATTCCGGGAGCCATAATAGGTGATAGGTGTTCTAGGATACTGTATCATTCATACACACACACACACACACACACACACACACA
The DNA here is from genome assembly GCA_028627145.1 of Eidolon dupreanum. Classification (NCBI taxonomy): domain Eukaryota; kingdom Metazoa; phylum Chordata; class Mammalia; order Chiroptera; family Pteropodidae; genus Eidolon; species Eidolon dupreanum. Next base: position 48,621,713 of record CM053503.1, on the reverse strand, counting down.
CACACACACACAGAGTCATGTACTGCTTAATGATGGGAATACGTTCTGAGAAATTGGTTAATGTCATCATTGTGCAGATATCATAGAGCACACTTACACAAACCTAGACAGTATAGCCTACTACACACCTAGGCTGTATGGTATAGCCTATTGCTCCTACTCTACAAATCTGTATAACATGTTACTGTACTGAATACTGTAAGCAATTGTAATATGATGCTAAATAATTTTGTATCTAAACATTTAAACATAGAAAAGATACAGTAAAAATGCAGTACAAAAGATAAAAAATTGTACACCTGTATAGGGCACGTGCCATGAATGGAGTATGTAGAACTGGAAGTATGTTGGAGTATGTTGGAGAAAGGAGTATGTTGCTCTGGGTGAGTCAGTGAATGGTGAGTGAATGTGAGGGCCTGGGACATGACTTTACACTACCATAGACTTCATAAACACTGTACACTTAGGCTACACTAAATTTACAAAACAACACGAGATTAAATCAAGCACAAGAGAAAATGATGCAATCAAGAGATGGTAAACACGAGATGTTATGAGGCTGCTGCCAGAATAACATGGCATACTGTTTCATGGCAAACTGTTTTTAATAAATGGGAAGAATACACTCTAAATTGATGATAAATTGATGATAAAAAGGAAAGTATAGTAAATACTTAAACCAGTAAGTCTTCTGTTGTCATTATCAAGTATTGTGTATTGTACATAATAGTATGTGCTATATTTTAATATGACTGGCAGTGCAGTGGGTTTGTTTACACCAATATCACCACAGACACATGAGTGATATGTTCCACTATGATGTTATCATGGCTATGATGTCGCTAAGCAATAGAAAGCTTTTGGCTCCATTATAATCTTATGAGACCACTGTCATATATGTGGTCCGTTCTTGACGGAAATATCTTTATGTGGCGCATGACTATATGTATTTCCAGATGATTATAATTTATCCCTCAAAAGTAAGATTTCTTCAATATCCCACTGTCAACTCCAAAAAAATAACAATTGTTCCATTATTACTCATGGTAAATCTTTTAAAGCATTAACTCTTAACACCATATTGGCTCAGATGTTATTAAATGATAGTTTTCTACTTCTAAACCAAATCATACGAAATAATATAGACCAGCAGAACTTCTAATCTTTTACAATGCCTAGTTAAAGATGTTATGAGTTTAAGAAAGACTATGGATGCTTTATAAGGAAATTTGAATGGTTTTACTTTTCAAAGATGTATTTTTCTCTAATGGAGGTATTTGAGGCAAAATAGTCACAGACTGGCTGTTAAATGTGCATATTTTCTCCTCAGTTATTTATCAGACAGAATCTACATACAACCCCCAATCAAGCCACCAGAAAGCAAGCCCAACGTGACCACTGTCATCTTTGTGACTACCACTTCAGGCACAGCTCAGAAGGAGACAAACATAAAACTACAATAGAAACTGTGGTCAAATCACATAATTAGCAATAGCTGATATGACCATACCAGTAAACCATCCATAAATTAGTAAATGGTCAAAAAAATCATCTTTATATGGAAACCATAATAAATAAAATAAATGATTGTGGAGTGCTAATCAAAGAGAAGTGTGAGAGCATGTGCCATCAGCAATATGGCACAATGCTATGTCCCTTGCTCATGTCCCTACTCAGCAACAATAGTTTGGGAGCCACAAAGTGCCTTTGTGGAAGTTATGGGATCCATGGAGGAGACTATGAAATTCTGGTGGAGCCCAAGACCAAGCAGGGCCATTTTAAGAAGGCAGGCCTGTGCCCAGGTAGGCCCACCAACTCTGGTCCTGGTTACAGACCCAGAAACAGCCCTGTCCCTTTCTGGACTTGAATGTAGCTCTGGTTCACTCTACTGCCATCAGCACCTTCCACCAAGGGACCTGGGAGGAGTCACAATCACCTATGCCCACTGATCTCAGTCCAGGCCAAGGACCCTGAAGGAGCAGATGACCAACCTGGCTTCAGTCCCTTAACTGTCAGTCCTAATCACCCAGGAACCTGGAGGGAGACATGCCCATCCAAGACTCTGGGGCAAATTCACCAACATCGATCCAGCTGCGGATCTTGAAGTAACCCCGTACTCTGACTCCACCCATCAAAGCTATAGTCCAGAAGCAGTCATGCCTGCCCAGACCCCGGTAGGGAGAAATGTCCACCAGTGTTACCAGAGGCAGTCCACCACCCCTGATCTGACTGTGGATCCTAAAGTGGTTCAGTGATACAGCTGCAGCTCCTCTCAGCTTCAAATCAGGAGCAGTCCAGTCTGGCCAGGAATCTGGTGGGCGACCCTCCCGGCTGTGCCTCTAAAGGCAGGCCCATTAACTTCCATCCAGCTGTGGATTCTGAAACAGCCTTCTGACTCAGTTCTAGCCTCTCTCAGCTGCAAGCCTGGGACCAATCTTGCCCACCCAAGGACCTGCCCGGTGAACTGTCAGAGTCCTCCCATGGACCCAGAAGGAAACACACCTATGTACGTACCTGTATGTACACAGATACCTCACATGTAATTTCTTCAAAAACTTTAGCTTCTTATAATCTTAACCATAAGACTGCAACCCTCTACATAGTCTCCCATTGAGAAGCCTGAAAAAGCTCATTTATCTTTCTTTCTTATCACCATCATATTCAGATGGACACCAAATCTAAGTTATATCTCTGAATGATTCTTAAAATCTATTCTTTTTCCATTTTTTCTGCCACGGCTTTTCAATTCAAACCTGCATCAAGTCTCCCCAGACCTGTTGCAATAGTTTAATTTTTTTCCACTTAAATTTCTTACATTGTTTCCGAAGAAATCTTCATTAATTTTTTTTTTAATTTAGAAAATAAAGCTGATCATCTCACTCCCAAATTTAAAACCTCCAAAACCTCTCATTTCTTGAAGGTTATTGAATAAAGATTCCAACTTTTTGCTTTGGCAAGCAAAGCTTTTCATAAACCATCTGACCTTACCTTTCTAATCATCTTTCCTTTCTCCCTCTCCTGCCTCACCAGACTTTTCTTGGGTCTTGGACACACCAGATTTTTTCATAGTGCTACCCATGCATAAGTTTCCCCCACCACACCTCCTAAAAACTTCCTCTCACCCCATTTTTAATTTAATAAACTGTGATCTATCACTCAATATTCAGAACAGTATTATAATGTTAGGTCCCCAGTGAAACTTCTGGCAATGTTGGAAAAATGCTTTACACTGGTCTCTCTGCTCCCACAGTGCTTTTTTCATATCTCTGTAATATTATTACCCCATGATATTATAATTCATCTATCTCTATTGGCTGCCCAAAATAGACTGTGAGCACCTCAAGAGCAGAGGTGCCAGTATATTCATTTTTTAAAAATGTCTCCTTACCTTCACCTGAAAAGGCAAAATATTTCTTCCAAGTGTCTCGCCAATGTTTCTCAAATGAATGACTTAATATAATAACACAGGCAAGAAAATGTACTTGCAGCAGTTAAGTTTGCTTTGTTGAAACATTTGTGTATTGGAAATGATCAATCTCCAATTTAAACCACTTAAATTAATATGATTCCAATTATTTAGCCAATAGTGGGCTGTACTCATTCAATTCTGTTATAGGATAGATTCTCTCCCTAAGTTCCATTCACTTCTTCCTTCCATTATTCTCCTTTCTCCCTTTTGCCAGCCCTTCTTAATCCATTTCTGAGGCTATCGGAGTATTTATTTTTCCATTTCTCAGAGATTCACGTACACCCACTTTGCCTATGAATGGAACAGGAGAGAATGCAGAGAGAACAGGACACAGGGGTATAGCTCAGGGATGATGTACCAGGGTCCTGTACCTGGCAGCACCACCCTCTTCTTTGCCCACTGCCTCTAACCTGATAGCAACCAGGTCCCAAAGCACCTTCAAATCACCAGCAACTATCTTCACCTCGCCACCCCTGCCTGTAATGGCAAATCCTTTAAAGAATCACCTATGAGGTCACGTATAAAACTATGTCTAAAGATACGCCAACAGTCTTCATACATGACAGGCTGTCAGATAAAAAAAAAAGGGATGGCTTTCTGCTGTGGGGTCCTGGAGAACAGAACTTTGATATTTGGAAAATATAGGGAAAAAATACCCTACCAGTGAAAGCTAACAGATAATGAAAGATGGGGCTTTGTGAGGTGAATTGTCTTCACAAAAGGAATTAAAGTAGAGGCAAACATTTGTTGAAAAACGTGTCAAGGAGATTCAGGAAGAAGAGATTTCTGAGATCACCTCCAACAGGAGAATCTATGAACTCTGTGTAGCATAAAAACTTCTCTTTATCTTACGTTTTTTTTGTTGTTGTTTTGTTTTGTTTTTTGCTTTTTTTCTTACCAGAGTTCCAAGAGCTTCAGCTAAGATTATGAGGGCTACTGAAACAGATAGTAAATGCTTTAATTAGCTCATCTTCATGTCCTTTAACCTACCTTGTTGAAATAAAAATGCAAACTTTAATGGACATGGCTAGAATAAGTGAAACTTGACTACACTCCGTGACTTGAAGTAGTAATCCACTAGTAAACTTAAAGTATTAATATATGTCTCCCTAAAGGACATAATATATTAACAAGGAAAAAACGGACCTGTAAAGAAAAATTTAAAATATTAATTTTAATCATTAAAGTTCTTAGATTAAATGACATAATCCTTTCTTATACCTTACTTGGGCACAATATTTTATTCCTAAGTATTAAGGCATAAGAGTGAAGTCCCATGAAATCATTCCTAGGGTGTTTTACAAAGTGAAAAGTGTAGTAAGTTATTGGGGGAAATTAGTTTTAAATAAATTTGGCTTTTACATAACATTTGAATTATTTAATTGTCAAGCTATTTTGAGTTCCTTTCTCATTAGTGCTAACTGGTATGGCTTTGATTTTCCCCCAAAGAAAAATGCTTGCTAATTTGGAGTGTCTATTACAATAATGAAATATTTCAGAAATTAGATCTGCAACCCAGATTTATGTGTGAATCCTCAAATGGTCCAACACAGCATTTTTCCTTTGTTTTTGAAACATTCAAAAACATTCGCAATATTGAAATGTTACATTACCGTGAAAATAGTTCAAGTTGTGTTTCTGAAATAGAATCACATATGTGAAAAATTGGACACCAGGAGGATTGTACCCATGAATAAATGGTTTATTGTACATGATTTCAAGTGGTGGGTTTAAATGGTGCTCAGAAGAAATGCTCACGTTTTACCTCCTTTACTGAGTTGGAACTTGTATTGAATGCTTGTCTGGAAAAGTGAGGGTAGGTTAAATGTTACACTTAGAAATATATTGTTAAATTTTCAGTGACCATAAACCAAGAAATTTTAAAGTTGAATTGATTGTGACAACATAAGGCAGGACGAATTAAGGGAAAGCTACCAGGTTAAAAGGGAAGAACCTTCAATCTGGTCCATTTTACCACCTTAACTGTGATCTTGTGTAAAACCTTTAGCTTAATTTCTAAAATGATGGAGAAAAGAATTGGATTACATAGGGTCTAAGATTTCTTCAGAAGTTTTATGACTAAAAATAATAATCTACATTGCTCATGTACAGTTGCCCCTTGGGCTGCTTTTATATTCCTCTACTTCCTCCTTAATTAATATTTACTCTAATATTAATTTATACCTAAGTTATAAAAATAAAATATAAAATAATACACAAAGTCAATATGCAGTAAATAGTCAAGTAACTAAAAATGGACAATTGAAAGTGCAACATGTTCATATTTTCACACTTTGAGAAAATGATATTAATACTCTCTCTCTAAATTACAAAAAAAAGGCACATGCTTTAGTCATTCACTCATTCATCCATTTATTCATCATATATTTATTAAATAATTATTATGTTTCAGGAACTAGTATGTGTGACATATATGGTGATAAACAAAACAGATGTGGCTCCTGTCATATGGAGTTTATCATCTAATTGTGGTGACAATTAATGGAAACTGTTTAAATATTGAAGTACAAAGTGTGGCAAAAGCTATAAAGAATCAAAGAGAGCTCTTAGAAAGATTTACAGGGTGAGGCTGGGGTGTTACATTAGATGGGTCATAGCTTAGACATAATAAATTACCACATGGAACCACCTTGCAACTGAGACCACCTTGTAAGAGGTAGTTTTTTTGCTAGCAGTATTTTTATGACTGATTCCAGGGCCATGGTTCTATGCAGCTTACAGAATGCAAAGGAGAGAGGTGAAGTTGAATGCTGCCTTGTAGATACCCCACCTCTACATTCTCCACATCACATTTATGGTATCCCTGACTGTAGACATTCTCCCACCACCCTGTACCAAACCATCAATCTTGGTCATTCTGAGGCTTCAATTGCTCAAACTTTACACTTCTCTTTAAAAAGCTTTGCAGGATCCCTGATCTAAAGTATTATATTCTGGACAAGAGCCACATAGTTCTTTCTGATGGGATCCCAGTCATGTCAATAGACAGATATTACTGACTTTTAAGTTTCTGAAAAGAATAGGATGTGAAGTCAGAAGACTGAGGAGGCAGAGCCAGTTCTGTCAGTTTCAACAAATCTCATCTCTCTAGATATTCAAGATGGCTGTCATATCTACCTCAAAGATTATTAAGAAAATCAAATAAAATGAATGAAAACACATATTTGAAACTATGTAGAGCTGTATAACTGTCTCAAACAGTTTCAATAACACACACCTTTCTCCTTCCTTCCCTCCCTTTCATTTCTTCTTTCTTCTTTCTTTCCTTCTTTCCTTCTCTCTTTCCTTCCTTTCTTCCTTCCTTTCTTTTTTCTCCCTTTCTCTTTCATCTCCTTTCCTTTCCTTCTTTCCTTCCTCCCTCCTTCTCTCTCTCTTTCTTCTCTCTCTCTTTCTCTCCCTTCCTTCCTCCCTCCCTCTCTCCCTCTCTTGCTTCTTTTATTCTTTCCTCCTTTAAGACTTTTATTGAGTTTCTTCTAGGTATCAGGTACTTTGCTAGTAAGCTCAGTACAAAGATAAATTAAAATGTCAAAAAGCATAAACTTTAGAATCAAACTGAATCTGAAACATATTTATCTACGTTAAACATTTAGCACAGTTCCTAGTACATTGTCAGTGCTCAAAACATTCAGAATTTACAGGGGTGGAATAAAGTTAAAACTAATAAGTTTTACTTAGGAATATTATGGCATTTTCACACACAAAAAAGAGACCCTTGGGAATGGTTTTGAGAGATAAAGAGGAGTAGCAATAACTGGAAGTAATGATATTTTGTTCTTGAATCAACAAGTTGAATAGTGGGAATAAGTTTCACTTGTCCATTCATATAGACATTCACTGAGCACTACTATGTAAGGATCAGGCTGGGCATTGAAGATATAAAAATGAATATAATGCTATTAAGGAAGTATTAATAATGTTTTAGGAATGGTAATGATACAGTTGTAATGCTGTTAGGAATGTGTGTATGTATGTGTGTGCATGTATATGTGTGTGTAGTGTATATATATCTTTTAGATCTATACACTATTCAGATATATGGGATATACTTCAACATAACCTAGAATGTGAGGGGACTAAGTGGGTACATAGAAGAAACAAGATTGGATAAGTTCATAAGCTAGATAATAAGTACATGAAAATCCTTCAAACTAATTTTCTATGCTTTTATATGTGTTTTAAAAATTTCACAATAATAAAGTTTATAAAATTAATATGGAACAGTCAGACCTCCCTTTATAATCAAGTGTGGGACATAGACACAATACTTATCTTGCAATGTGATGGTTTGTAAATACATAGAGAATGAGAACCCCAAAGTTAATGAAGGTTGTTGAGGTTCTGGGTGACTCTATAAATGAATGCTTTTCTTAATCATCACATTAATGGCTCCCTTGATAGAGACCTTAGTGTGAAATAAATGGGAGAAGTAAGGTGGAGATCTTGTAACATAATACTAGGCAGTTTTCTCATTCTGGTAATTATGTGGCATTCCATTGAAGCTTCTGGAATACTAAAGTTCTTCCAAGAGAAGCATAACCTATTACTTTTCTGTAGAGGGATTCAAAATTGGAGACACCAAGTGAATTAGTCATTATGTTGCCACTACATAATGAAATAGCTGATGTGCTATTACCTCAGCATTGCTTTCTCAGAGCCTTTATGATTTTACCTGCCTCCTGAGTGTCTGCATTTAATACCTCTCTCCAGATGTCTTAATCTGCATTTAATTCCTGCTTGAATCTAGCTTTCTCTTTTGAGGCTAAATTTTTTAGCCTCATTCACGTAGTTTCTCTATTCTTATAGTTGCTTGCCAAGCCACCACATTTAATGTCATTAAAAATTGCATTGTTGTGTTAAAATCTTTCTATTCTAGACCATTAAATGAAGGCAAATGTGGGAAGGGAGCTACAAATAGTGTTCCCTTCAAATCAACTAAAAAATAAACTTTTTGATGTTAAAAGGCATAAATATTTCTCTAGCTGATGATATAAACATTCATATGAGTTTATTCATATATTTACTTCTTACATCCTTCCAAAAGAGACATGAGTTAGGATATATTTACCATATAGTTCATTAAAATAAATAAAAAGGTAGAATCAAGGTCATTAAAAGAAACAGTAAATATTAACAGGGACGAATTCAGTTGCTTTGATAATTGAGCATAAAATTTGACTTCCCTAGATTGGCACATTGATGCTGGAGAATCTTATCACTTGTTATAGAAAGAACATTAGTTTTCATATGTGAAAAGATTGAGAGATTTTGCCTCTGTAGTATACTAGACTGATATCCTAATTACAATTAAACAATGGTGCCAATTTAATTGTTATTGTTGGTACTGAAATATTTACATAAAAATCATTCCATCACTTTATTTTGTAATTATCAAATTCAACTGAAGTAAAATATATGTTGAATAACTTTTAGATTCTATATTAATAATGATAAAGGGGAACTGCATAGTAATATTTGATTTACATATATCATTCTATATATAAAATGCAATCAATATGATGAGTTCTATAATAAAAGGAAGTATACTATGAGAATGCAGATTAAAGATGATCATCCTTCCTTGTGCATATAAGTGTAAGGAAGTCAAGTAAGGAGACATTTTTTTGGACATTCCTGCCCCAGAGCAAAGCCCCAGACTGAGGGTTCAGTGAACCATGCAAGCATTTTATCCCTCTGTGCAAATTCCTTACTGACCACAACTGTAATCATTTGCTATTTTATGTTGCTGTTTTATCCACTGTTATTGTGTTTTATTTGCAGGAGAAGGGGAATTGTTATGTCATGATAGATAACAAAGACACTGATCAAATTCAGGTCATCATTCTTTTTGCCTGTATTTCTCTAAGACCTTCCTAACCACTCTCCCGGCCCTTTGTCCTTGTAGGTTTCCACACTATTCTCTACACAAGAGAGGAATCTTTCCAAACATCTCTCTGATTAAAAAACTTTCTTGGTTAACAGCCTCAAGGAGTCCCCACTGCTTTCAAAATGAACTCTAAATCTCTTTACATAACTCTTCAAATCTTTTCACAGGTTATTTTCCCAATATCACCTTGCTTATGTTGCTATCCTCATCTCTGCATATCTTCCATTCAGTACTGTAACCCAGCCATACTGATAACTTGCAGTTCTGCCAGACATGCCACAGACCTCTCAACCTCTGAACACACACTGACTGGAATGTTCTCTATCCATCTCAAATTTCCCACCATCCCTTTAATATGATTAACTCCTATTTATTCTTCAGATTTCAGTTTAAATATTTTTTCCTCCAGATAGTGCTACCCCAGAAGTAACACCTATAATACCTATGTTCTGAGCATCTCTCAAGCCTTCCTGTACCTTGAATGTTCTTGAAATACCATCATTGTAAATTTAATCTTCAACTTGTCCCCCATCCCATGGGCAAGACTAAATTCTACTAGTGGTTAACACTCATAAAATCTAGCATGCTTCAACTATTATGTCAACTTCTGCCATATACTTTGTAAAATATCTCTACCGAAATCTAAGGAACCTGACTGCCAACCATGATTGACAGTTTATCTACTATTTGTGGAGGCTATTACTCAAGAATATTGAACTTTGTGAGGTAATCCTGTAAGATGCATTAAGCATTAGAAACTAGGGATAAGATGTCTGATTCCTTCTGACTTGTGGAAAAAAAGATGTCCAAAATCCATGTTAAATAAAAAGCTTTGGATCCCTGAGAAAGCATTCACATTCAAAGTTATCAGTGCCACCTTTTATTAAAAGATGTTAGCTCATCATTTTTCCTCAAACCTACAATTGCATACCATTGAGGAAGAAGAAACGGAGACAGTGAGAACCTGTGACAGGAAAGGGTGATGATGCTTGAAGCAGAAGGTATGATAGATCTCATGACTCTGAGCAGTTTTATATAACAGCCCTGGACAGAGGTACTGTACCTAGTCCTCGCTAGAAGAACCTTATGGAAAGACACTAGACAGAATCAGGGAGAAGCTCTTGGTAAGAAAGAGCATAGGTTATGATTTGTTAAGCCTGGATTTACTTCTTATGTGCAGTTCTATTGATAGAATCTCAATCTGCAACCCTCCCCACTGAAATGTTTAACTATTTTAATCTTGAGAGGTTAACTGTATACTTTTATGATTTTATACTATATTTATTGAATAAAGCTGCACAGTTGTCATGGCTAGTTTTTATTTTTCTGATTTTTATGGCAAAGCTTATTTACATCTAGGCCTTTCTCTGAAATCTCTGCATGTCAAATTTTTGGCAATAAATCAGCTATAGCTTTGTTCTCCTCTCTCCATCATGCATGTTCCCTCCTGGATTATCTCTCCCATCTCTTTTTAAGGTTTTTTTCCCCTCCAGATAACATTTTCAGCTCTGACAACTTTACATGAGGTCCTGAGCCCCCGACAGGAGTCCTGATTTCTTCCTGGAAGGGACTACTTCAAGGGTCTGGTCTCATGGCTCCATGTCATACTGCATTTCAAAACAAGATTACTTGTAATGTAGCATGAGGTAAAGGCAGAAAGAGCATCATAAATAAAGAATAAAACTATTGGGAAACTTGCTATGCCGGTATGTATGAAGAGTATCCAATAAGAAAAAATTTCTGCAGATCACATTCAATTGCTTCAGAATTTCTAAGAAATAAATTTATTTTTCTTATTATATCTCTTAGCAGTTGATGGGTTCTCAGCAGGCAGAGGAACTGTATACGTAAACATTTCTCTGTAATTATACAGAAATCTGATTCATAAAATGATATGTCATGCATTCCATTCTACTTTGTCTCAGCAATCAATAGAAGCTACACTTTATTTGAACTTCCCAAAACACCAACTGATCTACTGATAAGTAGGACCAAAAAAGTTTTAAGTGATGGTAGAAATGAACATTCCAATTCTTTTCACAATAGAAATGGTTACATTTAATATATTTTCATGAATCCTAGTTTTATATTACATGTGCATCAATAACAATAAAAATTGTTCATCTACTGTGGGCAAATATTATATTAAATACTTCAAAGAATCTAGGGATATATTAGATATGATCCCAACTTTAATGCCCTTAGTTCTTAATAAATCAAACTACAAAAACAATTCTCAGGAGAGAAAAAAAATTATAAGATTAATGTGAAGAATAATCAAAGATTAAGTATTTCATGGGCATGAATGAAATTATACCCAGAAAAAAATAATTTGAGATTCATATTGCTAAAATTAAATTAAATAACATTACTTCTGCTATTCTACAAATATTTGTTGATTACTTACTATATACCTAGTTCAGAGGTATTAAGAAAGAGATAAACAACAGCTAAATTAGAGATTGACAGCAGGGCAGGGTTGGAGGGATGTATTTTTAGGTGGGGCAATAGGGGAAGTCTCCCCAAGAAGGCACATACACTGAGACCTAACAGGTGAGGAGGAGCAATGAAGGAAGTGGAAAGAGGAAGAGAATTACCAGTGTAGTCTGGAGATGTGCATCAGAGGGGACAAATACAGAGTGTCCTCAATGCAAAGTTACTTTTGGTCACTAACATGCACCATGTGTTTTCATTTCAATCTCCGAAATAACTTTCTCCATTCTTTGCATGCATTTTATTCATCTTTTTATTCTCAGTTCAGATGCCTCTTCCTCCAGGAAGATCTCTCTACTTTTCTCAAGCTGTTCAGTGCCATTTCTTCTTCCCTGTGACTATCTCTGTAATTCCACGTGGCCTATAAAATTGTCTGTTCCAGTTAACCATGAGTGGTTTAAGAGCAGAAACTGTGCCCTGAGTAGATTTGTATCCCAGTAGCCTAGCAGAGCTCAATGACTGTGGCAGACATTCCAGAAAAGAAAGTCTGTCTTAAAATTTTTATTTTAAATTTTTAAAAAATATGTTGAACAAAATCTCTAGTCCCTCTTACAAGCTAGATGACCGCATCCCAGCAACAGTATAACAGAAGACTGCTGGAAATTTGGAAGATGTTTTGCTTTTCTGATATTTGCAACACCATTTCTCTTTTATGACTACCTTCATTTATCCTACAATACATATCTGAGGCTGGATTATAAGAGAAAAAGCCACACACTCAAGATGAAGGAGGAGAAATCTAGGAGTCTGAGTCCTTGATTATTTCCTAAATTAGCCGCACAAGCCCCAGGTATTTTTTGCATGAGAAAAATAAAACCCAAGAATTGTAGTTGGGTTTTTGTGAAATGCAGCTGAATGCAACCCTACCAGAGAAAGTGTCTAAAAGCATGGAGAGCACAGACAGGCTGCTTATAGTCACACCTTGGCTCTACAATGTAGCCAAACAATCTTTGACAAGATGTTTAGCTTCTCTAAGCATCAGTTTCCTCATCTGTAAAATAAGGACAATAACAACAGCTAGTTCAAAATGTTGGTATATGAACTAAATTAGATAATATAAAGCCAAGTTTTGAGTACATTGTCTGAGAAATAATAAATAGGTAATAAAGGTTAGCTATTATTATTAATATTAATACTATTGAATAATGCTTGTTAAGAGTGAATGAATAAGCAAATTTTTTCTTCAAGCTGTCTAATGAAGTTATCACACTTCAAAAGAAATTAAAGAAATACATGACTGTGCAGGCTCCAAAATCAAAAGCTATTTAAATGAGTGTTACTATTTTTCCAAGTACTTTTTTGTTTTAATTAACATTTTATAAGTTTTTGGGGAAAAATGCCAAGATAGTAGAGAGAGTTCCCATATACCGTATTTCTACTTCCCCCTATTATTAACTTCTTATGTTATTATGGGACATTGGTCACAATTAATGAACCAATATTGGCACGTTACTATTAACTAAAGTCCGTACTTTATTTAGATTTCCGTAGTTTTTACCTAATGTCCTTTTTCTGTTCCAGGATCCCATCCAGGATAACACATTACATTCAGTCATAATGTCTCCTTAGGCTCCTCTTGACTGTGACAGTTTTGCATAATTTCCTTGTTTTTTGAATAGCTTAACAGTTTTGAGGCATACTAGTCAGTTGTTTGGTAGTTTTTCAATTTGAGGTTCTTCTGGTGTTTTTCTCATGATTAGTCTAGGGTGATGTGTTTTCCAGAAGAAAAGCACAGAGATAGAGTGCCATTTTCATCACACCATATCAAGGGTACATACTATCAGTATGACTTATCACTGATGTTGACCTTGATCACCTGGCAGAACTGGTGTCTGTCAGGATTCTCCACCATAAAGTCACTCTTTTTCCCTCCCTTTCCTTAACATACTCTTTGGAAGGAAGTCACTATGCACAGACCACACGTAAGGAAAGGGGAGTTATGTTCCACCTCCAAGAGTTGCCAAAAGAGGTGGGCAACTCGAGTTTCTTATGTTTATGATGATTTTTTATGATGATTACAATCACTAAAGTTCCAGATTGCTTTCATCAAGACTACAGGAGAAAAGTGACCAATCAAGAAAGAAAAAAGTGGATAGTCAACAATTGTTTTTTGACTGACTAACTGAATGACTGATTATACAAAATATGGTAACGAGAAGTTAGTTTAACAAAGTTAGTTTAACAAAGCATTTCAGAATAAATAATAACCTGGGATATTTTTTTCCTACTTCTCAAACAGATGTCCTTATAAAGGTTAGAAATAGCCCCTGTATTTGAATCATATGCATCATATCACCAAATGATATATAGGGCAGCAAAGCCTGTGACTTAGAACTTTGGTTTCTGCCATTAAACAGACATGTTCAAATCCAAGGACCACTCATGGTGATTCAGTGTCTCATCTCTAATACAATTGTAGCACCCACCTCCTGGGAGAGCTGTATGGAACACTTGGAAGTCTCATAGCATACTTCCCAGCACCCTGGAATTGCTATAAAACATTTACTTTTCACCATTTTGCACATATTACAATATTTTTAGACTATTTCAAAAATTAAAAATTAAAATCTCCAGGAGGACATGGTAATATCATAAGCAAATGCAGTTTTCAAAAAGAAGTTAATTAGAAGTGAAAATATGTTTTAAAGAATGACAAGTGTCTTGAAAGTAGGTATTTTATCCTCTCCACCACCACCATGGAAATAGCTTATTTTGACTTTGAATATAGCTGGCATAATTTGTGTTTGAACTCTTTCTTTTCTAGTTTTCTTCTTTACTTATTTTATCCCTTCCCTTGTACAGAATTTTCTAAAGGATCACTAGTGATTAAGACCTTAAATATGACAGAGCCAGCACATTCACTGTTACACTCTTTATTCACTTCAAAGTGTCACTTTTCCCACTTTGTACTTTTGTGCCTAAAGTATTCTAAATTTGACTGCCTGAGAGCTACCCCCGAATAGTTGATATGGTATGAATGACTGTACCTGCCTGACGTAAGCCATTAGAAACACCATAAAAGTAGAGCAAGCTAAAATTTCTTTCTTCTAAAAACAATATTGTCACAGAGCCAGATAGGTGTTTAAATATTTATCAAGCTCTCCCACTTACAGTTTCAACTTTGGGTTCAGCCTCATCATGACTCACAATAGTTATAACTTTCTAGGTTAAGATTCAGTTACTAAGGCATCTTAAGGAATTCTACCACCAGATGCTAAAGAATAATAAGTCATTATTTCTGATTGAATACAAGTTAGAAAACCAAAGGGAAAATTTGACAGGAATTAACATCTTTTCCAAAGAGCCTTTAGCCAGCTGGAGATATAGCTGAGTCATCAGTGGTATCAGAACACAGTCATCTCAATATTACAGGCAACCTCCAGAGGCCCTACTCAACAAAAAGCCTTTTATGGATATACAGTAAGCCAAAGAAGAGTATTTACTTTTTCATGTCTAGGTTATAATAATATCAGTGATTATAGACAATATGGTATCAACAGTTCTTCTCTTTCTATTCATAATGTTTTCAATTTGATTCTGCTACCTGCCAAGTGACACTAAGATTCACTAATATTATGGAGGCCCCAAAATGTGTGATACAAAAAGAAACTATGAAGCTTGCCTTATCTTCTGTGCTCTGATCTCCACACATGGCACATTTTTCTGTACCCAGAGGAAAGCTTTAAGTTGCACAGCCAAACCCCACAACTGAAGCTGTGACTTGGATACTCTATACCTAACTCGATTTGAAACAAATCTATAAAAGAATCAATTAGCTCATTTTTTAGGTTAAAAGTGGTTCAACCTAATAATCATTGTCACCAACACAAGTAAAGGCATGTAAAAATCTAAAATGTGAGAAGTTAATATTGGTATGTAGGAAGTTTTAGCATTTGTTATTTTTAGATAATGAGGAAGAAATTTAGAAGGGGAACAAGTTTTGCCACCCTAAAACTATCTTTTCAGATATTGATTTTAAGCTGGTTATTAAGAAACAAAAGCCTCAGAAAGAACCTTTGAGACTCTTGCTTTCCTGCCTGACATTCAGATGGAAAGACAAGCTCAGGAGGGAATCTTAGCCTGGTTGCCTTGGTATGGTAGACAGAAATGCTCCAAGCAGGAACCTGTTCACTACATCACACCCTGTGTCCCATTTTTTCTGAGTTGCCTAGCAACAATTTGCCTGCCATGTGTGTTCCACTCTTCCCCATCTACTTGTAAATTGCTTATTTCTTTTGAAATCTCAGACCTGTGCCCTGCTTTCTCCTTTGTCCATAATGGCATATAAACCTCAACTGTCCAATGCATTTCAGGTCTCATTTTTACATGGCACTCCTGAATGTGCATTCATATAATAAACTTTGTTAATTTCTCTCTGCTAATTTGATTAGCCCAGCTAGAAGAACTTAGAAGGTGGGAGGAAAATTATGTTTTTTAGCCCCAACATTGTGCCTCACAGAAAAAGCTTTTCTCTTCCCAGCGCAAAGCCTGCATTTGTAAATTCTTTCCATCTTTGAACCACAATTCATATTCATACACAGACACATCATATCCATGCTCATACATATACATATACACATACACACACACCTGCAATTCTTAAGACTAACTATATTCCTTTTGTGCAATAAGAACTTGAACTATTTTTCAGAATATATTGGAAACATACAAACTCGTTTTAAAAATATCATTGATGAAGATGCCACGGAAAATCTGAACTTTAAAGAAGTACAGGAAGAGGTCCTGAGAATCTTCTGCACTATTCATTAAAAGCCTTGCCCAGGGAAACAACCAGACCTTGTGAGGGCGTGAATGATAAGGGATGTGGAAAAAACAGAGTAAGCAACATCAAACCAATGGTGAAAAAGAGGATACAGACCAGACCAGGGATATTTTTTCCTTCAATTAGCCCTGGCTAAGGGTGTCATCAATTCTTTTTGAAAAGTTTTTAAGAGTTAAGACATAATCTATGTTGAATATATTTTATAAATTATTGCACGGGCTTTATAAGATAAAGAATAAATGAAGTCCTATTGAAGATAGAAATATAGGTCAGGTAACTCCAATTCATTTCTATCAAAATTTTAATGGCTTAAAAAGATATGTTGCTGTTTAGGTATACATACGTTAAGATTATCTACATGTCAGAGTAAACAAGATGTTACTAACCCATATTCTTAGACACAAAGATAACTGGGCTTAACAATTTAATAAAAATGACAGCAACCTTAATTGTTATGTTTTATTTCCTGTATATTATAGGAGGCCAAATGAGAAATAGAATTTGCACAATCAATGTCGCTACTGGCAGATATGGCTTTTACAGCCCTTCATGTATGTAGCAGAATGGCGGCAGAGAAAGGTGTAGTAGACACAGTTTTCACTCTTCACAGTCAACTCCAAAAACCCAAGTGAGTTTCTCTACCCCAGACAGAGCAGACAGGAGGGGGCATTGCAGCTCTGTAGAATACACTGTAGATTTTTTTTTTTAAATGAGCTATCTCACCAATTGCAAATTTGAGAGGGTCTGTGGTTTAACTCCAGCCATAACAAAAATATGAACCTCTATATACTACAGAATGAATTAGTGAAAACAGAAGTAATAAAAAAAGCTATGTCAAGAAACCTTTGCCTAAAGGACTTAAGATAGCAGCCAAAAGTGGTGACTTAAATTTGATTTGGAGGTCTACAAACTCCACCCTTTCTGTGTTTTTGGTATCAGTGCTAAGTTCCTTGAAAGGTGAGGGTGAAATTTCTGCCTTTGGCAATCTGAAACCATAATGATTTCATGTTATTCTTCTTGGACATTATTCATGGGTGTGAGAGTCACAGGCAAGGGGAACAAAAGTAAAATATCCTGAGACAGGCGGTCTCAGTGATGTGGTTCCAACAATGAACATTCCAGAGATCTCACGGCAAGTCCTATTATTGTGATACTTCCTGCACAATAAGACGTTTGGAAAGTCAATACACGCACTGAAACCACTGACTGCAAAACTCAACCAACGGTTCCTCAATCTCTAACCCTTGGATGAACAGTTTAATCATATGCATCAGAACAGACAGCTGCAGTTCCCTTTTCATTCTGAAAATAATGAGCCCAAGTCTGTGAATTCTTCCAACAGACGAGACACCTCCTTCTTTGACGGACATCTCCTTCCAGCTGCTTTTAACTATTTGAAATTGATCAAACCTACAGCCTTTGAGGGATTAATAGCCCCTCTTAACATTTTGAAAGGTGCACAACTTGAAATGGCTCTTGGTATTTTATTTCAGTGTTTCACACCTCTCTTCATTTACCCATCCAGGCAATGTAAACAGGACACTGCTTCACACTTCTGAGAGCTTGCAATGTTCACTTGTTTGCATGACACTCACTGAGTAGCATAATTAATTATCTGTGAACAGCAGATTACATGCAGTCACATTAGTCACTTAGTATGCATTAGCCTATATGGACAGATACTCTGACTATGTGTGTTTTTGGAGGTGATGGTGAAGGTGGCTGTTTTACTCTTTAATGTTTGAATATGTAGTATTTATGTTTTATTTGACTGCAGAGATTTTGAAATTTCGTAAGCAAATGTAAACATAAAATGTAGTACCTGAAGAGCAATTTAAATTAGAATCATGCTCTAATTATAACAAATTTCTGAAATGCAAGTAGTATTAGTTTAGAATTTTTTTTCAAAAGTAATATCGAGATTCATATTAATCATTTAGACTTCCATAATCATCAGTGAATCTTAAATGGCTACCTGCCAAGAAATACACTTTGTTCATTATAAATTCTTTAGACGAGGTTTCCTATGGAACACCTATGACCTGAGAATATTTATTACAGGGTTTCAGTTCATGAAGTTTCCTTATAATGCCCAGTCTGCTATCTCTCTTACTACCTTGTATTTATTTCTAATTACATCTCAAAGATTAACTGGCTAAATATTTTTGTACACACCCCAATAGCTTATTTAGTATTAGATTCCACAGAAAAGGAATCCATTTAACTTTTCAGGTGCAAATGCACAAAGAAACAAGCAAGAGACCATTAGCTTTCCCCCAGCCCCAGATCCCTACTAATAATTTTATAATATGGGCATATTTTGTGCTTCAGATAACAGAAATCTCACAGGAAAAAAAAAGGGGCTTCATAGAATGCCATCCTTATTTCAATAATTAGACAAAAAGAGAAAGACCACAGATATGCCAGCATAGAGAACTCTGGTGAGAATTACGAAAAAACTTTTTTAAAAACCTACCAATTGCACATGCATTTCTGACTTTTTAGAAAGGTTAGAGCTATATGAGATCTCGAATCAAAACCCGATGTGACCTACATAAAAGAAACGCTGATTCCCTAATTAAACCAAGCTGTGGCTGCAGGCTGTGCAAAGAACTGCCAAAAAATCATCCAATCAATCTTTCGTCTATCCTCCAGGAATGTGGCGAGGAGGGTAGAGAGGAGAAAGATGGCTATGAGGATGTAGAGGATGGGGACTGTTCTCCTTCATAGACTTGCTCCACGTTGAGTGTCCTGCTTTTCCAGCACATAAGCCGGAGGATAGAAAAGATCACGTGGAGGTGGGGGCAGGGAAGCCAGGGGACCGGCAGGGGTTGAAGAGAAAAACAGACTAAATGTTTTAACAGCTGCCTTATTTTCTTCACCTATTTCACCCAAGGATCTTATTTCCTTCTGAAGGCGTGGGCTTTTTCTAGGGGCCAAGGGCTCTGCTCAGCAGGGCCTATTTACTCTGAGAAGCAAGTCTTTCCCTCTTTATTTAAGTGCTTGCTTTTGAGGAGAGGAAAAGGGTGATGAGAAGAAAATGGAATATTTACAGAGTTCATATTAAAGCCAGACTAGTCAGAGAAAATGCAGAATTTTAAGTAGAGACTGGCAACAAATGAAGAGGGGAAAAAATAATCTCACATTCTTCTTCTTGAATTTTTGACAAGAAAATTGTTCTTCAGGAAAGATGGAATGTCATTCCCATGTAACTTCCTCTTTCATTTCAGTTCCTCGATGATACAGAAGGTATGTTAATTGAGAAGGATTAGAAAAATACTTTAGCTGCTAAAATTGGAGGCAAATAACTTTCAGAGAGGCAATAAAACAAATGGCAAGGTTGCTTCCTATAATCCAAACATTTGGGGCTGCCAATATCAGATAACAGGTAAATTTTATGTGAAAAGAGCAGCCATTTATTTTCTTTGCTGAAACTTCTTTAATCTAGCATTTTGGTTTTGCTACAGAGTATTTCACCACCCAAAACATTTCATGATAGATGTTGTCTCTCCCTGACTTACTGTACAATAGTCATCCCATTTAAAGATGTGTGAACATTAGTAATACATATGTTGGTTTATTCCATGAGACACATAAATTCTCCTTTTGAGGAAGTATAGCAAACAAATGTAAATCTTAATTGCAGCCGACAGTCAATTATTCAAGCAAATGTTGGAAGGCCAGACAAAAGTTACTACTTGTCGGACTTCATTTCGGTTTATATTCACAGCATGCATTTCTATACCATCCTGGTTGACCGCTACCAACTCTGGATCAGGCTGCTGCATTTCTTGCTGTTTCACATTCATACTTCCTCTTTTCTTCATTTGCCTCTCATGCCTTTTCTCCTGAGTTTCTAAGCCCCCGTCCTTTGTGAGCATTCCCACTGTAGGCTCACTTTTGCAAAGAAGGTGTCTTCATCATAGCCCTCCCACAACCAGGCCTAAAATATTACATCCCTTAATATTCTGCATACCTATTTAGGCTTGAGTTCTTCCTCTCTTAAATGGTCTTTTTGCATCCTATTTCCTCAAGTAGAATGCAAACACTGTGGAAAAAAACAATCTTATATTTCTCTCTGGAATGCTGAAAAATCCTTTAGCGTGGAACTTCCCAGTTTCCCGGAGACTGTCCCGTTTTAAGACTGAAAGCCTCAAGTCACAGGAAATCTCTCAGTCCCTGGCAAACTTGACTGGCTGGTCATCCTATCAGCTAAGCATAAATTAAAAATACAGGAAAAAATTGTGATTGGTGGTGAAAACACTGAATAATTATAAAGTTTTCATTAAAGGGAGAAACCAGAGGTGGTCATTAACTGAATTAAAATATTGCAGAGAAACACATTAAATGTCAGTATATACTATTTGAATAGATCTATTACATTTGAAACATATATAAACAAGAGAAAGAAAATGCATGATTAATACAAGCTATAGAAGCAGATGGACTATTGCTTTGTGTTAAGCTTGGAATTCAGTCTTCTCCTCTATTTATTCTATTTCTCTACTTGCCAATAGGAACAGTGGGAGGAAAGAGAATATTGTTCTTCAGGCTTCTATAGGCCAGAATAAACATGACTGAGGTTTCTCCAACTAGCCTAAAATTAGCCATACTCTTGAGTCGTGAGAACTTTAGCCCTCATCTCAAAATCCCAGCTTTGTTCTTTGGCTGCCTTAATCTTAGTGTTTTGCATGCTGTGTTGCTGTGAGCTTGCTGGGTATATCTTAGTCTTCAGGGCTTATTCAGGGCTTTAATCACAGCTCCCAAAATTTGAGCTCTTTTATTCATGGCGTTACTCTAGAAAGTTACTTAAGCTCAGAGGACTTGATTAATGTTTCAGCTATATAATTAATAATAATAGCATTATCATCTCATATATATCAATGTTTTAGCCATACAATGAATTAAATAATATGCTCACTAAACTTCTTGAGTGTTTCCTTTTTAAGAAAACTTGCTGGGACCTCAGGAAGGTGTGGTGGAG
Source organism: Eidolon dupreanum (assembly GCA_028627145.1). NCBI lineage: Eukaryota > Metazoa > Chordata > Mammalia > Chiroptera > Pteropodidae > Eidolon > Eidolon dupreanum. Next base: position 48,600,079 of record CM053503.1, on the reverse strand, counting down.
ATGGGCAGGTGCAAAGAACAGAAAGACCCCACTCCTCACTCGAGGGTCTCGTAATTAGGTGGAGGAGGTGGATGCAAACACCAGTGTGGAATGGAACCAAGGCAGGATGGAAAGACCACTGCGAAGGTAGAACAAGGGCTATGAGTAGCAGGTTGCAGATTAAATTTGACTGGCAATTCTGGGGAGAAGTACAAGAAGAGCAGATTAGAAACTAAGAAAAAAGCATCTGTGGCAAAGAGAACCACATAAATATACAGATGAGTAAAGCCATAGAAGCAAGGGAATGGAAGACATATGCATATGGTGATAGTGGAAAAGGGATGTGAGGATATGTAAAAGACAGAGGGACAGCCAGCACTGTGAGGGATAAAACTGGAAATATAGGTCAGCTCTAGAATCAAGAGCCAGAGAAGGTGACAAATGTTAATTGAGCTTTCACTGGGAAACAGACACTGTGCTAGGTTATGTGCAGAAGTTATTTCGCTTAATGTTCATTGAACACTAAGGTAGTTATTTTTATCCTCATTTTACATATGACAAAACAGGGTTAGAGAAGAAAAATAATATACCCACACTTACACAGCTAAAAGCCCAAAAGTCACAAAGCCAAGACCCAAACCTAGATCTGTCTGCCTCTAAATTCAAGTAAATTGAACTCTTTCTATTTGCCCCATGTGATTTAAACTTAATTAGAAATGCAGGGAGTTATTAAAGATTTGTGAATAGGGGAATGAAAGAACCCAGAAAGTTTCCTAGATTCATTATATGAGATACATTGGCAGGTGCAGAAACTAAAGATAAAAAGTGGCAAAGGGTAATAAAAATTAGAATAAGCTAGTAACTGAAGAAAACAACATTGGCGAGCTATTTCAAATGTGGACCCTACATAGCTAAGCCACTGGGTTTATTAGGCACAGTCATGAATGATTCAAAGAGCAGAACCTGTAAGAATGTTAGTGTCATCTGTTTCAGTCATAGTGTAACTACCTTCCTAGAACATGGAAATGTCTCCTTGACACATTCGTAGATTTTTATAAAGTATACAGTTATTGTTAGGAAACTCATTTTGTTTCTGTGAAACAGTCTAACATTACCTTTCACTTTAACAGACACGTGAGCATTTATTTTGTGCAAGACTGTTCGTACCTCAAACAAGTTTCATTCACAGTGAACAGTACTTTGTATGCTACGTTTTTACTGTTTTAATGATGGGTTTAAGCCATTCTGCGATTCCGTAGCTCATGAAATGCCTGATTTACATAAAGGAGGGTAGATTCTGTAGCAATGGATTCAAGAGCCAGTTGCTAATCAAAGATCAAAACCACAATATGGCTTCTTATTTATTCTGAAATGAGTACTGAGAAAAATTGGCTTTTGATTTTCCTAAAGAGAGATGAAGAGCAATTCACAATAGAATCATACAACTGCTTTAAATTTTTCAGCATATTAAAAGGATGCAAATAAAAGAATAATGGAACCAAATTTAAAATGAATAAACTAAATCTCATCGTTGGAAGAAGTGTCTTAATATTGAGAACTCTATCCTTTACTATCATCAGAAATCCATTAGGATAGTTTTAACCTTTGCAGCACTTTTCAGGGGTTCATAAATAGATTGGATAAAGCAGTAGAAATAATCATAGTACAATATTCCAACTGACAAAGAGCAGATGGCTAGAGTGGTCTCTAGTGGGTGACTGCTCTGCTCTAGTACTATGCAATGTTTACTTATAGAAATGATGTTTTTTTCTAAGCCTAATAATGATGATGATAGTGATAAAGACCCTAATTTATTAAATATCAACTATATGCTAGGCACTGTACTAGTTATATCACATTCATCTTCTCATTTTCTCATTTTAGCTTTAAAATGATCCTCTGACAAATGAAGGCAAATTGTCTCCATTTTACAAGATAAGAACATGAGTTTAAAAAGCTTCAAAAATGTTCCCAGTGTCACCCAGGGCAAAAAGTGGCATATCTGGAATTCAAACACAGGCCTGTCAGCCTCTAAAGCCTGAAAGTCCTTGTTCCACTCCAGTGGCTCTCAGCTATAGACACATGTTAGAATCACCTGGGGAGCTTCCACAAACATTTCAGTGCCCAAGCCTCATTCCTGGAGATTCTGACTTAATTGGTTTGGGGTGGGCCCGAGCATGTGGACTTTTTAAAAGTTCCCTGGGTAAGTACAGTGGGTAGTTAGTGCTAACAGTCCCAGTTTCTGTACCATACACTACCACCTAAGTGTTAAGGATCTCTGGGAATATAAATTGAAAGGAAAAAATAACCTAAGTCTACTCTTTTCATCCTCCCCACTGCTTACCACACACCTCATTTTCAGATCACTGTTCTCAACAAAAAAATTTTTAACTAGTCAGTTTAGATAGAATAGACTAAAAGTTTATGGATAATATTCAAGCTAAGTCTTGGCCTCCAAAAAGTATATTATGGTACTGGCCATCAATTGTTCATTGGTGAAGCTTCTTCAGTAATTTTTGGCAGAATCCTAGGCACATGTCTTCTGTATAGGAAAAGCATGGTGGTTAGTGGCTATATATCATTTTTTAAAATTGTAAACTGCAAATTATGTCTTGTCTGAATCATCTCTCAGACTTATGCTACAAGAGAGCAAAACCATGAACAAAAGGCCAGCAGGTGGAGGAGAAGGACCAAGAGGACACACTCATGGGTAGGTTGGAATGACAGCATCAAATGGCTGGTGAAAGGCCAGGACCCCAGGGTTCTAGGAAGAACTGCCTGAACTTTCTGTTGCCAGTGTTATAGTGAACCTCTCTTCTGCTCTAGACAGAAAATAAGTTATTATGAATAGTTCAGCTTAAGTGTTTGTTTTTACAATTTTATTCCTCTCTGGTGTTGGAAGAACTCATAGTCTTTATTTACCTTGTTTTCTCTTCAATCTTTTTTCTTCTCTCATTCCCCTTTAAACCCAAACCACAAACACACTCTGTACAAATGTGCATGTTCTAGACTATGAAACATACCCAAGCAGATGAAGAAATTCAAAGACAGAGCTATGAATGGTTTCTTAATGCTTCACAATATGTCTGGTTCTTTCTTCCAGATAGGTGCTTCACAGTCTATCAAGTACGTAAGGGAGAAAATCCAAACTGGTGACCTCTCTCCCAGACTTGTGACAGCCAGATAGGTGGCAAAGAAAGTGATGCATCCCAGGAACACAATGTAAGTATGACTTTGTCTAATGACAGGCATAACTAAAATTCTGGGAACTATGACAACCCCCTACCCACCCACTGGGAATTTCTTTATCCAGAAGAAGGCCAGATATTTTAGTTACGTGGGCTCAGACTTTATGCAGATTTTCTCAGGGGGAAAGCATGAGCCAGAGGTAAGGAACATGAAGTTTAGAGACAGTCTTATTATACTCAGACCCAGGTTTGCTATTAATCTGCTATATGGCCTTGAGAAATTTATTTAAATTCTCAAAGCCTCATTTTCCTCATCAGTAAAATGTAAATGGAAACATAACATGCTTTAATGGTTTAATGCTTTAATGGGTTGATATGAAGATTCAAAAAGCTATGCCTATAAAATCCTTAGCATAGTCCGTGTTCATTCATGTGAAATACGTTTATTGAAAACCTAACTGAGCCAGGCACGATTATAGTGCTTAGAATTGAGCAGTGGGTAAAACAGATACAATTCTGCTCCCTTGTGGGGCTTACACTCTAGTAAAGGGAGACAGCAATAAACAAAGCAAAGAGAGAAAATGTATTAAATGTCAAATACTAAAATATATACTATGTCTAACATATAGAAAGCTTTCAGTAAATGCCATTGATAAAAAATATATAATGTCTCAGTATATCAACACTAGATAAAAGTGTGAAGTATTTTTCACATGACCCCATATATTATAAAAGCTAGAGTAACAAATACATTAAAGCTAGATATAAAGGAATATTATATCTTCTGAACTTTAAAAAAAATGATTGAGCCAAAAATCCAAGGTTCAGTAATGTTGAATCAGCTCTTCAATTGACGTCATAAAAAGGAACCACATGTGCAATCACACTGAAGCTATTCCTCAAAGCTTATATAACTCTTCGGAATGAGGCCATCAGGAACCAATCCTTAGCTCTAAGAGACTCCATCACTATTTCTGCTTGAGTTACAGACAGATGTGAGCAGCTAATACTCTGTGTTGTGTTAAATGGAGTTCCTTGCCCACTCTTATAAAGACCTCCCACATTTCCAAGGCTTTTAAAAATTTATCTCATCAGCAAGAATTACCACCACTTCAATAAATGGATGAACATTGCACCAAACACTGCCCTAATCTTTTGCATGACTCTGAAAAGTCCCTTTTATAAGCTAATTATAAACAATATATTTTCCACTTAAAAATCAAATGTTATTGTTTCCATAAGCACAACTGTGTGAATGCAACTGATTCCCTATAGAGTCAGAACAATGTTTATGAAATGAAATGACCCCTAAAAAGCCATGGTTCAAGGCATCATGGAAACATAAGCTCGTCATATACAAACAAGCTGGGAACTTTTCTTCTCAGAAAGCCTCTACAGGAAATACTAAATCTGCTGCTAGATTTCAGCAGCTACATCTGGCAGGCTGCAGCATGCACTCCCTTGCTGTTGCTGGCAGTATTGCTCACTTTCTGGCTAGCAGAGCCCTAAGAAGGACGCTAGCAGCCAAGCAGGTTTGAGCTATGAAACTATGAGTTTACGTTAAACATAGAATTTGTTTAAAATGAGAGTCACATTAAATGGAAAGTATTTATCACTTGGGAAGAGACTGTGTGTCTTAGTCTTATTTTTCTCTTATTATTAGCTCGCTAAATGTTTAAAACTTTACTTTTTCCCCACATACCAAATAACTACTCCCTCTCTCTCATATGCACAATATTACACTATCTCAGCTCAACTAGTTACTCTCTTTTTTGTTGGGCAGGCAGTATATCTGTATTTTTACTATTAACACCAATTAGATTGGGAGGAGTAGCATAGCATGGTGATTGCAGGTTAGCATTTAAAGCCAGAAAGATTTTCACTACTTACTAAGGGTGAAACTTTGGGCAAGTTATTTAAACTTTCTAAATCTCAATTTCCCCATCTATAAAATGGAAGTGATGATATTATTTGTCTCAAATCTCTGTTGGGAGGATTATGAGATAATGTACAAAGCATTTAGCATACTTCCTGGCACAAGAGACAAATTTAAGAGAGCCTTTCTTTGTAAAGGATTCAGGTGTGGATGATTGTATAGAGGCTCTCTCCATGTGGTTCCAAGTATATAAATACAAATGGATACAAGAAGAAGAAGGCATATATATATAAGTATTTATTACCTGAAAGCAGTTTTTAATACCTTTATGTGTTGCTCACACATTGCATCTGAATCTCTTCAGCTTTGTAAATATGAAATTATGCTATGTGTGTAGGTGTGGGTGTATGCGGGTGTAAGTGGATTTAACATAGAATGGATCTCATCCCAAATGGGATTGCCATTTTGTTCTTTTCTTTCAAGAGCCTCTTTTGTTTTCTGACCCTGTTATTATGTAGGGGTGATAGGTGGAACTTCCCTTTACATCCTACTTTATCTTTCAACAATTCCATCTTTTGTTTGCTTGTAAATGTCAGGAACAGTTTCATCCTTGCACCAAGCAAACCACTCTTTTATTTGCATCTATGCACTAGTTAGAGCTGGCTTTCCAAATAAGGTCCAGGAAAAGTCAGCTGATTCAGGGACACTCTTTAAGCCAACAGAAGACTGGCTTTAATTATTTTAGATCACTATCAAAGTGGTCATTCACCAGGAACCTACAAAAGCCATTTGAAATATATGCTCCTGATCCGAGGTATACCTATTTTTATCCTGGGTTGCAGATCAAACAATTCAATTTACTTAAAAAATATTTATTTAGTATCTGCTTTGTTCAAAAAACATATTTCTTTAGACTGTGAGGACATAATGGAATTTATAGTTATAGAATATTATGGCTAGAAGGGAGATCATCCCTTTTAATTTGTGTGAATAAGAACTACCACTCTAGTAAGTGACAAAAAGCCAACTGAAACTAGTATAAGGGAGGAAAAAAGGTATTTTAGTGAATCACAAAACTGAAAAAAATAATAGTATGCTGACTTCAGATATAGCTGAGTCAGGTACCAAAATAATTACCATAACGTTCATTCTTGCCATTCATATTCTTTCTCTAGTTCTCTCCAAACCCAATTTCACAGCTCTTCTTTCTTTATGTTGGATTTAATCTTAAACAGATTCTCTCCACCCAGTGGGAGAGATGATCCTCGGCTGCTTTATGCCTTCATGATTATTTCAGCTTACATATTTTGAAAATTAAAAAAAGCTAGCTTTCCCCTGGTTCCATACAGTTTACACACAAAATGTTCTAACCCTGCTTAGTTTATATGTTCAAACCTGGACCAATCACCCTGTCTGGGACATGGAAAACTCTGGAGGCCCTGCAGTGGGGACACTGCTGACTGACAGTCCCTCTAGAATGGGGGGGGGCGCAATTCTCCAAAGAAAAGGGTGCTGGGAAGACAGTCAGAGGTTGGTTGCCTCACAATTCCTTTTTTTATAAATAAGAATACAGAATTAAGTCCTAAAGAGAATTAAGTGGCTTGCCCATGAGTGAACAGCTGCTGATAATCTAGGAGTAAAATTCAGGTTTTATGACTCTTCTTAACAAGGAGGAGAGAACAACATACAAGCACTGAGAGGCTGCACAGCAAAGTGATTAATGCAGAAGCCAAACACATTGTGGTGATACTGACTCTTACATCTTGCCAGTTCTGTGTCCTTAAAAAGATAATTGATCTTAGTTTTGTCATCTGCAAAATAGGGAGAATAGCGCCTGTTGCATTGCGTTGTTGTGAGGAACAAATAAAGTAATAAATGTAAAGAATTTAAAACAGTGCCTGGAATGTATTATACTAGTCTTAGTTCTTATTGTTATTAAACACTTGCTAAAAGTGAAGTATTATGCCATGTAATCTTCATATAAACTTAATGGGATAGACATGATCATCCTCATTTGACCAAAAAAAAAAAAAAAAACAACAAACAAAAACTGAGTTTTTGAGAGATTTGACAACTTGTACAAAATTATACAGTTAGGTAGGAGCCAGAGTTTGAACTACCATCTGTCTGACAACAAAGCCTGCATTTGTACATACTAAGTGATAAATGTCACAAGACCGGTTCAAAGGAAGCGCTATGTGAGTTTAAAGAAGATAGCAATCACATCCAATTGAAGTGTTAAAAAGTAGATATAAATAAAGAAGCAACTGGTCTAGCTCCTGGCAGATTGCATTTTAATAATTCAATTCAACAGATATTTATTTGAGAACCTACCCTATCCAAATATAGCAGTGAACATGATTGATAACAGCTTACTAACTTCAAATGTGAATTGAAAAAAAGAATAATTGGGTAATTTAGACAGAAGGCTCTAAATGGAAAGATAAGAGCAAAGGAAAGGGATGTAGTGCAAGAGAAGTGATTCAGGAGTGTGGTCTACTTTGTCTTATAGGATGTTCTATGCAGAGGAGGAAGGTAAAAAGGAGGTGGGAAATTATTAGGTATAATATAATAATACTATAATATTGTGGAAGCATCTGAGACTAGATGTTAAAGAGAGATACCAAACCCAGAGGAGGGTGACAAATTAGTTGAAGGCATAGAAGGACAATAATGGCAACAGACACACACACACTCTGAAAAATTCTCCCCCACCCTGTAAATAGTAATAATGTGAGATAACCAGCTTATTGAATGATATGCATGTTTAATTAGGAGAAAAGTAACATATGTTACTTTTTTTGGTAATTTTACAAGCTTTATCCAAAACAATTCACTTTTAATGCCATTCCCGTATCTAAGAAAATATCTTTCCTTAATTTTTTCATATTTTGCATTTGGTTTGATCTTTTCATAGAAAAGAGATTGGACCATATTATTAAAATACCTGCAATACTTATTTATAATGTTTTTGTTATGAGTAGAATGAATAAGTTTTAATCATATATAAAAGTGCAGAAAAAGTTGACAACTCACTGTATTCTCCTATAGATCAAATATTGCTAGGTCTTGTGACTGTACAAAAGAGAAAATGGATGTTGCCATGGTTCCTTATAAAGGTGACATGGAAATAAATGAGGTTTTTGGCTAAAGCATATTTCTTAGCGTGCAGGTTGAATTCCTGAACATTATTATAAGCAATGAAGACACACTATGGCCATAGAAGAAGACTTTTTCTGACACCAACGTGTGTGTTAAAAAGGGGAAATAGTCAAAGGATGAGAGCTGTGGGGGTGTCCAAATTAAAATTTAAAACTTACATGTTTGACACTTGTCCTTTCATGTAATCAACAGTCAGTTGTCATATGCTAACAACATGGATCTAGATATAAGAATGCTTTAGTGCACTCAGTTCTTTTACAATTGTTACATTTCATCAGAATATTTCATCTAGAACAATTCCAGGTCATTTTGCAAAGTGGCACAATCTAAACCAAGGCCCAGGTTCTCTGATCCATTCCTCCTTTCCTGCTACTATCCAATATATCAGCAAACATTCATTTTTTACATTAATACTTATATGTTTCTGCATGTTTAACATTAATACGAAGACTGAAAGAAAGATCTAAATAACTGCTACTCAATGTAGCCTTTGAACTGTTTATTACCAACACTTCAGGAATAATCAAGGAAGTCTTGCTATTTAAAAAAAACATTGGGTAAACTAAACAGTGTGCTTAGCAATTTGATTGATTTACATTCTGGTCTCAACTCTTTATCTTATCCTGAATCAGTGACAAACAATTCTAGGACCCACCTGGGTCTTTAGACACTATGTTAAGTGACACTGATGTAAATTCTTGTAGTGTTGACCTAGAAATGTAGGTACACTAAAGATTTTGCAATATCCATACAACAAGGAGAAAAATACCCAAATAACCACTATAAATTGTGACTCCAGAACTGTTATTAGATTGAAAATGAATGAAACCTACACAAAATATTATTTACTCCGGTTCTGATATCAGAATTAATTTCTAACAGGTATACATATTTATAGCTTCTTTTAATCACAAATGAAGATTTAGTACAAGTAATAAAATGATGTTATTTTGACAACACTTCAGATTTCAATACAAATCAGTTCTGGTATTATTCATAATAGAGAAAGATAACTGGAGGAATAGTTGAGTAAATGATGGTAATACACTTCATGGCATATTATACAAGTATAAGATGATATTTATGCATAATATGGAACAATGTAAAGAATCATAAATAATGTTAACTGAAAAAGGTACTAATTTGTATGTCTACTACATTAAAACATCATGAATGCTAAATGTTTATGTAATATTGATGAGATTTTAATTATATTCTATTTTCTTTTTTGATGAGTAGTTTATAAATGACACTGTGAAATGTAAATTGAAAGATAATATATAAGATCTTAACAAATAGACTAATAAAATTGGTTTAAACATATTTTAACCTAACATGTTTTCTCAATAAAATGGAGTAGCAATTTTAAATGCATTTGGCTTAAGGATATTTTCTAATAAAGTTGTGTTATATTTAAATTTAGTGGCTATTTTATGGACTCAACTAGCAAATAAAGTTTTTATTTATAAAAAAAAAAAAGATGAGCACTTTTTAATAAGAGTGGTTCAAGTTCTAAAATAATTTTTAAATTATTCCACTGGAAATAACATATTCTCTATTCACCCTTTACTCTACTGAGATAAATAAGCTGAATAATAAATACGCCACTCAAACTGCCCCATAGTTAATAAACACACTTTAAATTCACCTATTGAGGACCACAAAAATCATCAATTTTTACATTACTCTGAGTAAGCCTAAACCTATTTTCCTAAGCATGCTTGTTAAACTGTAAAAGAGCAAGCAGAGCTACCAAATATTCATTCCAGAAAACAAAGCCCATGAATAGTGTAATTATTTCTTTCTTTCTTTAAATCTCCTTGCCAAGAATTTGAACTGGATTAAGTATTCAACACCAAGAGATTAAAGATGTATATCCCTGTAGCTACCACTGCACACATCTCCACATAATCACTGGGATTAACTTTCCAAGGAAGTAGATCAAAGCTTTATTTCCTTGTGGGTATCTGATAATAAAAGCCAAAGCTAAATCAAACTCTCATCACTTTTGCATCTATCCTTAAGCTACTGGTTCAAGAATAATCAGAATATGTAAAAAATAAGGTCAGTGAGAAGAAAAAAAAAAAAACACTCCATTTCACATTTAACAGTGATAACACTTTACAAACCACAAAAAGCAAAAAAAATCATTTGAAAGTTTTCAGAGCATGATAATAGTATAATAATAATAATGTGTGAATAATCAGTCCTTGATAAAAGGTGAATGAGCATAAAAGGGTATCAAAACACATACATATATAAACTACAAATAAATCAGCCCAGTTATCATATATCAATTCTTGGCAATAAATTATGGTAAATATTTGCAATTAGCATTTTTAACTTTGCAAAAAGTTTTTTGCTAAATAGATAATATGTTGTTTTTAGTTCCAGCCCAAATTAGAAAAATTGGCTGCTGACTTGAATAACTTGGATTTTAAGCATCAAATCAATTGATGTCTTGTACTTATTAGTAAAAAGACTTGGGTCTCTCAATAAATAAATAAACAAACAAACAAACAAACATACATACATACATACATACATACATACATACATACGTGTATACATGTATATAAATATCCAAGCTCTGGATAAAGGTTTACTTTCACTAAGTGTGTATTTGTACTACTGGATTCCGCTTCTGCCCTGGTGCTTGACAGATTCACAGTGAATTCAAAGGGGAAGAATCTGGCCTTTTGTCATTATTATTCCATTATATCTACCAGAAAGACTGGAGCTCTCTGCTGTTAAGCACATCATAAACATTAATCCACATTTGATGAATCAACCTTCTGTTACATATTAAGGAATAGATTTATTTTTCCACTGTTTCAATTCCCTTACTTGACACGCCTTTATCAGCAGCATTTGTGAGCAATAACAAAAATATACCAAGATCGAAGAGACAGAAATATTCTAGGAAGAAACTCCTAAAAAGACAATTGTTTCCACTGGGCATGTTTAAAGACTTTGAATCTTCAAAAGAGTTATCTTTTGCATAGACTAAACATTCTAACTTAGTAGAAAAATGATCTGTGCTTTTCAAAATCCCCTTCAAAGCTTGGAAACATTCAGGCCAATAGTTATGAAATTATGCTCTCTTGTGAAAGAACAGAAAAGCCTTCCAAACTTTGGCTACATTTTTATCTTAATCTAATTAAAAGATGGTGAAAAACTATCAACACAAACCCATTTTTTTTATGAAAAAGCATTAGTTTTTATAGTAATGTTATTGTAATGGTTCTTTATTAGGATGTAATTATATTTTTTAATAATGCTTGAGATGTTCAGAAAATTTATTCATTCAATCACATCTATCCTGCAAAATTATATAATCTATATTTATACTTCCAAATGTCTTATTTGCTGTTTTAATTTCTCTCATACTACTCAATGCATTGTTTTGATCAATCTGAAATATATAAAAATTAATATTACTAGAGAAAGGGATTTTTCTGGAGATATATTAACTCTTTCATGCTAATGAGAAACATACAAAAAATATATTTCTCTCATAAACTTTGTAAGTTGAAAATGTGATCTAATAGTGTATCTTAGAAAATAATCTTACATCGTTATAAATTGTAACTGCCACTCTGGGGACAACGCAAAGAAAAATTCAATTATTTGCAACACCATTAGACTCTTTTAAAAAGAAAAAATGCATAATTACTTTGTGGTTCATGGTTTCTCAAATCATAACTGAATAAATGAATGTACTTTGTCAGATTTCTACATGGTGATCCACACTCTACAAGGTCATAGAGACTAACATGGACTCTAGGCAGCATCTCATTTACTGAGAAGTTAAACCACATGATCATGAAATCATGAAGCAGATCTCTGGGGAAAGCAAATCACTCAATTTCTCAGTACACAGAAAAGAAAGGAAACATTTGGCTTTTCTCTAGGATTTGATCTATGTCTTATTTCTCTGCCCATTGGCTTGAGGTAGCAACTTGCTAGAAAACAGGAGCTTAAAACAGGTAATCACATAGAACTAGGTCAGTGTGCTAAAGGAACAGAAAAAAAAAAAAACGATGCTGGAATTTTTCACTTCTTGTGAATAGAAAAACCTGCACAGTAAAAAAGCACCATCATCTACAGACATATCATCTTTTATGTTGGCAATTTATACCCTACCTTTCCTGCCCTCCTCTAGCCAGTAATTCTCTACTCAAAGTCTAGAAGATACTGAGAAATAGCAAAGCCAGAAAACATTGCTCCAGAAAGAAAAAAAAAAGTATTCCGATCTCTATGGTCATGTCTCTGTAACAACGAACAGTTCAACTATTTTAATCACACAAAGGACAGATTTCAATTACTGGACAAACCCTGCTAGCAACAATACCGACAGCATCAACACTGACAACTACCTCAGTGCCTAACTATCCCAGGCACTGAATATGCTCTTTCCCTTCATTATTCCATTTCATGTTTTACCAATACAACAGTGCAAACTGTGTAATTTCTCTTTAAAGCTGAATATCTAGAATGCATAGACAACTTTCTAATATTGTAGCTAGTATGTCGCAGAGTCCATTGAACCCACTGGTATATACTCATGTCACTGGGCTATGCTGCTTCTTAAAGTAGTCACTATTAAATCCGTGGACTGCACGGGACACAAAAATGACCACTTTTAGATTTTGCCATGAGCATCTTATTGTTAATCATTTCTTCAGATTTTAGAAACCTAAAAACACACACACACAACTTTGTGTACTAATTTTTTTTTAATTACTCTTCATTGTATTCTATGGACAGATCCTCTCAGAATCACAGTGTAATTCCCATACGTGTTTAAAACATTTTATTTGTGATAGCTATTTTTACATTATTCAAAGAAATGCTTCCAAGTCACTCTTTCACATTGCCTTTTCCCATTTTCCAAATGAGCTCACCTTTGTGTATGCCCTTATAACCATGTCATTAGCTATAATAATGATTGATCTATCCTCCTTCCAGCCTTTAGCCATCTGTGCAAGCAAAACTTTCAAGCCAGACATTTTAAGCATTAAACATATACTGGAGCTCTGTTCAATAGATCTTTCATAAATCCCCAGCCCCCAGCCCCAGAGAATAAGAAAAGTCAGGTCATAAGCAGGAAGTAATGGAGACAAGGCAGTTTCTGAGCTGAAACTCAGACTCAAAGCTGGTTTATTGTTGTCATGACTACGAGTTCCACATGCCTAAAGTCACTGATTTCTGAAAAGAATGATGCAGTGTCTAGCCTTACAGCTGGACATATAAACCAAATTAGTCTGCCATGCTTCTACCTGCTTTGTGGTTATTAGTGAAAAGAGCAATATATCACACAATCAGTCATGCAACAGTTAAGCTCTGTGCACACTGCTTTCTCAGATCCGTAACTCATTTTTTTTTTAGCTCCCCAGAATAATGGCTTAAAACCTTGGAAGGGGGAGGGGAGGAATCAAACTAATTTTGATATTTTAAAGTCTTGAATCAAAGATAAACCAGAAAGCAATTTATAGTGTTTTTGCAAATTAACACTATCCTAGATTTATATCATGCTAACAGTAAGAGGGTTTCACAAATTCTCTGCAAAAGAGCTCAGAACTTCATTGATTTGCAAGATTTTTTTTTTTTTAAATGAAGAGGGTGTTTCAGGAAGGAGAAACCCAGTTTGCTGGTTCCAGATGTGAAGTGAGAACCTTGAGAGCTGAATTCTATTCCTTGCTCTCAAAGTGATTAATTGGATGACCTAGGGGAAGTAATTTAACCCAGCCCTGTAAAAAGAAAATATGCACTTATCCACCAGAGCAGGGTGTCTAAGTCCAATCCACACCTGTGCCACTGATTCACTGCTTCCCCCTAAAACCTATTAAGACCCCCTATTGTGCTCATACCCTTTCCTTTAGTCTACCCTCACTCGTCTCTACTGCCTGCTTTAAACCCTTCAAATCTTATCGCATCCATAAATAACTTAGATCCCCCGTCTCCTTCCTTCACCTGGTATTGCTATATCTCTAGTGTCTACTGAAAGAAAGCTCAAAACTACAAAGTAAATCAGTCTGTCTTTGGCATATCCCTCTCCCTGCCCAATCCACTGGACCTCCTTTTTCAGGCACTTAGCATTGTCATGCTGTCCACAGGGGTTTCACTTTACAGTATCCAACTTGGGCTTGCCCTCTCTAAGCTAGTATCTGTGGTCTAAAACTTCCCTACCTGCTCTCCTTCCTCCTGTCAAGATGTACACATCTCCTACACTTTGTGTAGTAACTACCACTCCGCTGAGCAGTCAGAAGCAGCAAGACCAGAAGCAGAGTTGCTACTTAGGAAGGGTCACAGGAATCTGGGGGGGACATAAGTCGGGGATACCCACAACATGGAATTATCCAAGATTGCTAATGAACTTAATACATTAATTTTTAACTGTTTCCAAATAATATATTCACATTTTTCTTTTTAAAAAATCAGCTTGTCTTAAAGAAATGAGTTTTTAATAACAGAAATTTCACGTACTGGGGCAGCCAGCAAAAGACACATTTTTGAGCTTGGAGGTCTCTTAGGAAGTTGGATTGGGTCAGGTCTGGAAGTATTTGAATCCAGGTGTGGCAGAATTATTTTCAACTGAGATGCATGCAGGATAAAAGACAATTAAAAGCACTGTGTATTGGCATGGATTCAGCTAAAAATGCAAGTCAAACCATATCTCATAGTATAAGCCATAAAGTGTCTAATATGTTAGGTACCTGTTCTTTGGCTGATGAGCAAAGCATAGAACATAACATTTTGGGGGGATCCGTGTATATTGTTGATCATATTAGTATTCAAGATATTTTCCTAGAATTATTTTTATATTAAAAAAAGCTTTTCATTAAAATACACAATGACCCATCTGATTTAGATTTGTGTTATCTCCCCCCCCCCAAGTACTAAGAAACAGTTTAATTTAAACAATCCTATAATACCTCTGGGCTACTGCAGCACACATTAGTTTTTCATGGTCTTGTAGGGCTTTAATGGGTTATAGAACTCCTGTGAATATATTTGTTTTAGCAGCGTGGCTTCTGCAGACAGACAGAGATTTTTAAAACTGTGTGCAAAGTTATTGATATCTAGAGTTAGAGTTCCAGTTGTGTGAGTCTATACATTACTGTTAATATGTATATGTGAAAATATATCTACACGATATAAAAAATTACAAAATTAAAATAACAAAAATACAATTAATTTAAAGTAATTTATCACTAATTGATCACTTAATAATAATAATCATGGTATATAGAGAGTGCAGTGGTACATAAAGAGTTATAATAAAAAATGTTTCTTAATGGAACAATATTTACTCTTAACATTTATTACCCTAATTATGGCCTTAAACATGTTTTTGGAAGACAAATGGGTCAAAGAGGCAGCCAGAAGTGGGGAGTGCAATAGTAAGAAAGCATACTTGTAAACTTACAAGTGGGAATATTTTGTTTCTGACTTTCATTTATAGAAGAAAAAAAAATTCAATATTTGGAAGTGCCCTGAACAAATAAAATTAGTGAGCCTATACTACCTACTTCCTTCAAGATTGGACCATTGTGCTATATATCACCAGCAGTACATTCTTAATATTAATTAGTTCCACTTTCTATGTTGCAATCTTTAACATTAATTTCTTACCCTAGTCTACTACCTGCAAGCATAGACTATCCACCTCAAGAGGCCTCACCCAGGACGGTAAGGATGGCTTAAGAACTAAAAAATAACTGTTGGACAAATCAGCCTGCAAACTGATGCAATCTGCATCGACAAGTAAGCCACCTTTATTACCCCAGAGTTCATCTTCAGTCTATCTCACAATATGCTATGACAACGGTTAAGGTTTTTTTTTTTTTCTTTTAATGATTTTTAGATTAAATTAAATGTTTGCTGTTAAATGAGAATAAAAATCATTTTTATCACCATTTTCTGCATCAATATACCATCTATGACAGCTTCCCTAGAGGTATAATGGGCTTCCAATACTCCATAGCTGTGTGAACCCTGAGAATCTGTGAACCTGTGGGTTCCTTACAACATCTTAATCATTAGGACTAAAGTCCTTCAAGATCCCTCCCTTTGCCTCAAAGTGGAAGTAAGCAAGTGGGGTGGTCAATATTGGATTCCACAAACTCCCATCCCCTATCTCCCCACATGATCTCACTTCCCAGTTGCTATGGATTCCATCTGTGATGTATAGTGTCTGATGCCTGCCAATCCATGCTTAGTACCAGTACAGCGTGGAATATAGGCGAGTCACTATTAACACCTGGGTAATCCGTATACCTCAGCAAAATGCTTTTCTCTTTTCCATTCTGGCCAATCAACTTTCCTTTCCAGTACTCTGCATCTCAGAGAGCAGAAAGAAATACACTTTACATAACAGATTTAGCCTCTATGAAACTGTCCTCGTCTTCACAGAGAAATTGTGACTTAGTTATTATTGTCGCTGCTGTGGTTGGTTTCTCTTAATTCCTTTCCATTTAGGTCGCAGATACAGATTCAAAGAGAATGAAGCCAGAAACTTTAAGCACTATTTCAAGGCATCCAAAGTCCTTTGCTTACATGCCCCATACTCTTTAAATGAGGCTACTACACTCCAATTTTCTCTCTCCCTCTCTCCCTCTCTACTTCTCCCTCTCTCTCTCATTAAAAACAGAAAGTCATTCCCCAACAGCTTACTCTTCTAATGCCAAGCCAGACAAAGCCAGTCATTTGTTTTTCCTGTCAAACTCTACCAGCCCCGAGATATCTGATATAAACCTAAACTGCAGTTTAGTCCTAATTTGGGAGCCTAATATGACAAAAAGGATTAATTGTAGCTACATGGAGTGGAAAGCACACCAGAATTAAGAGTCAGAGAGCCCGGGCTTCCCCTTGCCAATTCTGTCCATAATCCTACATGCAAGCCAATTCACCTATCTCTGTTTCTTAATCCAAAATTGAGACCTTTCTCTAAAACATCCAAAATATTTTAAATCAGGAAAATTATTTAGACTATGAAAATAAATAAAATTCCTTACTTAACTTAGAAGACTTATGAGAGTTATCAGATGTATTAACTATGTGATGACTAAAAAAGTTATTGAGTCTCTCAGATCTTAGATTATAAATTTGGAAAAAAGGGAGAATGAAACTACACTAAATGTTAGCTAAGATTTCTTCCTAATCTACAATTCTGTGATTCAATTAAACTAATAAATATGTAAGCACTTTGAAATTTAAACCAATATTCTTATAAATATGCATAGCATGGTTTTATTTTGAATTGACTAAATGTCTTAGAAGTCACCTATATGGGTGTAAAACCAAATTTTCATCTTTTAAGATATATTTTTAAAAAATATTCTGGAATTCCCTATTTAAAGTATGCTCGTTGCCATCTTGGAGGAATTGAGAATTGGATCTAAGTTTTCCAAACTTTAGCAATCCTATAATTTTCATAGAGAACATATGTACCTAGTATCATTTAATATCTATGGAGCACTTTATATTTTCCAGACTCTTGAAAGTATTAATTAAATATTCCTCACAAAAACCTAAGGAGGCAGTTGAAACCCTCATTTCATAGATGAGGAAACTGGAATATAGAAAACTATACTTAAAACTGGGTCGGCTCTTCTCACCATGAATTTCTGTATTTCAGCTTCTTTCTACCACATGATATACACAGTAACAGAAACAAACAACCACAATAAATGCTTAAATTTTAATGTCTAATTTTATTCTTATATATCAATGCAAGATATGTGTCATCTATTCATTTGCATTTCAAAATATACTTTATTTATGTAGCTGGTATGTTAAATAAGTACATTCTCATTTTCTTATGGTTTCCCACTCTCCTATAACTCTTCTGTGGAGGGAAGTTTGGGGTCATTTTATTTTGTTTTGATTTGCTTAATTTACTTTTTTAATTAGTGGTGGTGGGGTGAATAGGGAAAAGTTTTTGTCTCAGTACTAGATCAACACTCTGGCAGTGTCATATCTTTTCTGGTCACTTGCAGGCAATAAATAGCCCTATGATAACATTAAATTGGCAACACAATCTCAATTCAGTTGTTAGGCTATCCAGTCTCAGATAATAATCCAAGATATTAACATCGTTAAATACCAATCATCTATCTCTCTCTTACCAAAGATTCCTGGATGGGGGCAGAGGTGAGTGATGAATATAAGAGGAGACTTCTTACTTGGCTTTATCTAGCCTCACTCTCTGGGACTGGCAGATGTTTAAAGCTGCATCTCAGGAGTTATCCTCCAAGAAGCTCTTTGAAGGTTCCCATACTAGGTCCCTCATGTCAGGAAAGAATTGATTATGCTATGGTAATAAAGGACCCCTCAAAATCATTGCCTCAAGACAATCAAGTTTATTTTCTGCTCACTCACCATGTGCCACAAGGGTGGGAAGGCAAACAGGCTCTATTTACTGTAGTCCTTCAGAGACTTAGGTTAATGAAGGTTGTGCATCATAACATATTCTTCTAAGATCAAGGCAGCAGAAAAAAGAACGTAGGGAACAAGTGCTAGCTCTTACAACAGTTGCCTGTAAGAGACATACAACACTTCTTATTACCTTCTATTGGCCACCCTGAGTTCAACAGGGCAGGAATTTATAATCCTCCTACAAGGAAGGGTACAATTATGAGTGAACAGAATTACAAGCTATCACTGGTCTGGCTATAATTCTGATGATATGGGGGTGGGCTTTCAACAAGAGTTCCCCCATCCTCCCTGTGCTTCTGGGTTTTCCAATGCCCATCCTATACAAACTCTCATTTTTGTGGCCTTTCAACTCTCTGACAGAAAAACTCTAGACAAAAATTTTTATCATGGATGTATATCTGTTCCCTGGATCTCATGTACATTTGAACAGCCATCTTAGAGGACCACCATTAATTCCAAAAATAGCAGCAACTTTCCCTCTCCACCTATCCTTACACCAACACAGTTTACCAGGAAGCTGGCAGCACAAATACCCCACAAGTTCAGGGCTCAAATATTAAGGTTCTTATCTACCCCACCTTGGGGCAAGAGGTACAGATTCACAACAAGGCAACAGCTGTCCCCCAAGAAATCTTGCAAATCCTCCTCTCCTTTCTACTGTCTCTAGACTTTTGTATTCTTAAAGCATTCGAGGAGATTAAAAATTGTGAAAACAGTTCTTGATAGTTTTTATTTGATTATTTTGTGTATGGTCAATCTCTCACTCATTTTGGTATCTGATATCAACCATACCTTGATGCTTTGGTCAAATTTTCTAAATTGATCTTATCCTTTTCTCCTTACCATAGAGGATGTATGGCTCGAAATAATGATTGATGGTTATATTTGAACTATATAACCCCTGTCTACTCTCTTTCTGGTAAAATTCCTGTGGCACCCATTAAGCCATTAGTGTGGACATTTGTCTCAGACTGGGTCAATCATAGTATCTGACCTCCTCCCCCCGCCACCTCATCTCAATGAGTGATCGAGGGATATGCATGTGAAGTGACCTGCACTAATCAAGGTTCTTCCTTGTAGAAGGGAAAGGAAAAATGCTTGTCATTTCCTCAGATTTCTAAAAGAAATAAAACATCTACTCCCCCAATTCCCCTATATCTGACCCTCTTTACCCTGTCTACCTCTTCCCTCTTCCCCAACCCCTACCTTCTGGTAACCACTAGTCCATTGTCCCTGTCCATGAGTCTCTGTCTGTCCTGTTCCGTTGTTGCTTTTAGGTTTATATCCCACATATAAGTGATATGTGATTTTCAACTTTTTCTGCCTGGCTTATTTTGCTTAGCATGATTATTTCAAGGTCCATCAATGTTGTCGCAAATGTCAGTATTTCATCTCTTCTTATGGCTGAGTAATATTCCATTGTATATATTTACCACAGCTTCTTTAGCAAGAATCTTCTAAGCAAGATTCTAAAAGAAAGCATTGAAAATTACATGAAATCACTTATACGTGGGATGTAAACCTAGAAGCAACAAATGAGCAAGACAGAGACTCTTGGACATGGACTATAGACTAGTGGTTACTAGTGGGTTGGGGAAGGATGGAGGAAGTAGACAGGACAAAGTGTTTCAAATATAGGGGGATGGAGGAGGGCGAAGTGAGTAAAGAGGATCAAATATATGGTAGCTGAAGGAAACTGGACTCTGGGTGGTAATCACACAATAGAATATATAGATGTCGAATTATAATGTACACCTGAAAATTATATAATTGTATTAACCAATGTTACCCTAATAAACTTAAGAAAAATAAAAAAAAATTTTAAAAAGTATAAAAAAAAAGACTTAAAGTTGAGGAAGGAATAAACCTATTCTACAATCAATCTTTTGGGGCTGATTGACTTTATGCACTGATCTTAGTCCTAAAAGTTGTTACTACATATGCTCTTTCAGTTAGAACTCAGGAAGATAGGAGGTGGCTCATAAAACTTCTAGCACTAGAAAATTTACTAACTAGAACTAGAAGAGAAATAACTACTTTCTTCTCAGATTATGGATCTGGAGAACTGTAAGCCTTGAGTTCCTATCACACATGGAGAAAATCCATCCGCATCAATAAAAATAAATCCAACTTAACACAGAGAGGCAGAAACTCTCAAAGGTGATGGCTTCCGTGTTTCCATTATCCCTAAGGCCAACTCCATACACTGGAGAACTGCTTTTGGGTTACAAGAACCCAGCCTTTTTTTCTCATGCTAATTTCAATGGCTAAAGTCCTCATTGACACTCCTTGACTGCTTCTTAAGACTATTGGCTACTTTCTCTTTACTTTTTCACAGCCTACTCCAAGGCCCTGTGCACTGAGAATCTAATAAGAAAATTGTTTAGAGCCAAACTATACTGAAGGACATGTACTCACCTTTGCCAAACACTAGCTTACTGACTAGTAATAAAATAGAATAAGTAGGTACACATACTTCGAAAAAGGAAATGGAAAAACACAGAAAGATCTACCCATCCAGCCCACAGATGTGCCCCATATTGCCAGCATTCAACAATATTTGGCTCCATCATTGTCTTTATCACACTGGCTTCTTGAAAAAAAAAATTTTGTAGTTCATGTCAGCTCTTAGAACTAAAGCCAAAGACCATACTTATACTAAATATGTTTAGCATCACTTTTTCCAAGTGTTCACATGCAAGATAAGAAAATTTATGTAAGAAAGAAAAGAATCATATGTATCTTTAGTTACTATAGAAAACTGTTTCACAATTCATTAAGAATAGCTTTACCTTCTTTATGCTGCAGCCTTCTGTATAAAATTTAAAAAAAAAAAAACATTATATTTGATGAAGGAAATGAGAAATTCTCAGGGTTGTTAGCACACTGAATTTTCATCTGAAGGAAAACATGCATAAAGTTATATGGCACAGGTCTTTCTGTAATCATGATGCATTGAAAAAATGTGTTAATATGTGGTGTTCCAACGTGGTATTAGAGAAACACAAAGTTATAAGTGACAAGAGGAGGGAAGGGTGTACTCCAAGATACAGGAATATTATTTTAAAACAAATGTTTAGATGTGGAAGAGGGAGTCAAGAAAATAAGTTTATATAGCTCTATTTCTTTCTTTTTATATTAGCTGAAGAATGTGCTATATATGAAGTATATAAAGGAGGTCAAGTCACAAAACTTCAACGCTTTGATGAAAACTTCCTAGAATGTGGAAACGGCTTGTAAAAAGCATTACCATAGATTGCAGGTGTTTATGCAGGACCACGCAGGAAAAACAAATAAACAAATAATGTGCATATAACATAGCGACA
Organism: Eidolon dupreanum; assembly: GCA_028627145.1. Classification (NCBI taxonomy): domain Eukaryota; kingdom Metazoa; phylum Chordata; class Mammalia; order Chiroptera; family Pteropodidae; genus Eidolon; species Eidolon dupreanum. The sequence goes on along the minus strand of CM053503.1, from coordinate 48,578,105 downwards.
TTCTGATGGATGTATTCCCCTCAAGGCAATTTTAAGCACCTGTTGCCCTGTAGCATATTTTTGTTGTTGTTGTTCTGGGTACATGAAATGAGTAAATCATTTAAGAGAAATGAGCTGGAAATTTGCAATATTTTATAACATAGTATATGCTATATAAATGCTAAGTCACATTATTGAAGGAAAAATATTATCTTATAAAAGAGAAAGAGTACCTAGGCTGGTGGAGACAGTATTGACATGGCAAGTAATAAAGTTGTCCTCTTAATCCTGCTTTCTGCTCTCTGCTTTGCTTCTGTGACATGTTTGCATGTGTTTTCAGGGGCAACAGAAATCAAGAATGAACCTGCTGGAATTTCAGGTCCGCCACATACAGAATGAGTCCTAGTCCATGTTACAGCATTCAAATAGTGTTGTGAAAAAATATGCATATTTTTGTCACTTGTTCTTAAAAAAAATAAAATAAAATAAAATAAAATAATCTGGCTTTTATTTTTCATATTCTTAGAAAATTTTACTTTTTGTGAAACATAGTCATAATAATATAAAGAAGAGATTGAGGTAAAAGTTCTTTTAAAATTTTTTGGAAGACACAATTGTCAGAAACATTCCAAGTCCAATAAGGCTCTACTTAAGTAAAAAGAGAAAACAAAAATCATAAAAACATTAACAGATCCTAATTTGGGTTCTGACTAAAAACAATAGAGTATTAAGTATCTCATAATATTCACCAAATCATTATTAGAATTAAGAACTCAGGAAAAAAAAAACAGAAAATTTGTATAATAAGTGGGTGAGTTGTGGTTATGTCAGTAGCTACAGTTTAAGCTTTTTTTTTTTTCAATCTGTCTCGCCACCAGCAGAAGAAAGAAAATTACACTAAATTTGTATACTAATCCAATCTAATTCCTTTTCTTTACCAGTAAACTGTATTAATTGGTTTTCTGAACCCTAAATATTAGGACTACTAAGTGGAAAATAATTTGCTTAAGCCTTCTAAACACTGTGGTTGTCTCCAGTGCTTTTCCTTTGGAGAGAGAGCACCATAAAACTATCTGAGCTCCAAACGCAGCCTGTAAAATTTCTCCTGTCGTGGACAACATAGGAGGGACAATTAGCAAGTGGTGGTGATTTTCAATGAAAAATAAACACCAAATAGATTAGTACCTATAATATGAATTGGTCTTACTGCAAAAATACTCTACTTTGACACTCTAAGATAGCATGTTATTAAGCCCTCTATTGTGGCTGAACTCACATCTACTGCTTTAAAGTAAAAGAGTACGGAGTGTCATAGTCAGCAGTGGCACCCACTAGAGTCTCTTTTTGATGTTTTTAATAGACTTACATCTTAGGCATTTGAAAGAGAGAATAAAGGAAGTACTAGTGACAGGGAGTAACACTGACAGATTTTCCTTTGTGTCTCCACGATATTGTTAAATGTAACAAAATTGTCTAAAAGCAGAAACGACGATCACCAGCACCAACCAACTGAAATCATTCCAGGCAGAGGAACATTTCAAAATATACCTGTTACTGATGAATAGTGCTCATTTTTAGGATTCTAATTTTAAAATTTTAATTAAAATAATGTATATTATACAAATATATAATACATAAATATAGTCTATCTACATACAAATTTCTGCCAAATAGAGTAAAGAATAGTAGGTTCTACTTGATCCGTGCTTATTGTGCATCAGGCCCTGTACTAGTCAGTCACTTTATAGAAATTATGAGCATTCTATGAGTAACAATTATTTTGCCTATTTTATAAATGATAAAACTGAGACCCCATGATATTTAATAGGTTTCCCAACATCGAGCATCCAGTAAGGTTTGGAACATATTCAAGCTTAGGGTGTTTGGATTTCAAATCCTATGATCTTAAAATTCAATTTTATTTACATTTCAACATTTCGGAGATTAATAACATACTATTTGCATATAAAATATATTTTTAAATGGTCTCTACTGAAGATACTGATGATTCTGTCTACAGATGTGAAGAAGATGTCCCTTCTCCTCTATCTTGTTGGCACTTATGTTCCTCAAAGTGTGCTTACCTCCACGAAGAAGCAAAAGAACAGCTCAGGAGCTATAATTCATGCCAGTTACTTCCTTCACCAGTCTGTCATCTGTCATACAGATTTCTTCAAAGGACATTCCCTCTCCCCTTTCTAAAAAAAAAAAAAAAAAAAAAAAAAAGAAGTTAAAACATAGGCTACATGTTAAAAGGTAATTTTATAAAGTGTTCTTACATGGTGCAACTTTTTCAACCATTTATGAGTGTATTTCCTTTTTCCTCATAATATTTCCCTGTAAACATTATAGTTCAAGAATAGTTTAAAGAAACTTTTGAGAACCATACCTATCTAGTTCATTTATTCTCACAATACAGTGAGAATATGAAAATAACTGTTCATCAACTTGACCAATATCAGTGGCAGAGTCCAGAATGTCCTGGGTCTCTGGATTATACCATTTTAGTCAGTTTGGAAATGAGTGTTTGAATGTTCACAGAGTGGATCTAGAACATAATATTCAGTTTATGGACTACTTAGTAATGATATTCTGTTCCTGGATTACATAGTAGTGACTCAATACAGTGTAGCTGAGTGTTCTGTTGAAAGATGATAGATAGATAGATAGATAGATAGATAGATAGATAGATAGATAGTTAATAGATAGATAGATAGATAGATAGATAGATAGATGATGGATGAATGGATGTTTGGCAGGCAGGCAGGCAGGTGAGAGAGAAAGAGAGAAAGAAAGGAAGAAACTAATACTATGAGAAGGATGGGAAAATTAGACTAATAGAGAGCTACAGATTCATATTTTAAGTCTAAAGTTCATTTTGAATGGGATACATGCTGACTGAGCGATGAACACCATCATTTGCCAACATTGTTGAAATTATTATTTTCCTTTTCCTTTTTTCTTTTATGAAAAGTTGGATTTGATTAAGTCAAATGAATCCATAATGGGAACCCATCATGTTGACATAAAAATTACTAGAGTATGTTGAGAGAAAACATTCCTTGGATTATCATACTGATTACAGAAAGGCAAGAGTCAATGTCCAGAGGAGATCCATCAAAACCAGTACCTCCCTATACTGTTTTCCTAGGACTATGATTGCACAGTACCACAGCTAGTGCCTGAAAACAACAGAAATTTATTCTCTCATAGTTCTGGAGGCTAAAAGTCGGAAATCAAGGGAAATCAGGTGTCAGAGGGCCATACTCCTTCTGAAGACTCTAGGGGAGAATCCCTTCTTGCCTCTTCAAGCTTCTAGTAGCCTAAGTATCCTTTGGCTTTTAGCAACATAATTTCAATCTTCATGTGGCCTTCTTCCTGTGTATGTGTATTTTGTTCTCTATTCTTAAAAGGACACCAATCACAAATTTAGAGCCCACTCTAAATCTAGGATGATTTCTTCTCAGGATCCTTAATTAATTATGTCTGCAAATACCCTACATCCAAACAATATCTATTTTGAGGTTCTGGGTAGACATGAATTTTGGGAGGTCACTATTGAACCTACAAAATACTATCAGACATGGGCAAGCATGGTGGGTCCCTACCCTGTTCCTCACTCTTTAGAGGGCCTCACCTATAACAAACAGAAAAATATGGCCCCATGTACCACAAACACACAGGCAAAAATATGTTTATTAAAAAGAGAAAACTACAGACCAATATCTCTCATGAACACAGATGCAAAAATCCTAAATAAAATACTAGTGAAATGACTACAACAACATATTTAAAAGATTATACACCATGATCAAGTGGGCTTCATCCCAGGGGTGCAGGGATGGTTTAACATATGTAAATCAATAAATGTGATACACCACATAAACAAAATAAAGAATAAGAATCATATGATTATATCAACAGATACAGAAAAGCCTTTCACAAAATACAGCATCTATTTATGATCAAAACACTTCAAAAAAAATAGGTATAGAAGGAAAGTACCTTAACATAATAAAGGCCATATATGACAAACTCTCAGCCAACATTATACTTAACAGTAAAAAACTAAAAACCTTTCCTCTAAGATCAGGAGCAAGACAAGGCTTTCCACTATCACCACTGTTATTCGGTATAACCTTAGAGGTCCTAGTGAGTGCAATCAGATAAGAGAAAGATATAAAAGGCATCCAAATAGGAAATGAAGAAGCCAGACTGACATTATTTGTGGATGACATGATTCTTTATATAGAAAACCCTAAAGACCCCACAAGAACATTACTAGAAATAATAAGCAAATGCGGTAAAGTTTCAGGGTACAAAATCAATGTTCAAAAATCCATAACATTCCTATACTCTAATAATGTATCGTCAGAAAAAGAAATGGAAAAAATAATTCCTTTTGCAATTGCAACAAAAAGAATAAAATACCTAGGAATAAACCTAACAAAACATGTAAAGGACCTATATAATGAAAACTACCAGATCTTATTAAAAGAAATTGAAGAAGACATAAAGGAATGTAAAGATATTCCATGTTCTTGAATCGGAAGAATCAACAAAGTTAAAGTGACCTCAGTGCCTAAGGCATTATACAGATTTCATGCAATCCCCATCTAAATCCCATCAGCACTATTTAAAGACATAGAACAAAAAAATCATCAGATTTGTATGAAACTACAAAAGACTCCAAATCGCCAAAGCCATCCTGAGAAAAAGAACAAGGTTGGAGGTATCATTCTGCCCAACTTCAAATTATGCTACAAAGTGACAATAATCAAAACAGCATGGTTTTGACAGAAACACAGATGCACAGACCAGTAGAACAGAATCAAGAGTTCAGAAGTGAAGCCCTGTTTATATGGGCAAATAATTTTCGAGAAAGGAGCCAAAAACATACAGTGGAGAAAGGAAAGCCTCTTCAATAAATGGTGCTGGAAAGATGGAAAGCCACCAGCAAAAGAATGAAAATAGACTATTGTCTATCACCACACACCAAAATTAACTCAAAATGGATTAAGGATCTGAATATAAGACCTGAAACAATAAATTACATAGAAGAAAACATAGGAACTAGACTCATGGACCTTGGACTTAAAGAGGATTTTAAGAATTTGACCTCAAATGCAAGAGAAGTAAAAGCAAAACTGAATGAATGGAACTACATCAAACTAAAAAGCTTCTGCACAGCATAAAAACTGTCAGCAAGATAAAGAAACAACCATCCAAATAGGATTATATATTTGCAAGCAACACCTCCAATAAAGGCCTAAGATCCAAAATATAATAAGAACTCATACAACTCAATACAGCAACAACAACAAAAATGAGCGAAGGACCTGAACGCATTTCTCTCAAGAAGACATACAAATGGCCAACAAACATATGAAAAGATGATTAATATTGCTAGCCATTAGGGAAATGCAAATCAAAACCACAATGGGATGCCATCTCACACATGTTAGAACGGCTATTATCAACAGGACAAATAATAACAGGTGTTAGAGAGGATGTGGAGAAAAAGGAACCCTCATACACTGCTGGTGGGACTGCATATTGGTACAGCCACTATGGAAAACAGTATAGAGGTCCCTCAAAAAACTAAGAATTGATCTACTATATGATCCAGCAATCCCTCGACTGGGTATTTACCTTGAAGTCTTGAAAACCCATATCCAAAAGGTATTTGCACACTGATGTTCGTAGCAGCATTATTCACAGTGGCCAGGACATGGAAGCAACCAAAGTGCCCTATAATAGATGACTGAATAGAGAAGCTGTGGCACATGTATACAATGGAATATTACTCAGCCATAAGAAGAGATGAAATACTGCCATTTGCGACAACATTGATGGACCTCGAGATAATCATGCTAAGCAAAATAAGCCAGACAGAAAAAGTTGCAAATCACATGATATCACTTATATGTGGGATATAAACCTAAAAACAACTAACAAACATGACAAACAAGCAAAGACTCATGGACATGGATAGTAGACTAGTGGATACCAGAGGGTAGGTGGGAGCAAGGAGTTAGATAGGGGTAAAAACGGTCAAATTATGTAGACTTTGAAAATAATTACACTTCATATTGTGATGAAGATACATTCAAATTGCGTGCACTTTAAAATTAATTAAAATAGAACATAGAAAAAAATGTGATTATAGTTATATAATTAGTGGTTGCACTGAAAGACAAAAATAAATCTGATGTAATACATATATAATAGTTTACATATTATGTGTCTTTATTTTATTACCTAAAACTTTGCCAGCTCATCAACAAAATATCCATATCTGCACAGGAGTAATTAAATTCATTTGTCTGACATACTGGCTACTTTCAATTATATGAAAATTATAGCTGAAACATAGTTTTAAATTATTGTCATTATGAAACTATGTAAATGCAAAAGGATAAAACCCTTGATTTTAGACAGTCTTTTATCTTGATTTATAATTGTTAAATATTTAAATTACTGGGAAAAATACTTTTTTATGCAACAATCTATTTCATTCATGCTATATGAGAGAATTATTTGACCAATTAATTAGTATTTTTCTTAAGTGATATATGTAGGCTTCTATTTTTTCTCTTTCCTCTGGCCAAACAAACATTAGCAGTGGGCAGGGCCTAAACCTGTCTTCGAAATGAAGCAAGGGATTGGCAGGTGGAGAGCTAATTTTCAGGTATTTTTATTGTATTCATTTGCTACGTCTGCTGTAACAAATCAGCACAGATTGAATGGTTTAAACAACAGAAATTTATTGTCTCACAGTTCTGTAGGCTAGAAGTTCAAGATCAAGATATCAGACAGGTGGGTTTCTTCAGAGAGCTATGAGGAAGGACATGTTGCAGGCTTCGTTTCTTGGACTGCAGATGACTATCTTTTCCCTGTTTCTTCACATGTCTTCCCTAGGTATGTCTCTGTGTCCAGATTCCCTCTTCTTATTGGATTAGGACCAGTCATATGGCTTATGGCCCAACCTAACGACTTTATTTTAACTTAATCATCTCTGTAAAGATGCTATCTCCAAATACAGTCACATTCTGAGATACTGGGGGTTAGGACTTTTACATATGAATTCTTTTTAGGTGGAAGACAGAATTCTGTCTCAGACATGAAGACATTTGCTCTTTGTTTTTTTTCTTTTTCTTTTTTCTGTTACTTGAACATTGTTGTCCATAAGCAGTTATGCACTTTCTGCAAGATAATTAATGTATGCCAGCTGGTTTTTAGGAACAAAGGATAAAAAGTTCTGTAAGCATGATTATTATTTTGGATTTGATTTTGATTCTCGTTTCCTTAAAATCATCAGCAAAATTTTATATGATAATAGCTCAACTAATAGGTATAATGTGGCATCTCCCAAAAATCTATTTTTGCTATACTTGACAGAGGAAGTAGCTTTCTTCAACTTTATTAAGTTTTAACGATGCTTCATTTTTTGAGTCTTATGCAATTACTCTTTAAGGTAATAAACATGAGTCATTCTTTTATGATCGGTAATCTATTTTTATGTATCTGTACAATATGTAGTTGATGAACTTTAATAAAATCTGAAGCGAGGTCCCCTTGAGGTCATTTTCAGGCTGATCTTGCTGCAAATTTCAGTGAGTGGAAATTCAGTTAGCTCAGTGTGTTTCCCTTTAAAATGGATGAGCTAATGAGAAGCATGTCTGTGCTGGTATAATGGTCTGGCCTCAAATACTTGTTGTTAAAACAAACTACACAAACCTCTGAGACCTAACTGCCAATGGCTTGATGGTTAACATAACTTAATTGAATATACTTTCAGCTTGGAAAAGGTAAATAGGAAACAAAGCAGCAAGAATAAGCATGTCTGTGAAGATGTCATCTAACTCTACTTCTGGAAGAAATCCAGATTAGAGAACTGAATTCAATCAGATAATTCAGTCAGTTTTCTCTTCTTCTGAAGAAATGTTCTATCCCAAGTAATCAGTAAATAATTGAACTATTTATAGGTTCTACCTAGAACTTAAGTACACAACTGACAGTTCTGATAGCATAGAAATTTGGTCTATACAATGGAGTCCCAAATACTTCTTTTTGGAAAGGCATCCTTCAGGGTCATTATCTTTTATACTTCCACCAAATGCATAATCGTTCTTCAAATCTTAATTTCTTCCACATTAGATTGCATTTAATTATGTACATGTCTATCTCCCCTATTTATAATGAATCACTATTGGTAAGCCAGAAACCTTTCTCTAATCTTTTTTTTTTTTTAATTCACAGTCACAATGTGTTACACAATTTAAAAATATAATGGGAATGGATTAAAAAATGAATTTTAAATTCTAAAATCAGAGAATGAAAAGGGTCTTCAAAAAGTCATTTTGCTGAATTCCTCATTTTCAGGTAACTGGATGTCTATACCAGGGACAAAAATCCTGCACAAGCCCGGAAACATAGCAGGGAAGGACTGAGAACCTTTAAAAACAGATTTTTTTTTTTATGAATAATCCACTTGTTAATGCCACACTTTCAATAGTGACATTCATCGCAGCTATGAGTGTGTGTATGTATATATGTCTTACAGCTGGAAAGTGGAGAGTTGGTAGCTAGGTATCAGTTCTCTGTCATTGGGTCCCCACCCCACACAGAAACTGTAGCACCTGCCCTGTCCAAGCCCTGTAAATCAGCAGCCAGTTCTCAAAATCACAATGTTGAGAGGCACTTGAATCCCCCAGTGTGCTTTGAAATTAAGATGTGAAAAATGCTCTTCTTAGTTTACTGACTTTCTTCACAATTACTCGTGGGCTCTTGCTGATGGAGACAAATATTCAGATATTCAGTTTCAGGTTAAAATTTTGTGTGTGCACGTGTGTCAGTTTTCTATATGCTTGTGATTCTGCTAAAAATTTTCATGTCTCCTTAGGAGCAAAGATAATTCTTTGTATTATTTCCAAAGTCCCAAAAAAGGTCTGGCATATAATAAATGATCACATATATCTAAGTGAATTTGGCAGTCATTAAAAAAATGACGTTCTCAATAACACCTCATCAACGTATTTGCCTTCTTACTATGAAGGCTTTACATTCATTTCTTTGTTTTGTAAGAGATTCTCCTTGATTTATTTATAGCCAACTTAAATTTCCTTTGCTTTAATATAAACCATTGTTTTCTCATTTACATATTTCTGAACAAAGAAAACATTAATGAGGCATCCTTCATTTGTGGGCTGGATTTAGGACTTAGTGACTCTCTTTTAAAGAATATAGTAGAGAAAGGGGGAAATAGTGACTTTACAGAGGGGAACCTGGCAAACACTACCTAAGTCAAATGACCAACGTTAACCTCACCAGGAATAACTCACATTGATACCAGATATCCCCTGACATAAAGTGTTAAAAGAACACTTCACATCTGCAGTGTTCTTCACAAAAACCCATAACCCCAGTCTGACCATGAGAAAAATGTGAGAGACATTTTTCAAAATGCCCGGTTAGTACTCTTCCACACTATCAAAGTTATGAAAATAAGGAAAGGCTGAGAAACTGTCACAAACGGAGGAGGCTGAGAAGACATGACGACTGAATGTAATGTGGTATCCTGGATTAGATCCTGGAACACAAAAAAGACCTTAATGAAAAACTGGTAAGATCCAAACAAAGTCTGTCAGTTAGTTAATAGTAATATAACAATGACAAGTGCACCATGGTTCCCTATGGTGTTACTGTTAGGAGAAACTGAGCAAAGGGTATGGAAATTCACTACTATCTTTTCAACTTTTCTGTAAATCAAAATTATTCCAAGATAAAAATTTTAGTTAAAAAACAAAAAACCTTTATATGTGGCCTCACTCTCTCTTTATTAACTAATTTCAAACACAAAAGAAATCTACACAAGAAAGTGAAATCCTGCCTCTTCCTCAAGTTCATCTACAATATTGTAATACAGTGTTTAGCAAAGTCGTTGTGAGGCTTAATCAACTCAAAAAGCAACATTACAAAGCTCTTTGAAATCCTGAGATGAAAGAAAATCATATAAGTATGTAAATAAAGTCTTTGTTTGACCATTCCAAAATGTTCCTGGGTATATGCAGCCTAAATAAAAGATGAATCCCCTATGTAATTTTATTAACCAATATCACCCCAATAAATTTATTTTTTCAAAAGGATCTTTTAAGAAAGAATGTCTTATGATTAAAAAAAGAGATGAATCTTTGTAAATTGTTATCTCTAATCAAAGCCATTCTACCTATAACTGTGAGTGCACGATGCTGAAATAAGTGTCTAAAAATTGAAATACCCAATCAATTTGATTACTGACATAATGTTTCATGCAGACCCAACCAAAAAATAACAGGAATTTTTCTTGCTGATTTCATCTGTGTTTCTACTTTTTTCTCTTTAGAGTACTGAAATTTAGACTGCATGCAGAAATAGAAAGCTATTTCAATGTCCATGTGAAAGCAGTGAGTAAATGGAGATGGGGAAACAAACTGGCCTCTTGTTGCTTATAGTCTAGTGAGAAAGATATTTAGGAAAAAATTGATAATTTGAGACTGAGATAAGTCCCCTGAAGATGAAATGAGTGAAAGTGATGGAAACAAGAATTTCCTTGGATGATGGAACAGGAGAAAGGTTAAGGAAGGAAATGAGGAACCAACTTACAGAGGTGGCGTGTTTACATATGTAAGAATGATCCATGTGATGAAATATTAACTGAGATGTGACTGGTGAAAACAAGAGTGAGAGGATTTGTTCGTTCTTCCCATGAGGGAATGAGCCAGGAGGGAAGAGTGAAACAGTGAGGATGAGGTACTGTTTCCTCTCCGTGGAAGCCAAACATACGAGGGGGCTGAGTGCAACCAGCTGTTTGCATGTAGAGACTGGTGCTTGTGAGACCGACATCGCCCCTGAGAAATGAATACAAGGTAAGTTGATACCAGAACAATATAATTTGTTTTGGAAAATGTAAACGTAAATGCAGCTTGCCTGGACAACAAGAATGTTAGCAATAGGGCTACACCAAAAACTCTGGGCTTTAGGAAGGATAATTTAAAGACAACAATGTGGAAAAAAGATTTTTTTCTTTACATGACAAATGCCTCAAACCTGTTCAAGCAATCCTGAAATTTTCAATAAGCCCTATTGATATAAGAAATGACTCATTCTTGCCTAATATATGAAAGAATAAAGTTTTAGAAACACAATCACCATTCCCCAACTTGAATGGTTTATTTCACAACTTAAAGTTTAACATTAAACAAATATAACTCAAGTCACAATGCAATGATGATTGATGTTTTTCATCAACATCCAATTATCATTCCATCAAGCACTGTTGCCTGGGCCAAGTAAAACACAGAGTATGCATCTAGAAAGGGTTATTCTCCATATCTTTTCAAAAGAACTTGCAGGATATAACCAAAATTGCATTTCTGACTTGTTAGATCATGTCACAGGGAAGTTCTGCAAGTGCATTTGGGTGTTCTGTTATCACCTGTGCTTTCCAAAGGATATTAATTGCTTTTGCCATTTAAAGTTAAAAAGAAAACATCTTTCATTTTTTTCAACTTATTCCTTTAGAATGATCTGCATATGTGTGCTCTTTGTCCTTTGTTAGCTGTGAAGGCAGCCACTTAGATACTGAGCATGATGTTGGGGCTGTAGTGTGAGGTCTTGTAGGAGGTTAGACAAATTGAAGGGATTTCAGAAAAACAAAAACAAAATAAAAATATCCCTTTGACAGGGCTTCAAAGGAGGCCATCACGTTCAGGAACAGCTCTTCAAGAAAACACAATCACTTCCCATTTTGTCCTGGGCTAAAGCAGAGGTTCAAAAGAGGAGTGATGGATAGCTTTGAGAACGCAGCAGTAAAAACTCCTCAGGTTCGCAGGGCTGCCTTTTGTCCCAGACCCCTTTGCAAGCAGCTCCCTCAAAGAAGCAGGAAGCTTTCTCACTACTTCTGAAACTACTCTCCTCTGGGGTGGCAGCCACAGCAGCTTCACCGTCAGCAGTTACTTGCAGAGGAAGACAAAGAATGCACCTTCCCTGCCTGAAACTGCAGGGAGGGCTAAGTATTGCAATGTAATTAATTGCTCAAATTGGAATTCCACCAGAACCCCAAGGCTAACAACATTCACTTACATGGGAGAGAGAAAAAAAAAAAAAAAGCTTTAATGAACTTAGAAAGAAGGGATCTAAAAATTATATTAAAACAGATAACAATGTATCCTGCCGTGGCTTAGTTCAGCAGGGAATGATTTGGGTGGGAGGAAGGAGGAAAGGAAGCTGAGTGTCTCTGAATTCTGGCTATCCAGAGTGTGAATGTTATCACTAAGATGACTTTGCTCCACTTCCAAAAACTTGGCTCAACCTAGAATGATAATTAGGAAGCAGATCTGGCTTGAATTTATTATCAATTAAATCTTAACCTCAGCGAAAATTAATAAATTCCTATTAGAGATTTGGGTTCCTGTTTAAGTCGCCGACTCCAAAGCTCATGGAAAATCTGGAAGAATGTCAGAACAGCACTTAGAGGTGTGAACCCTTGCCAGGTTCTTCTCTCCTGTCATTAAACAGCCACTGTGTATAATATGAGACTACAGAGGAGGGGGACCCAGCCATGGACATTTAAATTGAATTCAATGTAGCCAATATTTGTGGGCTAAGTGATTGCTAAGAGCTGCAGAGCATCATAACAATTATTACAGAAAAAGATGTTAATGGGCCACGCTGGGCCCATGGGGAAAGTGGAGGGGAAAAGACTGCTAGCCTTTGACTTGAAATCAAGCGCATTAGAGGGGAACCAAGACTAAGGGCACTGACTACTCAAAAGAAATGTGCTCAGAAAGTACAGCCAGATGCACCAGATACAGCACACAACATCCAAAACTGGCGAGTTTAGGCGTGAGTAGGACACAGTATCTGCCAAGTGGGACAGCAATTTCCCAGTGGGTGGATATCATCTATGACAGAAAACCTGAGATGGGAGATATCGTGAAGCCAAGAATCCTGGAGTCATCATTCAGTCTTTCAATAAATCCGTATTGAGTGTTTACTGTGTTACAGATGTTGTGCTGGATGTTGGGGGTGTAAGTGATCAACGTGATAGACACTGCCGTCCGAAAACTTAGTTCACAGGCAAGGTAAGCCAGCAAGGGAGCCATAGTCATGGGCCAGACTATTTCTCTTTGGCAGAAGAACAAGAGGCCATCTTTCAGATCAGAGTTCCCCATTCTAGAAAGTGACAGTTTACAAATAACTAACCAGGAAACATGAAAATCAAAGTCTATTTGACAAGAGTTTTTCAAAGCAGGTTTCACAAAGCCATCAAATACCCTTGTGTTGGGGAAGAGCAGAGAGGGGAAGAAGGTCTTTATTCTCATCAATATATCTATATACTTTCATCTGGCCTCCTCATAAACAAACCTACTTTGTACTGCTTGATAAAAAAAATTGTCTCATGTCGGGATTAAAACATAAAAGAAGTAATATCATGCTCTAAGTTCACCTTTCACATACACTTCATTCTACAAACATTTTAAAGCAACTACTATGTACTAGGCACTGTGCTAGGTCTTTTAGATGCTGAGATGAACATAAGTCCTGACTTCAAGGAACTTTCAGTCAGTTGGAGAAAATAGTCGAGTAGCCATCATGAAACAATATAATAAATGCCTTAACTACCTTACCCTCTCCACTTGCATGCTACAGAGGTTCTGGTCCAGTGAACCCAAAATGGAATTTGGGTAGTAGAGGCCAAAGCTCAGTCTAGACCAGAAAATCATAATAGAGATGGAATGACACAGAAGGATCTGCTTCAGTGAAATTGAGTCAAAATGCTTCAAGTGACCCAAACACTAAATGGGACACTAAGATGAGGCAACAAGTCCAAAGCCTGCAGCACTGAGTAGATCTAGAATGAGATGATGTGGGGACTCAAGGAGAGAATTCCATGCGATAGTGACGAAGAAAGCTGCTCAGAAAATGAAAATATAGCTTATTGATCTCCAGCTTTCTAGCGAGAGGGAGGTCAAGTAAATTTCAGAAAGTTAATACAGGGTAAAATAAAGAGAAATGCAAAAAGCTCTGAGAACAGAGGGTGAGGATGGGATCTCATTTGTGGTGCAGCAGAGGTGGGAAGAGTGAGTTTGCAGAGATATTAACAGAAGGAGTGATGATGATTTGATTCTCTAAGAATGAGCAGGAGTTAACCAAATAGAGGAAACAAAGAACATTCCAGGGAGAGGCAACCTCCACCCAAAGACACCCCAGCAGGCATGGCAGCTTCCAAGACCCTGTCACTGTTGGTTTGATGGCTGGACTTCTTTGGAGCCACTGCAGGAGATGAGGTTAAATTGGAAGACAGGAGTCAGATTAATGTTATTTTCATCTCAACTCCTTAATGGAGTAAATATAGGAACAAAATGTTCCTGCTTACATTCTTGAGATAGCTGACCTATAAATCACAAACTTATAGATTCAGGGATATTGTAGAAACTACCTAAAAAAAAAAATTATTTTTATTGACTCCCTCAAAAATAAGTTTTTATTTAGCTCACCATAGGTCAACTAGAATTATTTGTGGCTTGCTAACAGTTCGATTTCTTCTTTCTTTCTTAGAAAAGCACTAAATCTGCTTTGTTCACTTAAAAATGAACACTTAGCCATTTCCATGCCTCCTGATGAAATTACAGCCCTTTATATGCTCCCAGTACTTAATCACTGTTAAATATAAATTTAACTGCTGAGGGCTTAAGTTGCATGGCTTTTATTTTCAGGTCTTCACCTCTCATATATTTATTCTCTCAGATTTCCTGACTTAGACATTACATGAGATAGATTCAGTCATTAGCCACAAATTCAAGATTTACCACAAGATACTTCAGCCCTTTGTAGGTTAACATTCTGTTGCTGGTTAGTCATGGGATTAATCTTTAAACTCAACAGTCCAACATCAGGTGGCACTTGGTTGCTGTCCCATTGTCTAATCAATTATTTGGGCGCTTGCTGTGGCAGTGATGTGTAAAATACTATTCGTAATTACAAAAATCCTATGCTTTGACCAATCTGTCCCCAGATAACATTAGTTTCATCTTTATGCACGTTCTTTCAAACGTTACCAAATGTGTGTCCCATAAAATTACTGATTAAACTTTTGGAACAAGTAGCTGAGATCATTTGTTGCTAATAGCAGCCAAGGCAGAGATTTGCATTACACAGAGCAGAAAACTGTGAACATTTTCATCAGGTTTATTTATTGTTCAACTTAGTTTAGTCTTTATTCTGGGTGAATTAACAATAATCCTTTAGAATCACAGAGTACCTTCTTAGGAGAATACAAAGCATTTGCTCATACCTTTTCTAATTCATTTTGCAACATCCCTGCAAAGCAGAAAGGGTCAGGTATTCAGACAGGAAACCATAGCAGACTCTAAATGATTTTCCTCGGGACATATGGTTAGCCACAGACAGAGCCATAACAAGAATGCGAGTCCCTTGACATCGAGGTCAGTGCTGATGCCATCAGAGTGGTGGTTCTCAAAGAATGATCTGTGAAGACTCTCAGCTTATCCACAGGCTGGGGGCTATGAAGTTAAAGTCAGCTGCCATGCCTAAAATATCTCCACTCACTATTACCAGGAATTCTATACAAAATGCATGTCTGGGATGTAACAATAACTGTAGTGTTGCTGGTATGAGGGCTCTCATCTTTAAAAACATATAAAAACAGTCTCTTTCCTAAATCTTTTCCTTGGCCTTCTATTCTATTCTATTCTATTCTATTCTATTCTATTCTATTCTATTCTATTCTATTCTACTCTATTCTTCTCTCTGTCTGTCTCTGTCTCTCTGTCCCTCTCTCTCTGATTCTCTCTCACTGTGTGTGTGTGTGTGTGTGTGTGTGTGTGTGTGTGTGTGTGTGTGACCGAGATGTGCAAGCTTCAATGCTGGCATATCTTCAAACAAGTAATTTAAAGATTTATTCAACATTATTTAATGTGGAATGGATGACACTATTTCTGTATTAGTAAAAATATTCTAGAAAACAGATTCGCTTTGTAATTCACTTTAACTGACATGGGTTTAGTTTTTGTTCTCCAGTTTTATTTTTGCAATAATTTTCCAAATCAGATGACTTCTTAGGAAACATATTAAAAGATTTGAAATTTAGGCAATCAAATAAATCACTTATTCCCAGTAAACAGCACCACACCCAGGCATTATTTAGTTTCAGAATTTAGCTGACTATAACTGCTGAAATCAAAGACCAGTGAATTTTCATATGTGTGCTACAAAAGTACTAAAACAAAATAAAACAAAAACAGATTAGTCAGCATATACCAGGGAAAAGTTTGAGTTTTTCACTGGAGGGAAGTCTACTTTGATGAGAGGAGAGTGAGACGAGTTTTCATTTTGCTAGTTACATAAAGAGCCCTGTGTAGAGCCTGGAAATCACTGGCACTGTATTTCTGATTTTTCCCCCAGATCTAGACATCTGCACTAGCCCTAACCTTTCTCAGAGCTCCAGGCTCACTTTCTAATTGCCTGATTGAGAAGTCCATGTGAAGGCCACTTCTCTACATCAAACACTGCAGGTCAAAACCATCTTCACATTTCTCTTCCAAAGTCTGACTTCCAATTTATGTCATGAGCTTACATTTCCAAACTCCTTTTCGGTTTTGGAACTTTATGCTTCAGTCAACATAGATGTGCTCAGCTAACAGATAACTCACTTTTCCTATGCAAGCTCTGGTCCTCCGCCCCTCCTGCCTCTGAAATATCCTTCTTCACTCTTTTCTTTCCCATCCATTAAAAATCATGCACATCACTTATGGTTTTTGTTCAAATGTCACCTTGTTCAAATGGTTAATCCTCTCACTATTAGTGAGATCCTTCTTGGAACTCTCATATGACTTTGTAAATACCACTTTCTTAAATCCTATACTTAAGTATTCTATACTTAAAGTGGCTTTAAAACTCACACACTATAAATCAGATGTATAAAAATGTGATCTAATCACAAGCCCCTATTTCTCTGAATAGCAATGGAAAAAATACCCACTCTAGGTAATAGCCGATTTCTGTTTAAAGCTTGGTCACTTACAGATTATTAACTGGGTCCATTTTGGGGTACATGTTTTCCAGGTTTCCCACACCCCTACATCATCTCTTCTCTCTCCAGGTAGTTTCTGAGCAACTAGGGATTCCTAGAAAACATCATGGTGTCAAGAGTGGGATGTCCTTGACACACATACAGTCCTTGGCTTCTCATGGTCTCACTGAGCCATGTCACTTTATTTGATCATTGGTTAGAGGCCTCTTCCCTGTCTGCATCTCCTGGTGCTCCCCTGCCTGGATGTACCTGCTCATACCTGCTGGTGATGCCCACAGCCATGACTCCTGACCCAACACTGCCCATCTGACCTCTTCCTGCCCTGACATTAGGTCTCCCTGGTTCCCTTTTCTGAGCCTGGGAATTTCTGTATCTCCCTGCTCCACACATAGGCTGCAGGGAGCCAGCATTGGGAGGAGCCCTGTCTCAAGCTCTCTATAAACCAAATACAAACAACACCATTTCTCTAATCTACTGGAGACACTTCATGTTATTGTGGGAGAAGAGTTGCAGAGCAGCAAAATTCATAAACATTAAAATTATACTAATTATTATTTCAGAACATGACCACATATTCTGCTTTATGCTTTACTTATTTGAGACTATGTTTTATTGTCCCTACTACAAGAAACCTGTGTTCAATTCATGGTTAACACTTCTCTACCCTACTCTACAATGTAGCCTTAGAAATCTGCAAATATTCTGCCATATTTTTATGTCAATTTATTAGATGTTGATTTTTCTCTTTTTTTCTGATAAAAGAGAAAAGGAAAGCAGGTAAGATTTAGGAAATGAAGTTAACTTCTTTCTATATTTTATAGCTAAAAATTATGAATATTTATCACAGAAACAAATTTGAAAGTTAAAAAAAATTCACTGAGATTGAATGAATTACAGTGTTTATATAATAAGGAAGATTTAAAAGCCAATATATTCTTTTTTTATGGTAATATTGGTAAATGAAATCCAGTAAGCTTCAGGTGCACAATTCAACAGTAAGGCATATATATATTGTATTGTGTGTTCACTACCCATAGTTAGATTTCTGTCTGTCACCATATATTTGACCCCTTTTACCCCATCTATCTCCTCCTCTCCCTTCTCCCACCACTCTCTGGTAACCACAAATCTATTGTCCATGTCCATGAGTCTCTATTTGTTTATCCTGTTTGTCACTTTTAGGTTTATAACTCACATATAACTGATATCATGTGGTTTTCAACTTTTTCCTGTCTGGCTTATTTTGCTTAACATGATTATCTCAAGATTCATCCATGTTGTCACAAATGGCAGTATTTCATATCTCTCTCTCTCTCTCTCTCTCTCTCTCTCTATATATATATATATATATATATATGTCTATATCTATATCTATATATCTATATATATCTATAGATATATAGATATATAGATATACACCATGTCTTCTTTATCTAATCATCTATTGTAAGGCATTTCGGTTGTAAAAGCCAATATATTCTTAAATCATATTTATGAAAGTATCATGTCAAGGCCTTAGAAAGTTTATCAATTCAGATTTGCATGCAAATTACAGAAATACATGTTACATTGCTTTAAACGAACAAACAAAAAAGGCTCTTATTGTCTTATGCAACGTGGCCATCCAAGGAGGGTCTGCTAGCCCAGTGACAGAATTTAGGAACCAGGCTCCTTTTATTCTCTAGTGTCCATGTCCTTGCTACACCCTCATAATTGTGTGAAGGATGCTACACTTCCAGGCTTCTTGTCCTCTCATCCTAGACAAGATAAGGATAAGGATTCTCCCCCTAAAGGGTTTTTGCCACTTTATTCAGGAAGAAATGTTCTAAAGATTTCTACTTAAGTATCATTAGCTAAGAATGTTCTACAAGTCCTCTTCAACTCCCCATAAATGGAAGAAAGTTGGGGACAGTGAGTGCTTTAATTGTCTTTCCTCTGTAGTCAAAAGATAAGGAAAAAAGAAGGCGTGAAGCCACAGTCTTGACTGTGTTTTGTACTGGTCAGAACATATCTGAAATAAGGTGCTCAGCTTTGAGTACCATCTGTAACAAGAAACAGATGAAAGAACATCTGTTGCTGAAGAGAGAGATATTTAGCCTGAAGAGGAAACTGTCTGTCTTGAAATATTTGAAGGGCTAGTATGAGAAGAAGAAAATTTGTTTTGTATTGTTCAAAAGGGCAGATCCAGAATCAATGGGTGGGTCTCACTGGAGAACATTTCCTACTTTATCTTAGTCAGAGCACATTTGTTTTCAAGAAAAATAAACCTAGTCAAATTAGATTAATTATGATAACACAGAAGAATATCGTGGAACATGAGGTACAGCAGGTATCACAGGACCTCAAAGCCATCAAGCAGTTTCTCTCTTCCTTCTTCTCCTCCCATTTTCTCTCCTCTTAATCCCTCTGCCCCATCTATTGCTCACGCTCGCGCTCTCTCTCTCTCTCTCTCTCTCTCTCTCTCTCTCTCTCTCTCCGCCCCCCGCTCTCACATACACACACACCACACACACACACACACACACACGCATGCACGCACATAAACATGCACACTGTCTTTCATATCTGCTTCACTTTGCACACTTGCAACATTGATCTTTCTCCACATACCAGATCTCTGCTAAAATTATATTTTCTGCCCATGGTCTATCTCAAGTATTCAAGAATCCCTACAGTTTAAAAACTTGGTTTCTGATCTCAACTCCAAATCTCCAAGAGGAAAGTATCTCACTGGACTAGCAAAAGTCATATGTCAAACCTGGTTCTATCAGATGTAATCAAGAAAAATAAAGATACATGGAACATAAGACTATCCATATTTAACTGTGACAAGGTAAATTCTCTAAAAATACTTTTAGATAGAAAAGAAATCATAGGCACATCAAGTAAATAGTCCAGTGTCTGCCCTCTGCCATTCATTTTACTCTCTACTGTCAAATTAATCTTTTTGAAAGACTGTCATTTATATCCTGTATCCACCTATTAAAAATTTTTCAATGACTAGACTGTCTACAAAATACTGCCAGCACTCGAGGCCCTTTGCAATGTGGTTCCAATGCACTTTTATAGTTTGATATTTTACTATTCTCTTCTCTTACTCTAGCCAAATAGACCTATTCCACCCTATGGTTTGAGGAACCACACATGCCGGTCTGCGCAGTACACTCAAAGTATTGTCTGTTGGTTAGGTATAATTATTAAAAGTATCCCTTTTTACTCTCCAATATGTCCTGATTTAGATGACAAAGGAATGATCCCTCTAGAGGCCCATCCCATTATCAACTTTAAAAGCCCAAAGCCTAACTATTATTAAATATCCAAGAAAAATGCCAACTTATTTTTACATAAAGCTCTCTCTAACATAATACTCAATATAAAGCTTCCTTCCTCTTGACTCCTTAACAGTATTTGACTTGATACCCCCCAATGCACACTCACACACTTTTTTATATCCTGGACACTTCCTATGTTTTATCATAATTAAAACTTCTGACTGTCCCTGTGTTTACTTAGAGGACCCAGATTAACACATGATTATCTTGCTTTCATTAGGAGATAAATTCAAGGAATGTGTTCAGCTAACCCAGGTGGTTACCATACCGCAGAAATGTACCTTGAAAGCACTAAGACAGTAAAATAGTATGGATGAGTCAAATTAACTATAAGTCAAATTTTAACAATTTAGTGGTTGCTATTGGAAACTGGAATAAATCTTGTGTGTGTGTGTGTGTGTGTGTGTGTGTGTGTGTGTGTGTGTGTGTGTCAGGGGGAAGGGGGTTACCTTTACTGTTAAGTTCCCTTTAGCTTGGGAGAATAGTTGTCATATTGGCTAACACAACAGAAGTGGCTGAGCTGGGCATAGTGGTAATTCTGGATGCTGTTCTTGCACTCAACCACCTCAGACTCTCTTACATTTATCTGTAACTCTCTTCCTGGTGCCCGATTATAATGTCATAGGGCAAGGGCTCTCAGGGTAGACAGGCCTGGAGTCAAACCCCAGCTTTGTCACCTGTAGTTCTATGTCCAGGGCAGGTTACTCATTCTCTGGAAGACTTAGTTTCCTCATCCATAAAATACAGTATGGCAGCACAGATCTGATAGAAAGATTTTGATTATAACAGGAGATAACATGTGTAACCTGTTTTGCACAATATGATTCTATAAGTATATTTTTATCATCAGATGATTCACATTCCATAAAACATGTACTTCTGAGAGGCCATGAAATTATTGTCAGGGTTTAATAAAGCTACAAATATACTAAGTACTACTGACAGTTGGAGTAAAGAATATGTCTCACAGGCATAAGTGCCATTATTTTTTAAATATTAGAATTAATAAAATAGGAAATGATCTAAAAGTATTTTGAAAACAATAAATCATTATTTTTATTTTCTTTATCAATAGAGACTAATAGTATCAGATGACTGGCCACGAGATTCTGGATGTTAAAAATAACCTCCATATTTGAAAAGGTGGATGATTCATTCCTGTCTTCTCCAGAAGGGCTTTCTAATTCCTAATTGAGTCTTTCAAAAGAGAATTTCACCAAGTTTCTATGATCGGTTGGCTAATCTCCATGACATATGTACTTGGCTCCACTAGCTCCGGTGAGGCTGGGACACTGAATGCTGGGCTGACACCTGTGCCCAAGTGTCCTGGAATCTTACATTGGATATGAGGGCGAGGGCTACTTGCACATGAATTGTGAAACAGGGACTGAAAATATTATCAAGCAAATAGCCTCTAGGAAGTGCCAAATTCCCAGTTGCCTACGCAAATGTGCTGTCAATTAAAAGTTGCTAGGCAGGAAGGAAAAGTTCAGGAACAGATTCAAAGAGATACAGTTTAGGAGACCAAAGACAGCATTTCAAAGTAGAGGCTACAATGTATGACATGTAGTCATCCCTGCCCTGATGAGATGGCAATTGCCTCAGCTGTTAAGTGGAGGTCACAACATCTAAAATCTAAATTGGCAAGTGAACACATTTCCTCTATAACAGTCCAATCAAGCCACTTTTCATGCAGAGGTGTCATGTCCTCTACTTGAGTGTCAGTACTTTATGTACAAAAGTAAAGTCTGACTTAAACTTATATTCCACTAGAAGAGTGTCTTGCACATATTAGGCACTCAAGAGATATCTGCTAATTATTAGCACAGTTCAGCATTGGAAAGGCTGCCTTCTCTAACAGTAAACATTACATCCCTGGAGGTATTTAAGCAATGTCTCATTAACAACTGTGTACGGCAAATTAGAAAAGGTTCAATAAAACATCTGTTCATGAGCTCATAGGAAAATTGGACTTGAAGACATCCAAAATTATTTCCAAATCCAAGAATCAATGATTCTAGCTTCTGCGATTAATGCCTATAGTTCTATGACAATGAAAATTTCAACTCACAGTAATTTAATGGATAGTATTTTTGAAAACAGAATTCAAGCAAATCCTGCTGGATGGGAAGCATTTTTATAATTTCCTATGGATTTTAAAAATTGTATATTTGCAAATGTTCATTAGGATATAATTAAATAGTACTCTGTGTCTAGATATTAGTATGTGCCAGGATGCCTTAATTATACAAGTAATTATGAAAGAAAAATATATTCCTTCAAAAATCAAATTTACTTCATTTTACTTAGTAAAAATACCTTGGCAAATCTATAAAAATTATTATAGATAAAGAGAAGCTCTACTTTGGGGAAAAGATATTAAAATAGGGCAGGAAGAAAAATAAAGAAAATCATATAAGAGATGGAAATATTACATAATAATATTCCATATATGAAAATGCCTATTCTAATTTTCATAGAAATAATAGAATGCAATGAAATGTGTTCACCACCCATGGAGGTCCAAGTGTTTGAAGATGTTTTATGTACTTTGCCTTTTTGTTGTACCTCCGATTTTGGTTAGTTTATGGCTCTGCTTCAAGTTTACTTCTATGGAAATTAATTTATACAGTATATTTTATTTTATGATATATTTAACAATAAGTGGATAGTAATTAAGGCTGTGTGAGTGGAGGAAAAATGCCCACAAATTAAATATCTTAAAAAAAAAAATGATCTTTGAATTTAATAGCATTTGAACTATTTAAATAGCTTAAATTAAATTAAAGTTAATAGAGTTTAATTAAAGTTAAAGTCAAAGGAGAAATATTCTCTCATAAAAAAAGAAAGTTGATGTTCTGAGGTCATGGCCATTTTTTCTTGATTCTTAGTGAAGAAACAGCTCTTGGTTATTAGGAGTCTTCAGGAGTATAACCTGGTGAAAGATTTACGGATGAACCACACTATGAGAGAGCTAAAGAATATTCCCTTTCCACAGGTAAAATTTCTTATTAAAAAAGCCCAATATGGGTGTGCAGAAATTGTTACCATGTTAGGCTAACCAAAATTCTATTACAGCCAACATTCAAATGTGTAGCAAAAATTACTGATGTAAAGTGGAAATGGAGGATAGTCCCTCTAGCGCATCGTACTCAGGGGCACACAGATGCTATTTCCTAAATGAGACAGTGAGGGATTTTTTAGGACTGTTTGTTGGCTTCTCATTCAAATTATGCAATGCTGAACTTAGTTTTCAAGTTGGACAGCAGCCTGCTTCTAAAAGGCAGGGTCAGGAGACGAGCTGATGAGATGGTAGACTTGTAGAGCTACGTAATTCAGCCGAACCTGGCTCATAGTGTACCATCCTGGACTATGAGAGACTTAGTCTTAATACCAATACATACACAAGCTTCTTGTTTCATTAACTTGTATTGGTATGTTTTTGCCAGACATGCATATTGGCATATGGTATGTGGGACAAATATCCGCTCATACTCTCTTAATAAATCAAATCCTAATTCTCTTAAAAAATTAAATTCTAAATATCTAAAGCAACAATGAGGATTAAATTTTTCGAATGCAATTTCATTTAATGTTTATCTTTATCCTTATAGGTAAAACACAGATTTTTAAAATGAAAATAAACCACAAATTAGTCACACACAGCAAGGTTGAGAGGAAAAAGAAAAAAGAAAACCCACAAAATAGAAGAATAAAGACTGTTCAACCACAAACTGAACTCCTTGTTTTTTCCTCTTGGCTTGGATGGAATAAAGCTGGAGTGATGCTAATCTACATTGTCATTTCCATGGAAATAAAGGAATGACATAAAGTCTAATCCTCTTTGCATGGAGGCCAAACTATTCAACTCTACTTTTGATTTTGGTTTGTTTATAAAAGTACCTTAAATTTTATTTTATACTCATTAGTGTAACAAATGTTGCACAGCACTCGGTACAATGCAGTTGCTGAATAATAAATAAAACATTAATTAATTAATTAATTAGTGAAAGCATATAAATTTCAGATGTCTTCAGTCATTTGTTTAACTAAGATCTCAAACAAAACCAAGAGCCTCTACTGGGTTATCTTGTGAGTATTAGAATAATTCTCTCATTTCTTAAAAGAAAATAGGACTGACTTCTTTCAAATTATTAACTTAAACCCTTATCATTATTCTTCAATTTTAAAATAGATTTTTAAAAGAATCCCTTCAACTACTTTATAAGAAAAAATTTCAAATATGATTCTGGCGACTTGGGTTCTTGACATTGTTCTTTGGTTTGCTTATCTTTTCTATAAATTGAATGGTGATTAAAGTATATTATTATCCAAATCACTATCAGTGGTATGGAAAAGTATAAAAACATGAAGAAATATAATTCTGGCTATACTACTGATTAGCTGTGTGGATTTTGGTAAGAGATTTAGCCTTTTTGGACCTTAGTTTTCTCATCTGTGCAAAAGAGTCTCACTTATGGGCTGCTGTGAGGACAAAGGAGATATGAAGGCATTATAAAACAGCATGTTGATATAAGGTATTTCTGCAATACTTATGTAAATCACATTTTGCAAATTAGACCAGTTAGAGGTTAGGACATATCTAGACTTGGTATCAAGAGATGTATATTCAAGTCCCAACAGCTCCACCTTTGCAGCCAGAGCCTTTAACCTCAGCTTTAAACTCTGAACCTCATCTTCCGCATCTACAAAGTAGAAGTAATAATACATCATAGTGTTGTTGTGATCTAAGATACAGAGAAAATTGAAGAGAGACAGGAGTGTACCTTTTCTGTGAAGGAATTAAATAGTTCAGCCTTCTTCATTCCATGAGGATGAGGGGTCCAGCTTCAGGCCCATGGTGGCTTTTATCTCCCACTAAGAAGAATCTAGAGCTTTCTATGAAGGTAAAGTTTGGGCATATAACAGCCACCTAGTTTTGTTTTAAAACTTTAGGGGACCTCCCACTCACTTTGAAAGCCTCCATCATGTTTTCCTCACACTAGGTCCAAAATCTTCATGGAAAAGCCATGACCAAGAGAACAGAATCACTTGGCCAGAAGGAATCTTAGGGGTCATTTGATAGAGGTTAAACGTCTACACTTTGTTGTCAGTGTTTTTGGTGTCCGATTCCAGTTCTGCAACTTATTGGGTGTGAAACCTTGAGTAAATTACAAGGCTTCATTAAACCTTATTTTCACATATTATTTCAGCAGATTCTGAGAGGATTAAATACCTATAACATAGTAAATTGTAAATAAACACTTGCTATTATTTGGGTTAATTCCTTCATTTTATGGAATCAAAGAAAATAATAATAAATATAAGTAATGCCTGGTATAGCTCCTTGCCTTTCTAATGTACTTCCCCATGTGTTCCCTTATCTAATCTTTTCGTTGCCCATGGAATGAGTTATTATTAGCACCATTTTGTAGAGCAGGAAACTGAAGTATAGGTGAATGATGCAAGCCACCCAAAATCTGTTCCAGAGCTCTTAACACGTGTCTCCCAGCTCCCAGAACAATGCATTTTCAGTTGCATTAGGCTAACCCTAGGCAGACATATTAATGACACCTAACAATCACTTTGGGTTAGGCACTGGCTGGGCATGTACCTGTGTTACCTTACTTGAGCCTCACAACAACTTTAAAGATAATATTTGAGTCCCCTTTTCAAAAAAGTTAAAGTAACATGCACAGGTGCACTGAGTTAGTTATTAAGTAGGGAAGCCAAGTTTAAGTTAGTCATTAAGTAGGAAAGCCTAGTTTAAACCCAACCAGTTTCATGTTTTATAATTAAACTAAAGTGTGTACAGACAGAAAGCTATGCAGGAGCACAGTGTTCAGAAAAGAATGTGATCATCCAACAAGTAATGGTCAGCCTTTCTTTATCCAGTATTATAAGAGGGGTTGGAAGACACAGAATAATACCAATACACCAAAATCTTCATATACATGCTACTGTTCCAGGCATTTACTTATATTATCTTCATAGCAATCTCAAAAATTATGTTATTACCCCCACTGAAACTGGCACTCAGAGGTGCCATTCTTTGCTTAAAATTATGAAGCTAATGGCAGAGCTAAGATTTGAACCCAGGTATGAGAGTGAAACTCCTGACCTTTCTATAACAATGACACTGTAGGCTTTTAGAGCACAGGGAAACTCAGCCATCATCTCAGCCAAATTGAGGCTGTGGAGCCCATGTTTTTCCTCACAGGTAGAACTTATGATAGAAGCCAACTTGTCCAACTTTCAGCTCAGTGATCTTTCTACCTCACTGAGCTACCTCTGTCCCAGGAAGCTCATGTTGTAGCTGGAGAAACACAATCAGAAAGCAACACAAGTTAACATGTATTGGAGGCTGCATCCCATGTGGAAGGGGCATGTTTTATACAAGTAACAGAGAGGATGAGTTAATGTGGATAGGAGAGGCAAGTGGGTAGAGACTCTCCACTTTAAAGCACATAAGAATCTCCGGAAGAATTCCCTTAAAAGGTAGGTTCCCAGGGTAGGACCAGAAAATCTGAAATCAGCAGTCATACATTGTTTAACAGCTCTGATTCTGAAGCATGTGCTAAAATTTACTACTTCGAGAAATAAGAAACTTGCAAGTATGTTGGTTAAGAGCAATAAAAAAATAAGATTGGGTATGGGAGATAAGAGCAGATTAAGGAGTACTTTGGAAACTAGGCAAAACACTTCTTGTTTGACATAATAAATAGGACAGCTTTGAAGAGAGAAATGAATATGTGTTAGAGCTCCGTGAATAATGGCTTGAACCAGTGAGAATGTGGAATGAGGAATAAAAGGTAGAAAGATGGGGAAGAGGTAAAGGAGTGTGTTTTAGAAGTTTTTCAAATGAGAAACCTGTAGGATTGGCAACTGGTCAGAAGGAGGGAATAAGGAGGTGAATGGTATGAGTACTTGGACAGAGAAGAAGTAACCAGTCTGGCAATGGACATGCATACCCACGATAGCTAAAAGCTAAGTTGTACACTGTGACAAAGCTAAAAATTCTTTATGAAACATAGTCATAATAGACATCAAGTGCTCCTTTCAGCAACTCCTACGTGAAAAAGGAGGCCAAACCTCACATTCCTCATGGCGTCCTGAAAAGAATCCTTTTAAAAAACACAAATTAGAAAATATTTTGCTGATACTTGATCTCACCCAAACTGGGAGGCCCTCGGTTTGGCTTAGAAAAGGTTTATTATTTAACTCTTTTTCAGCGGTTTTCTTCATACCTCTTCATTTTTGCCCAAAGACAGAGCAGTAAAAATACTGGATATTCAGAGAACATTTTCTGAAAATCTTCAAATGCTTGGCCAGCATATTTTTAAAGTCTTTTTTGCAGAAGAAAGATGAGGCACTAAGATTGGATATCAAGGAGTCCTAGTCTGTAGTGGGTAATCTTGCCAGGGGCAGAGTGGGAGGGAGGGAAGAGAAAGAGAGAATCAGTAAGAGTACAACTCAAATAATTTCGGTTAAACCAGATAAACCTCAAATAAGTGTGACAACATTCCAATTGTGTTTTTTTTTTTTTTTCTAACTTAAGGATTCAGGTCTTTGAAGTTTTTTCCATTAACACTTGAAATATAGTAGTGGGATACCACAGTCTACACAATGTTTAAGATACAATCTAAAATGAAAACCTGAGATTCAAAGGCCAACCAACTACAAGTCATTATATGTGTGTGTTTTCTTAAGTAATCACACACTACAACTGAGCACTCCAGAGACACTGAAGGTGTTGGGTAAAAAAATAAAAATAAAAAAAAAAAAGCGTTTTATTGGATTACAAAGTTTCATTAGCTAAAACGTTAGCAAAAGTCAGTGGATCAGATTTGTTAATCTATGAACTCTGCACTTTTAAAAATTGGCTTTTTTCACCATCATAAACATAGTCTAAATTTTCAACTTAAGATTTCAGGTTTGATAATTTTAAAAGGAAAAACAAAGCATCTGCTCTTTTTTAGGAAATTTATTTCAATAAAACAACAGGGTTTGTCTTTTGTTTTCTTTTTTTTTAAATACATATATATATGTATATATATTATATATTATATATATAATACATATGTATTATATATATTATATATATATGTGTGTATATATATATATATACTGAGAGTCCATCCACACTCATCAAGGCACCATGTTTATTTTAGCAAATGTTAGTCTTCTGCAAGGTAAACTGGTCAATTAGTGCTCACATTGATAGTACTTTAAGTATTTCTATTCTAAAATTAATTCGATCATTTTAAATATTTAAATATTTTATTTAAATTGCAGTCATTCCCATTTATTCACTGAATTTATTTTTAAGTAAACAGAGCACCTCTTATATAGCAGGTACTTCAAGATATCCAAGAGAGAATGGTTGAAATTTGTGGGGAGATGGGATTATAAAAATAAAGAGCTCACAGTCTAGTGAGATATAGTTATACAAAGAGCTAGAATAATATGAGACATATAGTAATGTATCAATACTAAATGCTGCAAGTACACAGAAATATGAAGTGAAAAACTTCATTTCAACCTGGTCTAAAAGAATAAAAAAGTACCAGCCAAGTAAAAGGGAGTGTGGTTCAGGGCAAGACATTCTCAGCAGTAACAACTTATGGAAAGGCTGAGATACAAAGGGAAATGTTGTATTGGGAGAACTATGACTATATCTGTGTAGAAAACCAAAGAAAACCAAAGGAAATCTTAGGATGTCAGGATCTCAGAATGGATCTTATAAGGATGATTACAGGAAAACACAACCCGAGCAGATTATGAAGGCGGTTATATGACATCATCCTACAAGAAAGTGGGGACTATTGGCAGTTTTTACACAGGGGAACACCATATAAGAACTGGATCTTAGAAAGAGAACTTTCATATGAGTACCCACTTAGTGAATCAGAAACAATATATAGAAGTAAGAGCATATAACTTTGAACAGTGTGAAATTCAGTGAACAAAGAGATTGGAGAAGAGCATTCCAGTTAGGGAGAATAGTTTTTCCAAAGGTCTAGAGAAGGCAAATGAGTTTTTTGAGAAATAGAAAGTAGCAAGGAGGAAGAGAAGCCTATGCGAGGACCAGAAAACAGACATAGGAGGAGAGAATAAGAGCTTGGTAAGGTTAGAGATGGAGAAATGTGGATGGTGACAACAAAATAGAAATAGAGGCCATGTAACAGGTAACTTGTGTTTATGAGTTCCCTATGCCCAAGATTCTCAATCTATATGAGAGAAAAATGCCTTCCACTCTCTCCATCAGCAACTAAATTTGCACTTTGTTTCTAAAAGGTGAATAGAAATCCAAGTATATTGTTATGAACCTGAATAACAATAGCTAATGTTTATTTACTAGACGTTATGATAACAGATTACCCTATTTAAATGATACAACAATTCTATCAGGCAAGTAGTATTTTATTCTCATTTTACAGTCAAGAAAACTGGTTTATTGATATTAGATTTTCCCTAGGCCACAAAGTCAACATTAACAGGGAAGCCAGAATTCAAATACCAAAACTGAAGAAAAAGATATGTTCATGTGCTCTAGATATATCAATTCTTTAAGAGTTTCCAAATAAGTCAATTGACTCAAATAACCAATTTTGCCATTTTTGTAAAAAAATGAAAGAAAAAAGTAAATCAACTAAAAATAAACATCTATTTTGCTAGAGCTCAGAATAAGGTTTGCCTTTCTTTCAATCAATCACAGGTTTCTGACAATTTTCACAATCAGAATCAGTCCAGCATAATATTGAAAAATTCCTGTCAGAGCCCAAAGGTCCCAAATAACCTTGCAGGATCAGATAATTCCTCTATTAAATGCCATCATTAGAACAAACACAGAGGCCAGTGGAATAGAATCAAGTGTCCAGAAGGAAACCCATGCTTATATGGACAAATAATTTTTGACAAAAAAGCCAAAAACATACAGTGGAGAAGGAAAGCCTCTTCAATAAATGGTGCTGGAAAAACAGAAAGCCACCTGCAAAAGAACGAAACTAGACTGTTGTCTATCACCACACACCAAAATTAACTCAAAATGGATTAAGGACCTGAATATAAGACCTGAAACAATAAACTGCATTGAAGAAAACATAGGAACTAGACTCATAGATCTTGGACTTAAAGAGGATTTTATGAATTTGACCTCAAAGGCAAGGGAAATAAAAGCAAAACTAAATGAATGGGACTACATCAAACTAAAAAGCTTTTGCACAGCAAGAGAAACTGTCAACAAGGTAAAGAGGCAATCATCCAAATGGGAAAATATATTTGCAAGTAACACCTCCAATAAGGGCCTAATATCCAAAATATACAAAGAACTCATACAACTCAATAACAACAACAAAAATCCAATTAAAAAATGGGCAGAAGATCTGAACGCACTTCTCCCAAAAAGACATACAAATGGCCAACAAATGTGAAAATATGCTCAACTTCACTAGCTATTAGGGAAATGCAAATCAAAACCACAGTGACATACCATCTCATACCTGTTAGAATAGCTGTAATCAATAGGACATGTAATAAGTGTTGGAGAGGATGCAGAGAAAAAGGAACCCTTATACACTGCTGGTGGGACTGCAAATTGGTACAGCCACTATGGAAAATAGTATGGAGATTCCTTAAAAAACTAAGAATTGATCTACCAAATGATCCAGCAATCCCTCTACTGGGTATTTACCCCAAAGACCTGAAAACTGCCATTTGTGACAACATGGATGGACCTTGAGACAATCATGCTAAGCAAAATAAGCCAGATAGAAAAAGTTGAAAACCACATGATATCATTTATATGTGGGATATAAACCTAAAAGCAACAAATGAACAGGACAAACAAACAGAGACTCATGGATACGGAGAATAGAGACTAGTAGTTACCAGATGGTAGGAGGGAGGAGGGAGGTAAGTGGGATAAAAGGGTTCAAACATGTGGTGACAAAAAGAAATCTAACTATGGGTGGTAAACACACAATGCAATGTGTGTGTGTGTGTGTGTGTGTGTGTGTGTGTGTGTGTGCACGCACGCACGCGCATGCGTGTATATATAATATATATATACATTATATATATATATATATATATATACATTATATATATATATATATATATAATATATATATATATATACGCCTTACTGTTGAATTGTACACCTGTAACTTACTGGATTTCATTAACCAATGTCATCATAATAAAAAAACATGATTATTTTATTAAATAAATAAATGATATAAAAGCTTCAAAAAATAAAAATAAAAATAAATGCCATTATCAAAAAAGCATTACTTTTTTTCCCCCAAAACGAAATACCAACATGAGAGTGGGGGGGAGTCTATCTTAAATGAAAGCAATAATTTGGTCATAAACAATTTTCTTGAAAATGTCACTACTTTGCAATGGTTTTACTTTCTTCCACGCATTAAAAAAGAAAAATATGCATGCATACAAGCATGTTGTCTTTCCTTCAAGTGACTCCAGGAAAAAGTCATATTTCAAAACACAGGAAATATTTCTATATAAAACACACATAATGGTGATAATGATCTTCTCTTTAGTTTTATAAAGACTGTCCTAAATGAATTCCTCCAGCCCAGATGGAAACTTAGTTACCCTCCCTTCACCTCCGCCCCAAAAATAGAAAAGGGTAGGGAATGGAGCACTAAATAAAATGCCTATTCCAAAATCTCCTAAACTCACTCAAATGGACTATTTGAGTATGCATTGAATACAAGAGATATGAGGAAATTTTTCACTACTAGAGAAGCAGTAGACAAAGAGGTAAGAGATGGTACCAATTGCCTGCCCTTCCTCCACATTTCTTTCTTTTAATACCAAGAAAGAACGTACCAAATCTTCCTGCAAGGATGGAATCTCTACAGTGCCCCTGAAAGCAGTAATCCCGATCAATGAAATGCCATTAAGTCTGAAAGGAACAGTTTCATAGACAACATTTAAATTGTTTCCATGTGCCTTCTACTTGTGCAGGATCAGTCTATTGTGATTGGTGTATTATAATTTCCCCTGACTAAATTGGTCTCCTTTGCTTTTTCCTCAAGAACTCCATTTGCCAGCAAGGAGCCTTCCTTGCCTCAATCTTTATTTCTTTTCATATTAACACTAACACAAAGGACTAAAATAAAACCCAAACTCAAAGATTCTCATTTTGAACCACTGGCAGGCATTAGTTCTACTGAAAAGCTCATTTAGCACATCTTATCCTATATTTCCATTTAACTTTGTGTTAATTTCTGAGTCCAAGTTTTGGGACAATAAAGCTCTCAATATTAACAAGGAAATTAGAGTGCAATAGAATTTAAGCCTACAGAGGATTGTTTTATTTTTGACACAACTTTTTACCTTTCAGATATTTGTTTTTAACAATAATTTTAAAAAAGTGAATTTTAGAACCAGGAGCATTTTTAACATACTTGATATAAGAAATAAAAAAGGAGGAAGATGTTATTTAAATTCCATTTCTGAATCAAGTCTTTCTCTTAATTTCCAAAGGAAATTAGATAATTGGTGGTATAGGTTATACCAATAAGCTCTTGATCCTAGACACTGTTGTACCTGTAGATTTTTGCTTTTGTTTTATAGTTTTCTATCATAGTTTGTACATCGACTAAAGGTAATGACCAAGTATCTTTGTGTTGAACAAAATACATATGCTATTAATACTCCAAAATCTGTATAAATGAAAGTAACTCTCTACAGAGGAGCAATTTGAAAACAGTAAGGTCCCCACCCTTTCAAAGTATCTATATTCCATTGTTTCATAGAATGCTATATTGGCCATGTTATTCAAATCAAGTTAAAACATAAATGTGCATAAAAGGAGTCATGTTCTGACATTTCTTTAATTTTTCCACAGGGTCATCATTGATGAGGAGAACATGTAGTGTGAATACGTACACACACCTTGGGGATGGAGCTCCCAGAGAAACCCACCTCCAATTTGAAATTTCTCTGAAGTCTTTGATATAGCTTTAAAATGCACACAATTTGTGCCTCAAGCTGCCTAATGTATCTGCTTGATTTAATATGAAAACTGAAGTGTTTATCTGGGTTAAAACAGACATGAAAACAGTGCAGCTTGGCATTTCTGGCACACCCCTGGTGATCTACTGAGGCGTGCTTACCTTTGAACCATTAATAATCATTAGCACAATGACGCCACAGGCATTGGCTACTTTCAATTGTTTCCTCTTTTTTTAAATGAAAAGATTAGACAGAGACAGAAATTCAGAAACTGTGGAAGAGGCCAGCAGTGAGGGATGAAGTGCCTAACTCTGGTGATGTGTTGTTCAAATGCACTTATGGGTCAGGGAGAGTAAGAATGTCACAAGAAAGAAACAAGTGGCTGGAAGGAAAGCTTAAAGGAAAACAAAGTCTAATTTACTTCACAATTTGCTTAGAGTCAAAGAATGATGCTTAATGGAAAATGCAGTAACTTGTCTTGGTGACTTAAAAAAAATGCTCTTAAAAAAATGAGTAGAAAAAGGCAAGCAACTAAAACTTCCAGCAATAAAGGAGAGAAAACTTCTCATTCATTTGCACACTTTAAAAGCAAGAAATAACGAATTTTACTTTCTCGTACATTAAAACTAAAGTTATACGGTAAATTTCATTTTCATAAGACCTCTTTAATTACATAAGATTTAACAGAATATATGTTATATTGTTTTGATGGTATATTTTAAATTCTTAACAAAAGATAATTATGAAGTATTAATAACATAAAGAAAGAAATATGCCATCATCCTTTAGGATCTAAATCTTATTTGAGTGAAAGTATAACTTTTAATTAAAATTCAGTGAAAACATAAGATTTTTTTAAAACCATATCATACTGCTATCTTCAGGGGAATAAAAATTTGAATTTAAATATGAGCCTAAAGCCAGGTTTTTGGTCAAGAATATACACTATCATGTATCTCTGAAATTTATACCTTTATATTATTATACTAACAGTTTAAAATATATATTTTCAACCACATACCACACAGAGAACAACTATAAATCAGAACACATTTAATTAAAGTAATCAAACTTATCTTGTTTCTCAGCCTCAAACTAGTATATATGATTAGTTGATTGCTTTTCTAAACTTTTGTATATGTTTTCACATATTTACAAAGATAAATTCCCATGAACCCTCAACTTTAGCAATTTTTTACCAATCTTGTTTCTTCCAATCAACCCACTCTTTGTCTTTTGATTTTTTTGCTCGAATATTTTGCAGCAAATCTGAGACATCATATTATTTTACCCATAAATATTTCAATGTGTATATCTAATTGATTTTTATCATCTCCATTACCATTATAATACAATCCTTTAATGTCATACTTGATTATGGTTACTAGTAAATCCATCAACTGTAGTTTACTGAATAGAGTGCATATAATTTAGTATTTCAATACTATTACCTAAGTATAAATATTTAGTCTGGATATACACATCATCCAGATCATCCAGGTCTATATATTTTAATTGAATTGACTGGTAAGTTTAGTTATAACTGTACTAAAGGGCTTTTTTATTTTGCACTTTTTTTTTTTTGGTATATTAACCAGTCAAATCAATAAAGCCATCTGTGATTATAGGCCTCATTTTAAAAATAAGCATCTGAGTGTGTATATACTGGATCAAATCAACCATATCATAGTCAAGTTATATAGATGCCAGATTATATATCCTTAGAATAGCTGATTATTATTCAAGCAATTAGATTATGCCAAGATCACTCAAAAATAATTAAAATCAAGACGCAGTAAGAGTGTAGAAAGAGAGCTTTGAAATTCATATAAACCTAGGTTCTAATCTCTACTCTGCTACTTACTTAATGTCTTTATTAACTTTGACTAATTAACAGTCTGAGCCTCCAAAACCTCATTTGTATTATGGGGATAAAAATGCCATTATAGCTATTGTAAGATTTATATGAGTCCAATGTATGTAAAGCATCTGCTACACAATAAGAACTCAATAAAGTTCCTTTCATAATAGTTTACTAATCAATATCCAGCAATGAGATGGAAGCAATCTAAAAATTACAGTGAGTTCATAATCTTTAAATGTCTTGTATAATATTTCAAATATTAACTGTCTCATATCACCAGTAACAATAGATGGTAATCAATCAAAAAAATTTATAACATTTTAACTTTTTCATTAGATAGACATATAATTTTACTTGCTTCTTTTTTGTTAGATAATATAGTAAAGAAAGATGATTAATAATCCTAACTTTACTTGAAATAAATCATTATGAAACAAAACCTTTCAGTCATATTTTTCTCAGGTTAAGTACCTCAATGAAATGAGTACTTTGGTAGACAAGAACTTATGAAGTGCTTATTATTAATCTTTAAATTTACAGATGAAGAAACGAAGGCTCAAGGACACAATAAGGGTCAGGATAGAAACTCATTTAGACTGTTTCCCCAAACCAATTGCATTTTAGTAACTTATCTCTCCTCTAGTGATTTGAGGATAGTATGAAAAGCATTCTATTCACCCAGGAAAAGAGAAGACTTTAACATATATTTGGATGGTGTATCATTTTACTATGTTATATTGGAATATCAAAACTAGATAAGGATGTAGCTATGCAACGATGACCTTGTGAAAACAGTACACATACATGCATGCAAAAACCCACCTATCCTAATAATCCCACTGTACTTTTCTGGCTCCCTGAAATGCTCTTTGTTGATGAAGATGCTTTTTAATGCAGCAGGGTTAAGGGTTATTGATCTATAAAAGTCTTTATTCAGCTGCTATGGAACTGTGTACAATGCCAGGACCTCAAGACTGTGATTTCCCAGTGATGCCAAGTTGACTATTGGAAATGTACATGCTGTTATCTGTTTGACAATAAACTGCTGTGTAAATAAATCCTTTATGTGATACACATACAGAACACTTTATAATAAAATCTATATATCTTAATGGTCAATTTTTCTTTTTCTTTCTTTTTTTTGGGGGGGTGAATATTGCTTCTGAAAATTTGCCTTAATCTACTATAGCAGTCACATAAATAGGATGCGTAGGTTGCAAAGTAAGCAAGTTGTTTTAACTTCAGATTTCAATTCAAAGTACTCATTGCATGTGCTGCTTACTGAGAAATTGACGACGATCAGTTTTTAATAATTTCTTTCTAAATGAGAAAACATATTTAAGGACATAAGCTCTAAAACCAGACTGCCTAGTTTGAATCCTAGCTCTGCTATTTACTGGCTCTAACCTTGAGCAAGTTGCATAATCTGCGCTTTAGCTCTCTCAAATGTTAAATGAGGAAATATGTAAAACTGTTTCTACTCCATATGATTGTTGTGAGGATAAAATGAGTTAAGAACATAGAAAGTTCTTAAAGAGTACCTGGTACATATTGAGTTCTCAATAAATATGAAACATTGCTATCATTAACATATATAAAAGATCTGTCATATTATAATATCTGAATGCCTACTTCATGTCAGGTAATTTCAAAATATTTTAATCAATTAATATTTCAGTGCATATTTTTCTCTCTGTTACGCTAATAAATAAACTAAAACTCAGAGAGGGTACTTAAACTGCCTAAATTCACAGAGCCAGTAAGCAATTGGGCCAAGAATGGACTTGCTGAGCAGAGTACAGTGGCTGTACCATGGCAGCCTCACATTCAGCCCTCCAGGGTCTTCTGATGGGTACAAAGTAATATGAATTACTACAAAGGTTTAGGGTTTTTTTAAAGATATTTTCTATATTGGTTAATATCAATATTATAGTTATTTTTAAATGCAGCTACAATAATGGCTTATTTTTCTGATGATGGAACTATTTTAATAAATGAGCATTTTTGCTAATAGGGGCCAGCAGAAGAAGTAAGCAAGTGGATGGGCCACAGAACTTTCCTTGGGGTGGAGGGGAGCAGGAGGATGTTGATCAATGAGTTAAAGTCAAGCAAGCTCTTACCTGCCTCACAGTCTTTGAAAATGCTATCCTTCTACCTGCATGGGCCACCCCCTCCCACATCATTTTCTTAAGCTATAAGCTTAAGTTCTATCAGAAGAATCTCACCTAACCAAACTATATGATCTGTTATTTTTTATATCACCATCCTGTTCATGTTGCTTGGAGTTCTTTTCACAATCTTCAATTTAATAATATGTTTACATGCTTGTCAAATACCTTCGTTTATAAAAATAAAACTCATGAGGGAATAGACTAGAAAATATTCAATAAATAAATGCTAAATAATGAATGAATAAATGAATAACCCCAAAATATTTAGATTTCATCTCGCATTTCTCACTTTTCTGGTCTTAAATAGATGACTAGTATCCCAAATGTTTGCCTTCACTTATGGAACTCTGTTTTTTAGATATATCACAATACCTTTAAACAAAAGTATAAAACTCTTAGATATAGCATTATAATTCACTTAAAAAAATAAAAGAAACCCATCAATTAAACTTCTATTGTATATACTATTTTATATACAAGTGGATTGACTTTTGTCCTCCTAATGTAAAATATACATTACAAACAAGACATTACAAAGTAGACATTGCAAAATGAGGCAATAATAGATTTGAATTCATAAGGTAGTTGGGTGATTAAATCATGCATGTTAAGCACTTAGAAGAATGCCAGCACATAGTAATCACTCATGTAATTTATTGTTATTTTTAATAATGATGACGAGGATGAGTTTTTATAACCTTAGCATTTCCACTGCTTGGCATCTTCTAATAATGATGAGAAATCACCAATGCTAACCAACACCATGTTTGGCATGAAATAGGTAGCCATAAATATTCATTGTTGTCTACAATAGCTATGTCTCAATTTAAGAAAATTAATAATGCTAAATTTTAATAGTTCAAGTATTTTAATTGGATAAAAATTATTCATCTTATGACACATTATACATGATTTTTTTTTTTTTTGCTGTTTTGTTTTGTTTTTTAAGCACAGCTTCTACACTTAGCTATAACTCTTTCTGTAGGACAATGACAACTGCACAGAAATACAGTGTGAGTATTGGGGGAGATGGTGAGATAGGAAAGAGCAGGCACACATTTTATAAAGAGTTATAGATCCTTTCAAGTGGATAAAGCATTGTGCAGATTATAACATAAATCAACAGAAAATGTGTTTCAATGTACCAAACTTTGATTTACATCAGCTTTTCAAGAACATATCTATTGAATCAAGCAGCATGACACCTGCCATAGAAGGAATCAATATGATGTGGAGGATGAAGGACTGTTGTGCTGATTTGAACCACAGGAAATGAAAAAACTATTAGCTCTTCATAAAGCTCCCAATCTCTTCTTGGAGAACATAAAGGGAGTTTTTAAGGAACTACTGGGTTGGCCACACTCATAGATATGGAGAACAGATAGATAGTTGCTAGTAGCAGAGGTGGGAGATGGGCAAAATGGGTAAAGGATGTCAAAAGGTACACATTTCCAGTTATAAAAAACAATTAAGTCATGAGAATGTAATATACAGCATGGTGACTAGAGTTAATAGGACTGTATTGCATATTTGAAAGTTACTGAAAGATCTTCAAAGTTCTCATTACAAGAAAAAAAATGTAACTATATATGGTGACGGATATTAACTAGACTTAGCATGGTGATCATTTGCAATATATACAAATATCAAATCATTATGTTATATGCCTAAAACTAATATAATGTTATATGTCAAGTTTATTTACACTTAAATAATTTTTTTTAAACAATGATTTGGGCAGGCAAGAGTAAATAATATCTTCTCTTACTGTATGATTAACATTAATTGCAGAATCTATTTCTTCTTTAGGTGTGGTGCACAATAGGGGTTGAAAAACTTTACCATAAAGAGCCAGATGGAAAATATTTTAGGCTTTGTGGCCACACAGTCTCTGCCACAACTACTCAGTCTTGCCATTGTAATTCAGAAGCAGCCACTGATAATGCATAAATGAATGAGTGTGATTGTGATACAATAAAACTTTATTTACTAAACACAGGTAATAGGCCAAATTCACCAGCAGGCTTGACTTCTGATCTAGGGCACTGTCAAAACTAATGTTTCATGAGTAATTGCTATATGTCCAATGGAATCTCTTTCACTTCCAAAATCTTTTTGTTATTTTACCCTTTAAAGTCACTTTCCCCTCCTGTTGTTGTGAAGATTAAATGAGAAAATCCATGTTAAGTGCCTGGGACAAAATATTTCAAAACAATTTAGCTCAATAGATAAACACAGACAGGAAAGCTAGATTGCCTAGTTTAAATTCCAGCTCTGACACTTATTAGCTGTGTGGTCTTGGAGAGTTACTTAATTTCCTTGTACCTCAACCTCTCCCCATGAAATGAGATAATAACAGTACTTATTACATGGGTTACTGAGAGATGAAATGAGTAGATGTATGCAAATTGTTTAGAATAGCACCTAACATATGCTAAGCATTATATAAATATCAACAACTATTATTATTATTCTTACAGCTTTATAGCTCTGTCATGCTAAATACTGTTATTTATTATTGTTATTGTTATTGTTATTATTATTATTACAGCTTCCCAAGGCTCAGTCTGGCTAGCTAACCACTGTTATCTCCATTCACTGAAAATCAGGAAGATCTGCATTAGAATGTAGTAGAAACAATACTAGAAGAGCCAGGAAAGAGATAGAATGGGCTACAGTTAGGTTCCTGGAGGTAAAGGTGGACATTCATTTGGGTCAAATTATACCAAAAGTTAAACAAGACAAATATCCTGGACTTCATCTCCTAAAGGAAAGAACTGCATAGGGAAATTGCTACTTGAACCTAAATCTTGGTGAAGCAGACATGACTTTTAAAAACTACACACAAAAGATTTCAGAAAATAAGAATTAAAAAGAAAGGGCTCCGAGCCTAATGTAATCTAAGCATCTTGAGTACAACATTTACTATTTTACACAAATTTTGCATTTGAACCCTAAGTGGTTTCCCCCAGAACTCCTATTATCTTCTAGTTTACACAGAACAGAATGGGGAGGAGGCAGGGAAGAAAGGCTCAAAATCAAAAACCAAAATAAGCTCTTCCCAGAATGCAAGAATTGTGACAACAAGATAAAGCTGAAAATGAACTAATTTTCTCACACAAGTTTAAGAAAGGAGAAGAAAATCCAATGTACATACTAAGACCACTGTAGCAAATACACAAGGAGGATGCACAAGAAGGAATAAAAATATGGTATATCCATTTGTAATGGGCCATATAAACAGAAGTCCATATTTCACTCCAACAGCACATAACAGTATAGGACTATGTTTTTAAATACCACCTCAAACTGTAAATTGATGTGGTAGGATCAGCAGAAGGCCAAAATGCACTAGAGTTCTCGATAACAAAGAAACATCACTAGAGAAGCTCGTCCTGGGTTCCAGGGATACCTAGGAATTTAGAAATCTTGTTTATCTAGAGCAGTGCCACCCAATAGAAATACAACATAATTCATATGTATAATTTCAAATCTAGTAGTCATATTTTAAAAAGAAAAAAAATAAATTTTAAGACTATATTTTATTTAACCCAAAACATTATCATTTCAACATGCAATCATATATAAAAAATTAATAAGATATTTTATATTCTTTTCATACTATAGCACTATATTCCATTGTGAATTTTACACTGACAGCACATCTCAATTTGTATGGTAAATTTTAACTGGTAATATTCGGTCCGTATTTAGATTTATAAAATGTACATTGGAAAAGTAAATTCACAAATCCAAGTTGTTCAAAATGTATGTAAAAGTTTTCCAACAATTGAATTGAATATTAGTTTTTAAATCTGAATTTAAATTCACTAGAATTAAATGAAATTAAATTTTTGTTCCTCAGTCACACTGGTAACTCCACAGCCACATGCGACCAAAAGCTATCATACTGAACTGCTCAGAAAACTAAAATGAGGCAGGGTTAGCCATGGGCAGGCTATCTAAAGGAAGAACACTAATAGCCTGATGGAGAGTGTGTGCTTGAGAGAATAAATGTACTTAGGGTTTAAAGCAGTGTTCTTAAACTACAGAGTGTGTCATATTTTTTCTGTCTCTATATCAGAGCATTTAGTATTTTATTATGTTACTAGTATTCTTTAAATCGTAATTTTTATCACAATTGAGGGCAAAGAACTTTTAAAATTATTTTATAATCTTTATAATGCTTACCACAGTGCAGGAACACTGTGACCAATAAGCAATGTTGATCAATTGATTGATTTAAATTATTTAAATGATTATACTGCAGTTAATCATAAACTTAGTAAACACATTAAATACTAAGAAGACACAGGTTATTCTAATCAATGTCTTTGAAAAAAGTCTCCTAGGAAAGAAGGAAACATTGGCTGAGATAAAGAGGGAAGAATTTCTACTTATGAAAATAGGACTCGAAGATTCACAATAAGCTCATTCTAGGTGTAATAAGGTAAGGGGAGTATGAAGTAATTGCTATTGGGGTAGAATGGAGAGTTCAAGTCAGGATGTGCTCAGAGGGTAGCCTACAGTTTCATTTTGAACCACAAAATTAAAGCGGGGACTTATTCTGAAGGAGGAGCCATTTCATGTGTATAAATGTAAAAGAAATAGAATAATCAAAATTAATTCTTGCTGTGATTTATCAGATCCTTGGAGAGGTAAAGGCAGTCTTAGCACTGTCGGTTGTATCTGTGGAAATGGACGGGAAGCAGGTAAATCAGAAGATGTTGTGGTTAATGCTATTAAAATGGGCCACAAAAAGAGAGTAATCATTTAAAACTGTTCATAAACTTTCCAAACATGGCTAAATTCTAGCCAGAGACTATTTCAAACACTGTGTAAAATCTGGCTTCAAAATTGTGAGGTACCCTACCCAATTGCACATATGGCAAAAATGCCTGTAGTCATTTCTAAAAAGCCAGATAGCTTATTTAAATACCTATTTTTCATAGATCAACAGATTTTTCTAGTGGAGGAAATGGGGGCAGTAGAGTTCTAGGACTCTCCAACCCTTCCGTAATGAACGCCGTTTGACAGTCTGCAAATGATTTAACAGTTAGACAGGGTTTGTAAAGCCAGTAATTTCCGTCTCTGTAACTTTTTGAAATATAAACACATGTGATGAATTGTGTGACGACAGATTAACTTTCTGAGCAACTCTACTGAGCAAGGATTCAAGAAATGACAAGGCAGAGATCTGCCTCAGATTGAATTATTGAAATTTATTTCATTAGACCTTATTTATTTTGCTAAAAATAGGCAGTGCCTCGTTCCTCATAACCTCAATGAACCCAGTGAGCTCTACCATAAGGAGATTGGTTTTCCACCTTTTAAGGGAGGGGCACTGCACTCAGGCTCAGGCAAAGTGTTCACCTGTAGCTCCCTCTTTTCTGAGTGTTATGACTCAGTCAGGAATGATCTCAGCTGAATTGTAACGTAAATTAAATTAACCTTCAGGATATTTTTATCAACACTTAGACTTCCTTCCATGCCAGCTCCTACTCACAAAGTTTTCAGTGTCTCAGGTCACTTTTACTGATCGATGCCCCCTCTACAATCCATACTCTACACCTCATTGACGTTACAATTTACCATTTCTGTCTATCAATCCCTTCACTCTCAGATAAGCTAATTCTTGCTAATAGGCTTGTTGGTTTGTTATATTTTTACTAATCCTAGACAAAACAATGTCTTTACTAGATCAAAATGTACCAAGACCTTTAAGCGATCACTAATAATTACAGATGCAGCAAGCTAGTTGTAAAGAAAAAGTGAAAAAAAGACAGGGTTCCTTGGCATCCTACAAATAACACTTACTGGGGAGACACCTTCTCCAGTTACATCTAGGAATAACTCTGCTCAAATCATGATGCACACATTCTACATAGTGAATTTATACAATAAATATATACTGACTACATAATATGTAGTGGACACTGTGCTAGATATTGACAATACAAAGGAAAGTAAGACATAGTTGATATTCTCAAAAAAGTCACAGTCCAGTATGGTAAACAAACATGTTAAATAATAATTATAATATAATAAGTCATAATGAGCAAAATCCAGTGAGGACACAGAGAAAGGAAAAGTTGACAGTTTCTGGAAAATTAGTGATAGGCTTTATGTGGGAGGTAAGACTTGGGCTGAGTCTTAAAGCATAAGTAAATAAGTAAGAGTTTACTAAGGAAAATGAAGGAAGAACTTTGTAGACAGCTGGGGT
The DNA here is from genome assembly GCA_028627145.1 of Eidolon dupreanum. Classification (NCBI taxonomy): domain Eukaryota; kingdom Metazoa; phylum Chordata; class Mammalia; order Chiroptera; family Pteropodidae; genus Eidolon; species Eidolon dupreanum. The sequence goes on along the minus strand of CM053503.1, from coordinate 48,534,454 downwards.
GCAGTGGGTAAGAAGGATGGGAAAGACAGAGCAGGGAGGGAAGGTGAGGGAGAGAGAGACAGAAAGAAAGAGAGATCAAGATTCCCAGGAGTTTTTATCTGACGAAATAAAATTGGAGCAAGGAAATGGAGAAGATGGTGATTAAAGTTCTTCTCTCCAACCCCTGGGGAAATAGTCTCTTCACAGTATGAAGAGAATAACTAAAAGAGAGGAAGTAGAACTTTCTGAAAAAATTTGTAATGAATTTATATCTAACCCCAATGGGTCTAGTTATAAAATAATCTTACTTCCTTCTTAGTCTCAAAAAATCCAATTACTAGACTTGCCTTAAGAAGAATTTACATGTCTTTTGTTAATACATAGATAGAAAATACTTTGTAACTCTAATAATAATTATTAAGTCAAAATTTCTTCTGTGAAATATTAAATGCATTTCAAAGAGAACATTAAGGTTATTCTTATAAACTCCCTTATAATGAAATAACAGCTGACACTAAGTACTATGTACCAGACTATCTAAGTATTAAATGTATATTAACACATTTAATCCTCACAAGCATAGGCAATTAGGTATTATTAAGATCCCCCTTTTACAGGTGAGGTAAAATGCCTTGTTCAAGGTCATATAATTGGTAAGTAGCAGAGTTAGGATTCACACCCAGATGATCTCCTTTCAGAGTCCAAGTTCTTCATTACCACACCATACTATTTCTTGTAATGATGGAAAGGGAACTACCAAATATATCAATTCTGAAAAAACAAACAGAATCCGAATAAAAATTTTTAAAGAGATACATTTTCCAGTAATCATGTCATCAGTCAAATGACTTCTTATGCTGCTTTGACAGTCTACTAAGAAAGCTTCAGTTTATAAAGGCTGTGAGGGAAATGAATGATGAAACTATATTTAAATGAGTGTGATCAAAGTATGAAAATGAATCACCTCTAATTCAGAAAGTATTTATTTGTGTTACTATTTTATCCTAGTAGATAAATAAAAACTTAAACCAATCCACCACTGAATAATGATCTTCCCAAGGGTGACATAGGCATAGCCTCTCCCTATTTAAGTAAATGCTGACAGCAGAATCTGAACTAATAGAAGCCAGATGGTTCAGATGAATGGGACTTCTCTGCTCTGAAACAGAAAACACTTCCATGAAACTTGAGGCTGGTACTTCCACTCCAACTCTATCTTTTTTAAGTTTCGGTGTGTGCACATGTACATATAATGTATTATATATGCATGATTCTTTTAAAAAGGTACAGTATCTTTTTAAAAGAATAAGAACTTACCCAAAGTAACTGGTTAAGAACTTTTCTTCTATTTTTCACATGCAAATCGCTTCGCCTTTAATTACATGGGGTGTCCTGTCCTACTTTCAGAGACAAGAGTGAAGAAATCAAGTATTACATGTTCATAACTGAAGAATATTTTTACTTCTGAAAGAAATTAGTTGAAATGACCCAAACTTCATTCTTTTGTTGTAGGGAAGGCAACTTCTTTGCTAGCAAAAAAGAAAAACAAATTGACCATAAGTTGCTCACAGATGTGTCCACTAAAGATGGAAAGAAATTATTTAAAGTCAGTAGAAGATAGTCTATTCACTCAATGAAAAGACCCAGTTATCTTCCAAGGCAAATATTCTGCTCAGATGCAAAGAAAGCTAAGGTGGAAATTTAAAGAACTTGATGTTAATCTCAGCCCTCTCTGCCCAGAAATCACTCTAGCTTTTTTACTTTAGAATCCTCTTTTGATAAATGAAGATAATGCCTCGTAGGATTATTGTGGAAATAATAAAATAATAAGCATACATTAAATATTTCCAGCTTGGCTATTGATAACTCATATGAAAACACTTTAAAATATTAACAAAGCTGTAGAAATTATATTCTTTCCTCAGGCTCATAATTTCAACAGAAAAAAAAAACTAGTTCCATTTTCTTTGTATGAATTAAGCTTATTATTGTAGCAAAATGGATAAAACAGTGTTTAGGGAAAAATAGCTGTCTAACGAAAACACATTCTTCAAAATCTGTTAAATGTACATAATATAGAGCAAGAATAGATGAAATCGCACTTGATGGTAACTGTATAAAGATCTGCAGAGGAGAGAGTTAGGGTAGTGGAAAAAGCAAGAGGCTTATTATCCCACCACCACACATTTGGTTTACACATTGGAAAGCCATAGACAAAAAGCAAACAGCTGTCGGAGCCCATCACATTGATTTAATTAGCTTTGAAGATGTGTACTGTGATCTCCATGTTGTACAATTGTGGAAGTTTACTCAGATGAATGGCTGAAAGCAGTTACACATGCTGCTCTATTTCAACAGAATTGAAAGTTGTTAAAGAAAAAAAAAAAGAAAAATCCCTTTCTATAAATGTCAGCCATCTTTGTTTCCTTTTTAGTAGGTTGGTTACTGACAAATTCAAAATTTGAAAAAATTCACAATGGGACAATGCAGTTTTTGAAAAGTATCTGCACCATGAGTTCCTCCTTATGATCTCAAATACCAAGAAGAATTCACATAAGCAATGATCTGAGAAAACACAGATGGTGATACAGAGTGCATGCCAAGATGTCCTCTGAGGTTTCAGGTACCAAGCACCTCAATAATCTATAACAACCCACACATTGGGATATGTTGTAGAACTCATGAATGATCAAAATGCCTTACAATTTGGTTTGAAATATTTTAGAGATTGTGCAGGGGCTGATGCCAATATGAAGTCCCACTTTGCAAACATCCTAGGAGAGCTTTCCATTGTGAGAACATACTCTCTACCTAGACATGTCTCTATAGCTTCTGAAGGATTGACATATCCAGCCACAGCACATTTTCAACTCGTTTGTTCATAGATGATGAAACTATAGAAGTTGTATTTTCTTCATTGTGTTTCCTTCAGAAAAATTAATCTGCATAAAAGTATTGACTCTGGACCAAGAAGGTGACATAGTAGGTTCCTGAATTTCCCTCCTTCCATGGACACACCGAATATACAGCTACACACAGAGCAGTTTTCTCTGAGGAAAATCCAAAAACTAGTTGAGCAATTCCTATACATCCAGCAACTGAGAAAACACCTACAGAAAAATGGGTAAGAAAGGCTGAACACTGTATAGCCATAAACCCTAGGCCAGTACAGGGTTTATGTTCCCTCCAATCAGGAGCAAACCTCCAGCTCCCAACTTCTCCAGCATGAAAGGGTTTGGACCACATATCTAGCACCTCAATTTTAAAGCCTGCCACCTTTGGGACATGCCTCCCATCACCTATGTCTGATAGATACTTGAGTAGCCCTATACTGTCTGTCTGGTTTTGGAATCAGGATAATAATCCCGTCACTGAATGAGTTGGAAAGTATTCTTTCCTCTTAAATTTTCTGGAAGAGTTTGTTTAAAATTGTATTTTTTCATCCTTAAATTTTTGGTGGAACTCACTAGCTAAGGCATCTGGGCCTGGACTTTCTTTGTGAAGAGGATTTTACCTACAAATTCAATTTCTTCAATAGGTATAGGGCTACTCAAGTATCTACTTCTTCTTGAGGGAGCTTTGGCAGTTTGTGTCTCAAGGAATTTTTCCAATTCATCTAAGATGCTAAATTCCTATAAAGTTATCCATTTGATATTTGTAGAATCTATAGCCATGGTATCTCTCTTATTCTTGATATGGGTAATCTGTCTTATCCCTTTTTTTTTAATAACTAGGATTAGATATTTATCAATTTTATTGGTCTTCTCAAAAAAACCGAGTTTTTGTCTTCATTTATTTTTCTCTATTGTCTGTTTCCTATGTTAATTAAATCCCACTCTGACCTTTGGGCTTAAATTTGCTCTTTTTTTCTAGCTTTCTAAATGGTAGCATTTAATTTTGATATGGACTATTTTAATTTTCATTTAATTCAAAATGATTTCAAATTTCACTTTTTATTTCCTCTTTGATCCATAAATTATTTAGAAGTCTATTATTTCATTTCCACATATTTGAGGATTTTCCAGATAAGTTTCTAAATGTCTTGAGCCTTGTTTTGTGGCCCAGAATATTGTCTATTTTGGTAAATGTTCTCTGTGCAATTGAAAAGAATGCTTAGCTTGTTGTTCTTTGGTAGAATATTCTATAAGTGTCAACTAGGTCAACTTGTGGATAGTATTTTTCAAGTCTCAAATTCTTGCTGACTTTTTGAACCAAACATTGAGAGGATACCGAAATCTTCATTTATAATTGTGGGTTTGCCTATTTCTCCTTGAAGTTCTTTCAGTTGATCCACTGACTTGCATTGTTTTCAGGGAAATCATCCTTATCATTTTCCTTTCAACTCAACAAGTCTTTTTGTTCTCTGTCTGCTTGTAGGATTTTCTCTTTTATCACTAGTGTTGAGCAATTTCATTGTGATGTGTCTTGGTGTAGTTTTGTTCATATTTTTATTCTTAGGACTTGTGCTTTACAATTCTGTACATTTATAGTTTTCATCAAATTTGGAAACTTTTCAGTCATTATTTCTTTAAACATTTGTTCTGCCTTTCCCTCTTCAGGGACTCCAATTATAGATATATTAAGCTGTTTGAAATTGTCCCATAGCTCAATGATGTTCTATTTAAATATTTTGTACTTTTTTATTCCTGTTTCATTTTGAATAGTTTTTATTGCTATATCTTCAAGTTCACTAACCTTTCCTCTGCAATATTTAACCTGTAAGTGAATTCTATTCAGTGTATTTTTCATCTTAAAAAATGTAGTTTTTTTTTCTCTAGAAATTTGACTCAACTATCTTGCCTGTTAATTCTGAGTTACTTTTTATGATTTTTTCCTCATCATCGGTAGTATTATTTCTTTGCATGCCTAGTAATCTTTGATTGATGCCAGACATTATGTATTTTTACCATGTCAAGTAGTGGATATTTCTGTTTTCCTGTACTAAATTTTCTTCTGGATGAAGCTGCTTGGAAAGTTTGATACTTTTGAGTCTTACTCTTAAGATGTGCCAGATGGTATCAGAATAGCAACTAGTCTAAGGTTAATTATTACTAACTAATGAGGCAAGACCGCTTCTGCATTCTCTACCCAATACTCTATGAATTATGAAGTTTTCCAGCCTGACTGGTAGGTATTACTACATCCCTATGTGAGTGCCAGTTACTCTTCCCAGTCACTCTTCCCTCTGACACTCTTAAATGGTTTTTCTTGAGCCCCACACCTATGTGCTTATCAGTACTCTTCTAAATATTCAAATGGAATTCTCTTCAAATCTCTAAACTCTCTCTCCTCCATGTAGCCCTCTCTCCTCTGGTACCTTGTCCCCTGAACATCAGCCTTTTTTATATTCTTATTTCCTAGCTCCATCTCTCCAACTGAGGAAGTCCACCAAACTCTGACTGGTCTCCTTCTACCTGTACTATGGCCTGAACATGCTCTCAAGGCAGTGAACTGAGGCAATCATAGCACTCACACCATTAGTTTCCCACCTCTAGAGGACCATCATCCATCACTGCCTGATGCTCAGTGTTTCTCATATATTTCATCTTGCTTTACAGTTGTTTCACATGGGAAGGTAAATCCAAGCCCTGTTATTATATCTTGCTTGGAAGCAGAAATTGCAAAAGTATACTTAATTTGTTAAAGCTTCCAAATTTGTTTTTAAAATTATATATATGAATTTATAAACTTACATATCTTGTTATCCATAAGGAGATATACTATGTCTAGGTATGAAAATAATTTCTTATAAAAAGACATATTTAGTTCAATAATATGTAAAGAACCCATTATAAATTATCTAACATTCTTCTCAACCACTTCATTTTTTAATGAAACTATGAAAAAATTATTCATTCAACATTTATCATCTTCTTAGGCTAAACTTTGTACTAAAGATTGGAGAGAACAAAACCAGAGAAACTGGTCCCTTTCCCAGGGAGTTCTATCCTTTGAGTTCAGAAGAACAAAAGAATTGCTTTTGTTAAGAATATACTAGCACGGTTTTAACCATTTGCTATCAACAAAGTATTTCCTTATAGCACTACAGTATTCTTTAAGGGAGAAGAAAAGTAAAGGATCTTTCCACATTTAATATATCATTAGCCATGTCATTTGAAATTTTCACACATATTTTTATTACAGAAAAGAAAAGTTTCAATTTGACATGAAGTATAAGTTAGGGAAGTTTTAAAACAAGCAAATGACTGAAAACTTGAGTCTCTAAGTATTTTCAAGACAGCATGTGAACAAAGGGAGAAAGAAAAACCCATCTCATCTAGCTAAGAAAGCATGTCAGGAAAGGGTATCACCTCTTTCTTTCATGAGAGTAGAATTTCAAAGCTTTATAATTTGGTAGGGAGGAGTGAGGAAGGGGAGAGAGGTCAACTGATACCACCAAAGTTAATTGGAGATTTGGGAAGATGTGGATAAAAAAACTCATTTTCTACTACTTTTCCTGGTATTTCTTTATTCTTTTCTTTCTTTTTATCACAAACTTTCATTTTTGTATTCTAAGACATTATAAGTAACTTGCACAATAAATAAGATGATGTGAGCTAATGAATCTACTTGTTCTCTTTATTTTATACACACATGAATGTAATGTATGTATACACACATGTATAATTTTTGCTGATATTTCAATTTAATACTTGAAATTACAATGATCAGATAGATACATTATACTTGAAATGAGGTTGTTCTTATGAAAATTTCTTATTAATTTTGAGAAACACAAGTTGAAAACTTTGTAATATCATTTGGAAACATCCTAAATATCAACAGTTTTAGTTTTCTTAAGAGTAAAATAGGACATTATCAATGAGTGGTGTGTCCAGAATCATAAATGGTGTCAGTAACACGAATGACTTTAAGGAGGGTGTTCATGCTCCCAGTGATGGGGCATCAGCAGCAGCTGCACTATGTTTGAAACTGGAGCACAGGGTATTGAAGGACACAAATGTTATGCTTGATTTGCTTAGAAACCATCTCACTAGTTTAGCAGCTCAATTAGAAAATGAACTTAACACATTAAATCCAAATTGAATCATTTGAAATTCCTTCCATCTCCATCTAGGAGAAAAGGAAAAATCTCAATCAGAATAAATATATACTAAAAATTTATGTAAATTACTAGGTAAAATCAATATAAACCAGAGAGTAGGGTATTTGACCTGTGTCCAACAATATAATTCTTCAAGTGGTTTAAATGTACGGGACTCCTCCATAGTGCCTACCAATATGTATTGTTCCTAGGATGCATGACCAAATGACTGAGGACAAAATGGACTCACAACCAAATTGGGAACGACCTTCTTTTATTGGGCAAATCCTAGGGCTGAGGATTAGAGAATTAAAGAATTTGTATGAGTCACAAACCTTTTTGGAGGAGTTTACCCTCCGGACCTTAATAAACATATTAAAACTGATCATACAGCAATCTTCAAGATTTATAGTAACATCTCAGAATCCTTTCTGGCTCTGAAAGGATAGATTATGTGTCAGTGTCTGGAATATGGCAGGCATTTACCAAATGCTGAACATACTGAATATTCAGTAAATGAATACCCTTTAATAGCAAGAACTGTACCTCTCAGGCTCTAATACTTAACAGTTGCTAGTTAGATGATATTAATATCATTCTTATATGTAATCTAAGTAATTGAAGATTTTCTAGAAGCTGACAAAAGGTCACATAAAAACTTTATTTCATAGCCTTTTATTACTTTTAAAATAACAAAATCCACATACAGTTCTAAAAATAAAGCTACATATTTTATGTTGACATTCCATACTCATTTACACTTTCATTAATTTATCAAATATTATTGAGCTTCTATTAAACTTTAGACATCATACTATATCCCCTTAATACAGAACAATGAGGTGGCTCTTACCAGCAAGATGTTCACCATGGACTGAGGAGACACGAAGCTAAATTAATGATCCAATACCAATGAGCAACACACTAGAAAGAATACAGGTAACAGATTCAAAGAGAAAGGAGAGATTAAGTCCAGAGAGGATAATCAAAGACTTTATTAAGTAGGGGTGAGGTTGGAGGGAGGTGATACCTGAGTTGAGACTTTAAAAAGCAATAATTCTGTTCATGAAAAAAAAGTATAATGGAGAAATTATGCAATATTAAATAAATTATCTGTAACTAAAATTCCATGTTATCTTAAAAAGGAGGTAGAGGAAACAGATTTTTTAAAAAGTAAAAGTGTATTAAACACTATGCCTCAAACAGGGATACTCAAATATATTTTACTTAACTTTGAAAATGAGCGCAATAGAGATTAAACATAATGGGATAATTTAAAGGGAACCACTTTTAAAAATTATACTTTCCAAAAGAGTGAAGTACTATAAGCAAAAAACACAGAGCATACAGAAAAAAAGACAAAAATTTATAAGGAGCATCTGGGAGGCAAGTATAGAAAAACAGAAAGCAAACGATAATATGACAGAAATATACAACAGTTATTTTAAAATCTGTAAGCATAAAATGAATAATTAGTCTATGTTAAAGTCTTGTGAACTGAATTAAGAGAAAAAATTCAACTAGATGCTGTTTATAAAGATCATACCTAGAAAAAGCATCACAAAAATCTGAAAAGGATGAACAATATAAATGAGGCAAATGCAGAGTAAGTTTACGTATTCCATAATTAACATCAGAAAAAAAAAGAGATAAAAATCAGATAAATAGTTTAAAAGAGTGAAATTTTAACATAATAAAGGGTAAATTTACAATAGAGAAAAATGACATACTTTTATGCCTTAAATTTTTTTATTACATATTGTTAGACACAAAGAGAAACAGGCAAAATCACAATAGTTTAGGAAACAGTGTTCATAGTTATTCTTGAACAGATCAAAATTCAGAAGTATTAAATTTGTCTATGGTATGTCATAGGGAAATCAATATTTATTTTAAAAATTCAAATCTTTAAAGTAAAAAACAAATTTCAGGGAGAAAGAAGTTATTGCATTTGGAGAATGCTAATTAAAATTTCAAAAGGCAAGCCTTAAATAGTCAAAAACGATCATGAACGTAGAATAGAATTAATAAAGCTAATTTGACATACACATACACACATAGCAGACTGTGTATTATCTTGTTCATGAAATATCTGTAAAGAGTAATAGTATGTTAGAACACAAATTTCAATAAAAATGAGACCAAAGCAATAATCAAAATATAATAAACATTTTCTGAGTTGAAGAACTCCATGTGTACATTGAAAGGTCACACATTTTACAGAATAAAACAATGATAAAAGCACTCATACTTACACACTTTTCAACAAAGTTTTTAGAATGCATAGACATAAAAAATATTTCAAAAATAATCCAAACAGGAAACAGGTGTCCTACAATGAAAAATAAAGATGGTGTTTCTCATTCTTCTCTGCAACTATGAATTTCTAAAATGCAAGACTGACTCCAAATTCTATATGCAGTGAAGTGGATATAAGACAACAGATGTTATTAAAGAAATGAAAGAGACCTGAAAATGTTCCAAACATACTCCTTTCTTGAAGGTATCACATGGCAAGTGCAATGCTAAAAAGTGTGTATTATTTCATTTCGTTCTCATATCATCCTACAATGTAGGTCTCTGGTGCCATTTAAAAAAAAAGAAACTAAAGCTTAGATTAAGCAGCTTCCTCAAGATCTAATATAAGTCAGGATTTCAGCCTAAGTCTGTTTGGCACCAAAGTCTTTGATTTTATTTGCCGGTCTATATAATTTTCCTAGTTATTAGGATACTTTCCATCAAAACATTAGAACAAAATATATGGTAAATTTCATGACGATTTATGGGCTCCCTAGTCACCCCTATAGTCTTCTAACTGTATGTCTTGGATGGCAAACATCACTATCTCCTTCCTTTTATTTTTCTTGTTTTAAATGTCAGGTGGATAGAATTGAACATGGCATAGATGACGGATAGTTCGTGGACATCCTTCTGATTCGTATTATTTTTTCCATCAAAAACTATCCTCAATCCCATTCCTTTCCCTCTTACATCAGCATTACTCTCTTTTATTGTCTTCCTTCCAATCTACTTTCCAAATAATTACATTCACAGTCTCTACAAATTCCTGATCTGTTGTTCCTCTTTGTCCCTCATGAAGCTTTGTTTTGTTTTTCATTTTGTTTAATGTTAAGCACGTAGTTCATATTTACTTGGAAAATCTTTTTCTATCTCATTATTTTCAATTTAGTTAACTAATTTTCCCAGAGTAAAAACTGAAACATTAATACTCTGATACCAAACAACAAACACTCTCTAATGCACCTTAACTGTGCAGAAGGGGAGGCCAGAGACGAATATAGGTGAGTTTATAAACGGAGACTTTTCATCCTACTGGCCTAGATTGAGAGTGACAGTAATGATTAATTTGGAAATAAAAAAAAAATACATAGATTTATTTATTTATGTATGTGTGTGTGTATATATATATATAAATCAAAAGTCAAACAAGGAAGCCTTTTTTCATGGTATTTAATAACATTGCCTTATATTTAAAAATAATTAGGATAACAGAAATGAAAATTTACTAATACACATTTTCAATAATTTTCTAACTTCCTCATCTGTATTTATCAAAAGTCTACCTCATTTCTTTCCTCAAAATCCTCTCAGCTTCAAAATACCTTTTCCATAATAGAAACCAAACTCTTCCTACCTCATTGTCCTTCATTAAAGCATTTATTCAAATGTGCTTTTTATCATACTTAGTTTGTTTGAACTATCTCCCAAATGAACTGTAAAGTATCTTTGCCATTTCTAACATAGGTCCTTACATATAGGTGGCTAATAAACATTTGTGTAATTTAATAAATTAGTACTTTGAAATATCTTTATGATTTTAGAATATTGAATGCCACAACAGGGGAATAAAGGGATAATTGAGATAATATATGCAAAAATATTTTGAGATCATTCAAAGATAAGGGTTTTATCTTTGTATATTATAATTTTTATTATCCCATGATTTTATTCAAAAATTCACCACTGCCTCTGCTTCTATGTAATTACATTGCTTTACAAGTATTTATCTCTTTTTAGCAAATGAATACTTTTATTCATTTTGGTACTAATTTTACAAATCTGTAAATTATAGTATTACTATGGACTAAATGTTTCTGTGCCCCCAAAATTCATAGGTTGAAATCTAGTCCCCAGTATCGTGCTATTTGGAGGTGGGACACTTGGGAGGTGATTAAATCATGAGGATAGAGCCCTTATGAAGGCAATTAATGCCCCTATAAAAAAGACACAAAAAGTTCCCTCATGCATTCTGCCAAGTGAGGACATTTCCAGAAGACAGCTGTCTATGAACTGGAAGCAGGCCCACGCCAGACGCCAAATCTGCCAGCACCTTGATCTTAACTTCCCAGTTTCCAGAACTGTGAGAAATAAATGTGTGTTGTTTAAGCAGCTGGTATTTCTGTTACAGCATCCCAAATGGACTAAGACAATTTTATAAAATATTTGCATCACCCATCCTAAATATTTTATATCTTGAATTTTAAGTGACACGAAACCTAACTTTGTATTTCCATGAATTTTATAGAGCTCTCCCAACATGATTTTTTCTATTATAAACATTTTCATCATATACACAAGGAAAAGTAATACTTTAAAATATTTATGCTATTTGATTGAATATTTTATTGTGAAGAAGCAAGTTCATAAGAATTTTGAGCAGATTTCTTTGCTATAAAGTTATCTTTCTTCACCTTCAGTAATTTTAAGTTTAATTTTAAGTTTATTTTTAAGTTTAACCACAGACTGTATATAAAATGTTTGTATAAATTTATGTCAGAGGAACAGAGACCTGCCCCCTCCCCAATTTTTTATATTACTGGATGAGCCAGATGTTTAAATAAACATGTGTCTTGAGACTTTGCCTCAAGTTCAAGATAACTTGGTCTGTGTAGAACTGTAGGAGTGTCATACTCTTCTTCCACAAATGCCACTGCATATGAACTTTCAAAGAACTCATCCTGGGAATACATGGAAATATATGTATTTATTTATATTTATTATATTAAAATATATTTTAGCATTTTATTTTATTATTAGTTTTAAGTATATAATGAATATATATTTGTTATATTAAATATATAATAAATATGTATTAATATAACAGATAAAATATATATTTATTATATTAAAAATATATTTTTTTGGAAACAAAATATTGATGTAAGAAAACAAAACAGCAAAGTAGTTGATTGCCTTTAAAATTTGGATCCCAAATCATTCTGAGCTTTAATAGAATGAACCAAGATCTTTATCACTACACAGTAAGTAGTAGTTAATGTAGACGGTTAGTGTAGACTCTTCAGAGCCCTTGGTGAATAATAATGGCTAAATCCAGGAAACCTGTAGCTGGGTCTCTCTATTGAAGACTGTGAGTATCATTCAGGAGAGCCCTTACAGAGAATTTGAACGTAGAAACCATAAAGACCAGGCAATCCTCAGGTATAGATGCTATTCAAAATTTTGACTTCTTCAAATTACTTTCTGGGCATTTATGTCTATTAAGTATAGTCCTTCCTAAGAATCTTTTTGACGGAAACTGAATCAGAATTCTGACACTGCATTCTTCAATCTACTTCCTCTGAGCTTCACGTAAAGATTTTCTTTTAAAATTTAAAGCCTGAAAAAGTTTGCCTCTCCCAAGCCATGGTTATGCTTCCTCTGATCTGATCATGAAAATTAACTAACTGGTCAAGACTCCCTTTTCCCTCAGAGCTAACTGTAAGGCAGAATGATAGTAACCGTTTAGAGTCTAATCACCAGCGTATATCTTTTCTACCCTGCACTTGCCTTTCCACTTCTGCTTATGGTTTCTTCCTTATTTTCTATGTCTACTTTGTCATTATTATAAATACATGTTCCCACTGAAGGATACTTTAAATCCTTTGTGGATCAAGGTGGCAAATAAGTAAGGAACAAAATGACTATTTATAATCTGTCTCATTAATACCTTAATCTACTTAATAATTTTTTTTATCTTCTGTCCCTTCAAAGGCATCCCCTCATCAGTAAATGGCTCCACTGTCTACCCAGGTCTCATGCCACAAAAGTAGGAATCATCTATAATTCTCTTTTTATCGCCCTTCGCATACAATTCATCAGTCAATTCCATTGATTCTTTCTCATAAATACAATCTGTTTAATTTTTGGATTTTCTCCCCTTCCATCTCTATCACTTCTGCCCTGGAATAGGTCCGTACCATCTATCTTTCTTCTGGGTTACTACAAAAGCTTACTAACAATTCTCTATTCTTCTCTTATTATTCTACTACATTTACTTTTTTTAAGACTTTTTATTTTTAGAGCAGTTTTAGGTTCACAGAAAAATTGAGAAGAAGGTACAGAGATATCCCACATACCTCCCACCTCCACATATGAATTACCTCCCTCATTATCGACATTCCCCACCAGGTGGTACATCTGATGAATCTACATTATTACATCCCTATCACCCAAAGCCTATAGTTTACATTAGGGTTCACACTTGGTGTTGTACACTCTATGGGTTTAAACAAATGTATAATGATATGTATCCATCATTATAGTATCATACAGAGTATTTTTACTGCCCTAAAAATCCTTTGTGCTCTACCTATTCACCCCTCCTCCACCCTCGACTCCCAGCAATGACTTATCTTTTTACTTCCCCATATTTTTGCTTTGTCCAGAATGTCATATAGTTGGAATCATACAATATGTAGGCTTTTCAGCCTAACTTTCACTTAGTACATTTAAGGTACCTCCATGTCTTTTCATGCTTGATAGCTCATTTCTTTTCAGTGCTGAAAAATATTCCATTGTCTGGATATACCAGTTTATTTATCTATTCACCTACTGAAGGACAGTTTGGTTGCTTCTGTTTTGGCAATTATCAATAAAGCTTCTATAAACATCTGTGAGCAGTTTTCATGTGGACATAAGTTTTCAACTTATTGTGGTCAATAACAAGAAGTGTGATTGCTGAATAGTATAGTAAGAGTATGTTTAGTTTTGTAAGGAACCTCCAAAGTGCCTTCCAAAGTGACTGTACCATTGTGCATTCCCAACAACAGTGAATGAGAGTTCTTGTTGCTCCATATACAATTACTTTTTTAACAAAATTATCTTTTGAAATATAAAGCAGATATTTCTCTCTGGTGTTTAACATCCTTCTGCAGGGTTCATTACACTTTAAATAAATCCAAATCTTTTTCTGGCCAACAATGTACCACCTAATCTAGCCACTGCTTATGTCTGTCCCTCCAATCATGATGACACCAGTATGTGGGCCATATCTCATCCTCAGCATGCCAAGCTCATTCTCATTTTTCCATCTGTTGTCTCTAGCCAGAGCCCTCTGCCCCATACTGTCTCATGGCTGCCTCTTCTTCCAGATCTCGCCAACCGATCTCAAGTGCTGTCTTTTCAGAGACACTTTTCTCACAACCACTCCTCACCAGCACCATCACCAAATTAACAGTGCCAACTCCCATCACCTGCCAGCTCTTTTCCCAGTTTTATTTTCTTCATTATACTTATCTCCCTCTCCATCTTATTATCTTTGCTTATTACTTATTCATCTTCTGTCTTCCAATATATGTTTCTCGAAAATGAGGGCAGTGTCTTTCAAGAGTATTGCTTCACCTCCACATCCAAAAACACACATACTACGTGCTCAATAAATATTCATCAAATTCATGAATATTTTATGTTTCTTAAATGTAAAGCTCAACAATTTGAATTAGGCTAGTGAGAAATAATAAAGAATAGTAAGACATACTGCCTTCTAAAAGCTAAAATCTATTTGGAGAAACAAGGTCAATATATACAACACAATTAAATAAAAACACAAGGGCAATCTAGGAAGGGCAAACGCTTCGTCACTGTATATGAGCATAGCAAGTTCAATGAACAGTTAAGAAAGCAGCCTGTCTAAAACTTGTGCACCAGAATTCACTGCTCCTTGAATGCTAGGCTGAAAAGTGTGGAGTTTAATCTTTAGACTATCTACCCTGTATAAGAGGTAGATGGGTTACATGTGTTAAAAACCTAGCTCTGCCTTCTATTTTCTGGGTTAATTTTTTGGCTCTTATTCTCTTTATTTATAAAACAGGAATAATATCTAACTGATTCACTCAATGTTTTGAGGGCATTAATTAGGCATTACTCTAGAAATAGTTTAATTTTTTACATAAAAAGACAAGGGTCCTATTATCATTGAGTTTCTTTCCTCATAGGATATTATTATAATAAACATGAGTTTGTTATGTGAGATAATGCATGAAAGTGTGTAGCACAGTACCAGGTACCAAATAATCACTCAAAAATTCAGCTATTATAATTTTTCTTTGGTAAGAGGAAACATTTTAGGTTTGGAATAGGAAAAAAAATGTGTTGAAAGTAGGGTTTCAAAAAGAATAATCTGTTAGAAAGAAACAGAAATAATTAGAAAGGGTTGATATTAGAGGCAGGGAAACTAGTTATGATGTTTGTAAATTCTATGGCTTTTTATCATTCTGCCAGAATTAAGTATAATTACAAAAGCATATACTCGATTTTACTGGGATTCTGATAACCTTCCTCAGAGTAATTCAATTCCCTCGCCCCTGCCAATAATGGATTCTGGCAATGACCCACGTCTCGGTAGCATACTTAGAATAAACAGTAGGTAATAAATATAGCAAAGACCTTGCCATATCTCAGCATCCTCTCAATTTTTATTCACTTACTAATCACAAGCATCTAATATACTGAATACTGTGCTGGGCATTCTACCCAAATTAAATAATTTCTGATATCTAAGAGTTCTAAAAGTGAATGAAGAAGAAAATATACAAGCGTATTCTTAGAGAGTGGTGGACAATTTAATATGAAAGTTCAAAGAAGAAGCAAATGGCTATCATAGGAGACTTCATAAAGGGGATAATGGGATAGTCAAGAATGAATAGGAGTTTGCCAGTCATAAAAGGAAGAAGAAATAATAGCATTCTTCACTGATAATAATGTTAACCGCTAACATTCATTGAGGCCTTACTATGTGTCAGTTACTGTTTTAAGTGTTTTAGAAGGATTGACTGATAATCCTAATAATAAACCATGAAATGGCTACTACTATTATTTCTGTTTTGTAGATGAGGAAACTAAAGCCCAGAGTTATTAAGTAACTTGCTTATGGGCATATAGCTATGAAGGAACAAAAGATGTATTTGAATCTATAGAATCTAATTCTAGAGTCTGTGCTCAGATTATACTCTTTCTCTGTAGCATATTCTGCATTCCATTAATCTCATACCTATTTAATGTTCTTTATAAAAAAATTAAAAAGGGAAATTAAAAAATCTACTTTCAATCCCCTATCCAGCGACCTCCAATGCAAATGGTTCCTTGAACACTGGTTTCCCACATGTTGTGAGAACAGAGGGTATAATTTCCTTACCTCTCTCTTGGTCATGAAACAGAAACATAAAAGACTCTCGTGCCACAATCAATTAGATTTGGAACAAGATATCCATCCCTGGGAATCACCTGCTACTTCATTTATCAAAGTCACCAAAAGTATTGGTGACCTGAAAGAACAAGGTCAGGCAAGTAAATACTGGTAGAACTTTGGAGATACCCAGTTTTATTAATAGTTTTCTGTTTCAAATTGGTACAAAGCAGAAGTTATAAATTCATAGTAATTCACAGGAGTGTAGACTGACTATGAGTATTGGAATGGCAAAAATGAGAAGGAGATATAGGTGATTATAAATATTTTGATTTTATTAGGAAAGAAAATCCTCTAACAATCAAGGAATAAAACAAATCTTTTAGACTAGTAAAACATAATTTCTATATCATGAAAAAAAAGTTTTTATTTATCTGTCTCCTAGGAGGGCACCAAAAAAATAAATATAGGTAAGAGGAAAATATTTACTGTTAACACCAAATACAAGGTCTTTCTTAATATTGTACAAAATGCCTGGAATATAATCCAGACTAAATTAATTTTTAGACCTATCTTAATGTGGCCATCTAATATCTACTTTAGACAAAAATAATCAAGTAAAGGTAATCTCCAAAAATGAACAAAACCCTGTCTATTTCCAGCAATTACATGTCCATGAAAAATATATTATTTTGTAATACAGTGTATGAATAGGCCCATTTATATTTTGAATCATGTTTTGAGACCAGCAGTATAGCATAGCAATTAAAAAACAGATTCTTGAGGTAGACTGTCTGCATTTGAAACTTTGAGTTAGTTACTTAGCCATCTTGTGCTTCAGTTTTCCCTTCTATAAACTGGTGAAAGTATGAGTATGTGCCACATATAGATGCTGTGAAGATTAAATAAGTGAACACATGAAAAGCTTGTAGAACAGGGCCTGGTACATAGTGATTCTTGGTGAATGTCTGCTATCACTTGCTAATGTTGGTTTCACACATTGTATCACGAATTAACCAAGATATTTAAGTAGGATAGATACAATCAGTACTAGCTGTTTTTTTTTTTTTTTTTTTTTTTTTTTTTTTTTTTTTTTTTTAATGCAATACACCCTTGTAGACTGTATTTAATGTTTGCATTTGTGTTTAAAATCCTGGCTACACACATACCCTGTATCCTAATTATGAATTTCATAGCCATGCACATAGTAAGCTTTCATTCTTGTTATGACAGCAATATGGATGAAAATAATATGGTGAGTTTGTGCATCAATTTGTTGAACATTGGTAGGAACTTGCAAATAAGTGGATAGCAAAATAACAATTAGAAATATAATTCCTTAGTAGGCAAAAAGAGCAAACTAAAAAAAATGTAGAGATAAGAAATTCAGATAGAAAACACAGACAGATTCTGCTTGAATCACCATTTAACAATTGAGGAAATGTACTCCCTACAAGTCTAAATGTTTTATTTATAATGACCATCCATTTTTAAAGAGTTAAAATAACTTGCTCACAAGTGTCAATATTTATTTATATAAAGAAGTTATGTATATTTGTTTGCATTATTTGAAATAAATACTCCCACAAATATTGTTGTAGTCACTGGGTACCCCTGGTCCCCTTTGGGCCTACTAATCAGCCAGGGCTCAGCTTTAGTTCGGCTCCCAGACTGTCATCACAGCAGGACTCTTGCCTGGTCTTGGCCTCCGCTGCCACTTCTTCTCTGGTACCAGATCACTGCCAGCACCCATTTCATCACTCTGCCTCAGAGTTAAAACCACCAAGGGATATCACTCCACTGTTCGTTCTAACAATAAAAATAATCCCATTTGTCATTGTTTATTAATAAGAACATAACCCAAATATTGAGGGAACTTGTAAACAGATCAAAGAAAGCCCAGATAAAGACACTGAGTTGATTGGTGGGGAACAATCAGGGATCAGGTATGTCCGATAAATGACTTGGAATATGTGAAAGGCTGAGATAGGAAAAAGGTATTAGGCTTGTTCTTATGTTACTCCCAGATGTAGGCCTGGGACTGTGACTGAAACTAACGGGGACAGATTTGGACTTAAGATATGGATGGACTTATTGACAATCAGAAGGTTAAATAGGTTCCTTGTGTGGCTCTGAGATTCCATCTTATCAGAGATGCTCTGGAGTTTGTTCCAAAACTATCTGGATGAGGTAGCTATACTGACTGACCTTTCAAGTCTCAAAGTGGGAATATGTGACTAAAAAGCTATGAAATATAAGAAAAATATGAATAAACTGATGCTCACAAAAAATGGTTTCCATGGGACCAAAAGAAAGCTTTCCAACAGCAAGATGTGTTTTTCACACAAATAAAATTGGAAATGTAATGAGCTATTAAATGTGCATATATATGGTCACCGAACTAAACGTTTTACATACTCTTGTGGGTTAGACTATTCTCCCAAAATGACATGTGGAAGTCCTAACCCATGCGTGTGACCTTATTTGGAAATAGGGCCTTTACAGATATATTCACATTAAGATGAGGTCATACTGGATTAGGGTGGGCTCTAAATCCAGTGACCAGTGTCCTTAAAAGGAAAGAAAGATCTAAGACAAACAGATACAGAGGGAAGAAGGTCATGTGCACACAGAGGCAGAAAATGATGTTATGTAACCACAAGCCAAGGAATGTCAAGGATTGCTGATAACCACTGGAAGCTTGAACAGGCAAGGAAAGATTCCTTCCTAGAGCCTTCAGAGAAAGGATGGCCCTGCCAGCTCCTTGATTTTGGACTCCTAGACTCCAGAACTCTGAGACAGTAAATTTCTGTTGTTATAATTCATCTAGTTTGTGGTAACTTGTTACGGCAGCCCTAAGAAACTAACATATGTGCTATATTTGATTTATTCATTATAGCAATATTATGAAAAGTATTATGATGTCTAATGATGAATGAAAAAACAATTGGAGAGATTAGAAAACTTGGTCAAAGTCACACACTAGAAAATAGCAAAGCAGAACTCCATCCATATTCGTGCTTCTCTGTATCTCACTCCCTGCTCCATGCTATCTCCTACAAAATGCACTCACCCAGAGAATAAACACACCCTTTAGTATTGGGGGCATAAATGTTATCTGACTTGTGCAACAGAGCCTCAGTTTTCACTTAACTATTTTCATGAATCCCAGAGGAACTCAGTTTTTGGCCATCATCTGTAGCAAGCCAGAAGTTGTTTCATAACCTGATTTGGGAGTGAGAGGTCAAGGCCCAGGAATAAAAGCAAAGTGCAGATGGGATGTGGCTTCCCTTCACACCAGTTATGTGCCAGTACTTTCTGAGCGGCCACATTGTCCTTCGTGTGTCACATTAAATAGGATATTTGCTGAACTCTGATTTGGAATTTATTGGAAGGAAAATATAATCAAAAAGGTCTGTATTGAAAACTTTCAATAAGGAGATAAAAAGTAGTAGTTTGTGCAAATAAATAGTCTATTGTTAGCTTAGAGATTCAGGAAACAATGGTGGGAGGACAGTTAGAATCCATCGCTGGTTTCTATTTTAGTCAAAGAGCTGATCTAAAAGTGTCAAAAGTCTTTGTTACATCTTTAAACAGATTTTTTAAATCATGCGTAAAGAAAGTAACAAAGAAAATTGGAATTATGGATGAGCTTCTGAGGAATTTTGATGAAGGCTGACATTCCACTTCTTACACATGTGGTTATCATCTGGATGCTCATCTGCTCCTTCGCCTAGAGAAGGAGCTTTTGGCATGAGAAATTTGTTGGCTGGTGGTAAGCAGCTGCCAGGCAAGCCTCCAAGTGGTTACCTGCTTCACATGAGTGAACCTTTTAAAAGATTTATACATATGTATGTGCTAATAAAAATTAAACAGAAGAATGTACCCAGGTACTTTTAAAGTCATGGAACTATTGTGTCTTTGTACATAGGGAACTGCTAAATTTTACTCTTGAGAAAACAATGCATCATAGCAGTCATGCTGGAAGAATTTATGTAAACAGATATATGAAAATCAGATTTATCCATAACAGTAAACTACGAATATGGCCTCAAATCTCTAGAATACAGTTGTGAGTATAGATATATGTGGAAAAGCTCACTCACCCACCATAAGAACCATCTCAACTGCCAGGATGAAGCAGGGTGGTTTGCTTCAAAGTAGAAACCCCAGAGCTAGAGGTGACTTACCCTGGGATTCGGCTCACCCATCATTTATTGGGTAGATACTTGGTGTCTTGAATCAACTGGGGTTATAATTGCGACCAAATAGCAAGGTGGGGTGGTATGATAAGTGGAAAAACATTGGCTTTAGGAGTCAAGTTCCCAGTCCCAACTCTGATGTTCACAAGCTGTGCTATCCTACCAACCTAGCCTCTCTGAATGTCAGTTTCCTCATCTGTGCACTCAGGTATCACATCAGCCTCACAGGCTGTTCCAAGTGTTATCAAATGAGACTGTGCATGTACAGTAACTAGCCAGGACTTGCTTGCATCATCATGTCTCAATAAATGTATTTCTTCCTTTCCTTCTTCAATTCTCAACCACTCCTTGACAATAACCTCAGTTTTATACAGGGCTTACTCTACTCCCAATGTCTCTGTGGATCAGACACACCCCTCCTGAGCAAGCTTCCTGCCAAGTCTTCTGGTCCCTGAAGCAGCAGGCTACATAACATGTTCAATCCCTCTGGCCAGAGCATAAAGAGAAGGCTCCTGAGAAAAGTTCTGATTGTAAAATAGTTGAGATTCATAGGTCATGTTTAGGATTTTGTACTTTTTTCGTAGTAGTAATAAGTGATGTAGAAGGGCTTTAAACAAACTTTGAGCTTAAAGGATCACTCTACATCTAGGGATTGAACTGTGGAGACAGGAGGGGTTGTAAGACTTGTAGTAGTTCAGCTAAGAGATGTGAGATCTTGGGTTGGGGAAAGGGACAGGTGTCAAGGAAGAGAAAAATAACTGGATAAATTTAAGAGAAAATTGCAGGCAGAATGTTAGCCTGGAGACTAATTAGATATCAAATACATGGGGGAAAAAACAATGGCACATCCATAATAGACAAGAGCTTAGAATAATATCTAGTACATAATAAACATTCAATAAATGTTAGCTTTATTATTATACTTTCTTATTACTTAATAATACTTATAAATATATAATGTTTAATATAGTAATGTTATATATAATTAATATATCAATAATTTATATATAATACATTATATAGTAATATAATTATTTTATTATTCTACTGGCTATATAATATGTTAAAATATACACAAATCACACATAAACTTGATTTTTTATTAGTACAATATTATGAAAGGATTTTTATTGCTTCGCTTTTGAAATTCTTTGGCTAGGCATCTCAGTGTATTTACGATTGGTTATATTTTATAACAAGCATCTTGCACATTCAGAAATTTTTACAAAAAGGGAAATCTAAACTACAGACTTCTTCCAAATGTCATGAAAATTTTATGAATACTAATTTTAACAACTAATGAAGTTGACTTAATGTTATGTTCTGTAGACATTTAATTAAACATTTATCGATGTTAGTTTTACGGTTTTATTTTTCAGATTTTGGAGTGCATCATTTGTTTTTAGGCTCAAATATTTTCAAAGGACCTTAAAAAAGCTCTGAGGACCTAAGTCATGTGCCTATTATATTCAATAAATAGAATGGACCTGAAATGGTGGACAACTGAGAAAGAAGAAAGTGAAGCCAGGATCATAACACACCAGATTTTGTAATAGGGGACAATTTGGGGAAAGAATGATATCACATAATCTAATCTCTCTCAACTTTTATTAATTGGTTCCCAGGCTATCTTGCCCTTAATCTGGGGAGTTTACCAAATGTCCATATAGTTTAACAAACACTATTTACCTTTTTACCCCTATTTATATGTAAATAAGCGCTTATCAAATAAGTCTTTTGTCAGACTGTTTAGGATGAAATCACCACATATTCATGGCTATCTTGTGAAAGTATTGTTTGAAAAACAAACAAACAAACACTACCTCCATAGGATAACATTTTTGACCTTACAAGGGTATTAAAAATCATAATTCAGAAAGAAAAAATGTCTTGCAGAAGATCATGTAGCAGTTACTGACAGCACGAAAGGAGTCACTTACAGAAATACTCTGACTAGTTCTTACAGGTTCTGATGGCTTTAAGAGACAGAGGCATGCCAGCTAGCAACTTGCAGCCTAGAATCTCTGTATAAACTCACAAGGCATTTAAAGTGTTCACACTCTGGTCCCATACGTAAAAGCAAAGCTTTTAGAACTCACTGTGAGAACAAATTAGGGAAACTAAAATGACTGAAACAATCTGTTAGGAAATTAGTTATTTACCATAAATCTTATTCACAGTACTTGGATGCATTTAAGAATTTGCCTAAAATGTAAAATGATAGAAAAAACACTCAACCTTTTCCATCTTTTCCAGTGGAAGGCATAATAACATGAGATTTTCTCAAGTGATTTACTTGATGAGTCATGAGAAATGACAAACTGATCCTTGATTCATATAAAGAGTAACTTTTATTCTGGACAGTTCCTTACCTGATATTGCTAGATGAAGATATGAGAAAAATGAATTCTATACTGATTTTCCCCAGGGTGACACTGGTCAAACTACAATGTTGGAAAGAGAAATACTTTCTGCAGTGTTATAATAAAGGAGTTCTAACTACCACAATAATTATTTCTTTTTATTGCAGCTATCAATCATTGAGAGCTTACTACTATGTGTAATGTGCAAAATAAGATCATTTAATCTTTATAATCCCAATATTAAATGTCATTGTGTCACTTTTACACATGAAGAAACTGAGTCTCAGAGGATTTAAACAAGTTAACCAAAGTTTAACAACTAGGCTTCCTGTTAGCATGGCCTTGCCATTACGAACTATATACAATTTTACATTTGAATTACAGGGCATTAGCCAGTTGCTAGGCATTTCTGAAGCTATCCCTGTAGTTGGTTACAATAGCCTAAAGATGAAGCTAGAGTTCTGAAAAGATGTAGAAAAGTGTTTCCTATCTGCTTTAATGTTACTGATATATCTGAGATAATCCAAAGAGTCTGGGGAAAGAATGACAGTTTGGAAATGGCTGCTTGATAACTCTTTTGGAAACACTATCTTAAATTCAATTCAACACCTCATCACCCCTACCAATCTCAAGGATGTTGCCAAGGGCTCAAGAAATCCTACAGCTCGAGCAATCACAATGGCAACTCTGGTTGTAATAAACCCAAACTCCTAACTGAAAACAAACAAAAAAATCATGGTATCTGTGTTGGGATGTTTTCATCACCATCTACTTACCTACAGTTTTTCTTTGCTGTGAAATCTTGTAGTAAGAACCATTGCTCAGGGATAGGCCCAGAGCTTATCAGAGTCCCAGAGTCATTCTGGTTCTTCACTCCAGGTTTTTCTCATCCAGCTAGCAGCAATGCAAAGCAGCTAGGATAAGCCTTTCTTATGTATGAAATAAAGACAGGAACAACAAAGTATAATTCCAGGAGAAGAAAATGGTTACCTGCCCAAAGGTAAAGAATAATATCTACAACTAGTCTTCAACTGTAAAATGGAAAAACTAAAGTTTCATATTATGTCTAATCCCACAAATTTTATCTTTAATTAACTAATTTTAACTGACTTAATTAAAAATGTATGTACCCAGGCGTAGCCTCAAAAATATGTCCACACTACAAGAATTTAAATAGTTGTATCTTGAAATTTATTCTTTTTAATGTGAATCTTTATAGTAGCATTAATACCTTTTATTTTTGTTTTGTTGCTTTTTGTATCATAGTAAAAACACATTAAAAGAAAATGTATCGTCTTAACCAATTTTAAGGGTATTATACAGAAGTGTTAACTATATGCACATTGCTATACAACAAGATCTCTAGAACTTTCTCATCTTGCAAAACAAACTCTGTACCCATTAAAAAGCTCCTTTTTCCAATCCTTCCCCCAACCCCTGGCGACCATCATTCTACTTTCCGTTTCTAAGAATCTGACAACTTTAGATACCTCATGTAAATAGAATTACGCACTACTTTTTTTGTGATTATCTTGTTTTACTTAGCATAGTGTCCTCTAAGTTCATACACGTTGCAGCATATGACAGGATTCTCTGCTTTTTTAAGGCTGAATAATTTTGTTTTTTTAAATAAGCAATCTTCCTACAATATAATACAGGCTAAAATATTTAAGTTTTCCATCAAAAATTACACATCTGCAGGAAACAAGAGACTTTTAATAGTCCAGCAAGGTATTCTTCAGTGGTTTCTCACATCACTTTCTAAACCAAAAGTCTTACTCCATGTTACTTTAAGTTTAAAAATGTAAGCATTTCAAACAATATTTTGACATTTCCCTTTTTGTGAAAGAGTGAAAGAGGTAAGCGTGCAGAATGTGGGGAAGGTAAGGGAGAAACTCTTACTTGCCAAGCTTCAGTTAGGATGGCACACTAATTTATTAGTATTTGAATAAATTTTATTTCCATGGAAAACACACAAGACAAAATATAAATACTAATTCATGGAGACGGAGACAAAAATCAAAGTAAAATAAAGTCTTTTTCTCCTCTCTCTTAGGGTTTACTGAAAACCAATTTTTTCAATGTCTGAGTTGTTATCTACTTTTAAACCAGCTAGAAAAGTTGACTTTATATAAATGTAAGAAATTCCTATGTTAACTGCGATCAAATAGTGTAAGGCTACCAAAATCTTTATTATTTTGAATATTTTAAAAAAGACTAGGTGTATACTATGAATAAATGCATACACGAATAAAGAATTCAGATAAGCATAACAAGCCTAGAAAAATTAGCTAAGTAGTCATGAGGTACTTACTGCCTGGAGGCCTTATAATTTTGGTTTAGAATTGCTGTGTTTTTCACTCTTCCATTCTAAAATACTTTCAATTATCTGCATTTGAATACTGACCACAAATGTCAACCTGTTCCCTCATAAACATTTTTGTCAGAGCACTAATAGGTAAAAATTAAGCAGAGAGAAGGAATTATATTTCTTGATTCTGGTCTTTCTCTTCCATACTCCAGCTCTTCCCAGACAGGTCATGTACTTTCACTCCTTGATGTCTTTTCATACTTCTCTCTTTAACTGCAATATTCTTCTCTATATAGCTCTTACCAAACCCTAGTTCATCACTCAAAACAATTCAAAAGTTACCTCTTGAGGAGCCTTTCTCAACTCCCCTAGGCAAAATTAGCTTCTATTTTAGTTTCATCACTTTCTATTATAATTTTTATTTGAAAATCTATCACCCCATCACACTATATTATTCTTAAGGATAGGGACTATGCTTTATTCATTTTTGTAGCCCCAGTATTTATTGTAGCATCTAGCACATGCATAATAGGTGCTCAGTACATGTTTGCTGATGTTCTTTCACACACAGACACAAACACATACACACGGACTCTGCTCATTCTTAATATACAGTACTGTCTCCGGTAGCTTATTTTACTATTTGCAAAATGGATTAATAAATCTTTGTGAGATTTTTTTAAACTAAACAAATACTTTTAAAATATACATTGAGGTACTAACTGATTGAAGAGGAAAGTACTTTAGGAGAAAATTTGGATCTTTAAAAACATACATAGATTATACAAGTATTTACAATATGTTTGATATATAACTCGAGCACTAGGTACTTACAGAATTTTCCCTACGCTCTTTAAACTGTAGTCAATTAATATTGCATATTAAAATGTGATAATGATAATAATGATAAGTCTGATGGCATTCAAAAAGTGACCAGAATAATTAGTCAAAGACAATAATAGGTAATACTAATACTAAGAAGGGCACAATGTAACAAAACTATTTCAAAGTCCAAAGGAGTTCCAATTTGAAGTTATTAATTTGGTTGAAATACTTCAAAATCAATAGAGCCAGCCAACAAGAACCTCCCAAGTTCACAAAGCATTTACTTTTTGTAGATGCCTCAGTTTCTTGTCTCTCTTGATCTGATATGAGTTAACTTACAACATGTAGTCTTTCCCACTTTGAATATCCTACAAAAATTGGTCAGAAAAAATAAAAATAAAAACAAAAATGACCACTGTCTCAAGAAACATTAACACATTATCAAGACTCTACACTGAAAATAAAAAGATCTCAAACTGGGAGCTGGAAAAGGGCTGAGAGAGAAACATTAACACATTATCAAGACCCTACACTGAAAATAAAAAGATCTCAAACTGGGAGCTGGAAAAGGGCTGAGAGAGAATATTCTTGTTAACACTTCCCTCTTCCCTGAAATCTGCATAGAGCAATTTTACTTACTATCTAATTCAATACAGAACAGCTAAGAATTAGCTCAGCTTCATTTCTTTAACTTGCAGACTAGGAGAAAGGTTTTGTTTTAACAAAATATCATTGCAAATAAATAATTTGGAATTTTCACGGAGTTCATAAAATTACATTGCCTCCTCCCTCTCTCTCCCTCTTTCTTTCTCTATCTCTCCCACACCCTTTCCTTCCTTCTTTCTTTCCTTTCTCTGAAAGAAATCTAACACCCTTGGCCTTGCTTGTTTCAACAAGACTATTTCTAAATTTTCCCTTGATGAATCTAAATTTAAGAAAATGTGTGACCAGTTGTGTTCTCCCCTCAATTTACCCAAACGACCTCACTGCCACAGTTCAGAGATGCCAGTAGTGAAGTCTCACTAGTGGCTGCCAACACCCCTGAAATGCTGATACAGTAAACTCTCAGGCATCAAAGGGATTTCTAAATCATACCAAGGACAGTTTTATTACTCGTAAAGCAGAAAACCCACACAGAAGAGAAGCTTTGCTGGCTTTACTGTTTATTGGCAGGTGGAACTGATCAAGAATGTGAAGATCTGTGGCACCAATCATTATGGGCTTCTCATGCTTAAATAAGAAAGGATTTCACATCACCCAGCAATAGCAGGGCATTGATGCCCAAAGAAGTACAAACTTGGAGCTATTTATACTCAAGACTGGGCTAGACAGACTGGCTCAGAGAAAATAATATTAAGGGACAAGTGTAGAAGACAGGGAATCTATGCTCAGAAATCACAAATAAAACACAACAGATTATAATTCCTTTGAAAATAAATGTGAAGATGACCCTAAATCAATTCGGTAAAAGTGATATTAAAACGGATAGGGAACTCAGGCCTGGCTTCTTCTGAAATCCTCTTTACAAAGGAGGCCAAAAATTGTATTCCCTGCAGGAGATAATTCCTTGTTTGCAGGCTGCTTTACCAGATGCTGAAATGGGTAGAGATGCTCCTAAAGAACAGCAGCCTGAAGACAGGAGATGGAGGAGAGAGGCATTTTATCTCTAATCCTGCATGCAAGGATTAGAGAGAAAACGTTTTATGAAAATTCTAACGTAGAAGAATTCTAATGTAGAAAGGCAAAACATATATGATAGATAGTCAGTTTCATGATATGAATATTCTTTACTTTGCAAACGATTTTGCTGCAGCATTGCTCTAAATATATTCCTAGTATATTTTACAAATGGTTTTCTCTTCAAAAATGATATGTACTCATTTTTCCAAAGACATCCATTATATAATATAAAAACACTGTGTGATGATTATGCCAAAAAAAACTATATATTATGTTTACTATGCAAAAACAAATTATAAATACTAAAAGCCAAATATTATAATAAATTGTCCAGAGATCTTGATAGTTTGTTATGGAATAATAAGTAAATTAAAATATGAAGAAAAAAAGATGGGTTGATGGATTTAAGTAGAAGTTTGCTTTTAATGAAATCACTCAATCTATATAAGATAAAAATTCTCACCAAGTAATTTTACATATGTAGTTTTCAAAACTCTAATAATTTCAAATGTATTCCATTAAAAGCTTTATAACTTTCTTCATTAGTTACAAATGATTATCAAAGGGAAAATATAGGGATTATAATTTAGTTAAAAATAAAAACAGCTTTTACTGAAAGAATTAACATTAAACTTTGAAAGAAGGAAAATATGAGCATATAATATATGCAGTAAAAAAGCTCACATGTTCATGTATCATGTATCACTTATCAATAAATGTGGAAATGCAGAAAAAAAAAGGAAAGAAAAAAGTCCAAAGGAGTTCCAAAAAGAAAAAAGAAAAAGCCAAATCTAACTGTACAGTGTAATGAGAAACCATTCACTCACAGCACATCTGTGATTACTTAGAGTATAATTCTTTGTGATTCTGAGTATCGAAGATCATCAAAAGCTATAAAGCAAAGCAAGAACCTTTTAAGCATTTGGTATATACTCAGTGATGAGTCCTAAGTCTGGCTTAACATTTAGAGTCGAATTTCAGAATATCTAAATTATGCTACATTTTAAGACTAGAAGCAACTCATTTCAATGATCATTTCAACCTGATGGATTAGGACATTTCTGGAATAAAGTGGCCTTCTGCTGCCTTTATTATTATTTTTATACTATCCACATGTAGAGGATTAGGCATGAAGTCATGCAACAGCTGTCTGGTCATGCATGTGCTATGGTCCAGAGGAAACGAACTGCCCACCTGCAGTGCAGCGGTTAATCTACAGTTGACAAATGGTCTCTAGCCAGATTCAATGTGACATAATGAAGAACTTATAAGGTACACACAAATTTAAAAATGGGGGTGAAGTGAGAATAACTAGTGAGATTATTTTATTTATTAACATCTAGACTTCTAACTCAATAAAAAGGTTTTGATTTTTATTTTAAATAACTTTCTTTTAAGTTTTTCTCAGATATATTGCCATTTGTCAATATCTTATAAATCCTAAAGCTTCATTTAGAAAGCTGATTTCAGAAAGAAAAATTTCTACCACTGGCAAACGGCTTGGAAGCCTTTTCAGAGAATTAGGGGTCATGAGCCAAAACAGCAAAATCCAGCAAAATCGAAGGCAAAGCCTCCTATGGAAGAAGTTATGTTTGCTGAGTCAAGGTCTAAACTGATCACAAGTCAAAACCTAGACCAGTCAGGAGAGGCATACTGCCACAGGGAGGGGACTATGCAGGAGCTCCTAAGACTTGATCACTCTGTTGGACCTCCTTCATCCAACCTGCCTAGCAATGAACCAATGTCTTTACATATACTCAGGTTTAGCTAACTCTGATAACCGCCCTGCTTCCTACACTGCTACATATAGAGTCACATATGCATATTCAGCCTTGGAATGCATTTCCAGAGTGTCTTGATGTGTTTTTCCCTGTTGCAAAGGATTTGAGCTTCAAGAAGACTCCCACCAAAGAGCTGGGAAAAATTCTACCTTCATCTTGTGTGACCCCATCCCTAAACCCAATTCATTTTCCATAAGATGATCTTACGAAGTGCAAATTTAATCATGTTCTTCTGCTGTCTTACAGCTTCCAAAGTAAAAATAAAAGAACTTAAATTTTTTTGTCAGAAATGCCTTCCATCCCTACCCTGTTAGATTGACTTGGGTGCTCTGGGTATAACCCTAAAATATTAGTTATAATTTATTATTGTTATTGTTGATATTGTTATTAATATTATTACCATTCTTATTACTTTCCTTTGCTAAAATATCAGGTCTGTAAAATCACTGCTTGTTTAATGCTATTTCCTTAACATAGTATCTGGAACATAGTAGACACTCCAAAATAGTTGCTGAATGAATGAATAAAATGTATTGCTCCTGGCTACAATATTCATTTGTTTTACAGAAGGTATATTTTGAAAGAAGAATATTTTCCCTGGAAAATTAAAAAACTATACTTTAAAGACTATTTTCATTTATACTTACTTATAATATAGATAATATGCTATATTACATATAACTGTGTGTGTGTGTATTTTATATTTAGAAAGATTCATGACTACTTTTACCATCTGTACATAAATAGGAAACCAGAGCTTTCCCTTTCTTGCCACTGTAATGTAACCTTGATGTGGTGTTACCTAGGCAATGAAGCTGCTGGGTTTGCCATAAATTACCTCTGGTGGGTAAACGTTCACATCAGTGAGGTCTTTACACCAGTAAGGAATAAAGAGCATTAGAAAAATAGCATAAAAACACCCTTGCTTAGATCATTCTTTAAATGATTGAAATAGTCCCTTATCTACTTGGGTTTTAACATGTGATATTTTGGGTTCTTAAAATTAATGACATATGGTATGACATACATAGTCCGTTTGAAGATCTCTCATTTTAACATCTCTGAATTCCCCTTGCTCTTATCTAGGGGCAGCCATTTTTAAATTGCTATTGCTTGCATATGCATAAACTAGAGCACTTTTCTTGTCACAAATGAACAAACACAAACCCTTAAGTTTCATCAACACAATTTAGAACCATGTGAAGAAGGGACATGAATAGTAGTTGTTGTTTGAATAGCCTGATGAAAATTTCTGGCCTGATAAAGTATCATCATCAAAATCTGTAAAATGACAGTTACATCTTAGAAAAAAAAAATTCTAATTGACAATAATGAAAGATTTGTAAAAATTCTGTAACTGATTGTACACAGAATATCTTCTGAAGGAATGTAAATATGGCTCCAAGAGAAAAATGATTTGGAAGAATTAGATTCAAAAAAGTTATTTTAGGGATACCTTATCCAATTTATTTGCAAAATATCTATATCAATAATAAATATCTATGTCTAAAATTATAGAAATACAACTAAAATAATTCTCTAGGCAAATAAACTGTTATAATTACTTACCTACTTTCTAATGAAAACATGATAAAAAAATAAAAATAAAAATAAATAAATGATTGCAAAGTTTAAAACACAAGCTGGGGACAAATGCAAATTATTACTGGCATTTGTTAGCTTTGCATTTCAGCTTTCCTCTTCCTCATTGCAATTTTGAAGTAAATTTATTTTTCTTTGGGTTCTTCCCTATACCACCCCTACACCTCTATTTTAATAGGACAAATTGATTTCCATATGGTACATCGAGCCAAGACAGGAAGACCTTAGGCTTCCCTCAGCTTTCTCTGTTCTTCTGATTATTACAAACTACACCAGTGAACTGGATTCCCCTGACCTTTAACTTCTCTCTTCCTGGTCTCTGAAACAGAATCACTTACAGATGAAGCAAAACTGAAAAACTGCAAACATTTGGGTGCCAAGATGGCTGAGGCTCCCTCTAGAGTAGTTCTGTGCATTGTGTTTTCTTGTTATCCATCTGATTTCCAGCCTTTGATCTGGCCCCAAAGTCACAAAAGGTAGACAGGTAACTTAAGGCTAAAAATTGATTTTTTTTTTTAGAAAAGGAAAAGATGCTATTACATCAAAGTGTTCTCGTTTTGAAAATTAATTCACAAGCACCTACATGCACAGATTTTAAATTTTGGTTCTCATAAAAACCTAGTCTTATAGAAAAAACTCAATAATTCAGTCCAACATTTAAAGGGTGCCTCATTAGTGCAAATCATTACACTGAGTACTGTGGAGAGAATACAAAATAAATAATACATTGTTAATGCTCTTTGAAGATTAGAGCCCAATGGTAGAAACAAATGCACATATGAAAAAATTTAATATACTACACTGAACAAATTCACCTTTTATAGAGCATTACTGTACTGCAAGCACAGGTATACACACACACACACACACACACACACACACACACACACACGTGTGTGTACCCATTAGGGCACAAATAACATTTTCTGTAATTATCATAAGGTCCTTGCACTATACATGACACATTCTATTACTGAACAAAGACATTAAGAAATTTGTCCAAGGTCACACAAGTAAACTAGTAAGTGGCCAGGCTAGGCTTTGAAGTTCAGTCTACTTAATTACCAACATCCATGCTCTTTCCACACAACATCCAGTCATAAGTACTACATATTATAAAAGCCCAAGCAAAGTAAGAGGAAAGTATAGGAGAAAGATAAAACAGAGACAAGTTACCGTCAGCATAAAGATGAGGGAATAATTAATGTTTGTGATAAATCGAAGCACAAAAACATCTTTTCCTTATCAAGTTTTTAACCTTCACCACTTCAGTTGTAAAACTTTAAGAAACAAAAAGGGGGTTATTCTCACCTCATGCATTTCAATTTACACTAAACATAAAATGGCCCTTCAGAATAGTGTTGTCAGTCATCGGACCATTTTTAATAAGAAATTATTTGAAATTTCACCATAATTAAACATCTCTGACATAATATATAACCTAGGCCTAATATAAATTATAATGGATGCACATGTGTTATTATTTTGTATATTAAAAACACCAAAAATTTCAATGACTACAATGTTACTCATCTTTCATAGGTGCATTAAGGACTCCAAAAATTAAACAATGTCCTTTTTGACATTCTAAATTGGGTTTACCAATAATAAGAGATTTCCTACCATGAAAATCAGGTCTCTGCTAATACAGCAAAGTTAGGAACTGAAGCACTAATCTGGAAAATTCAAGGTGTTCAATTATAGCACGAATTAAGAGCTTGGAGCAGAACACATCACAGAGACTGACTCAAACCCATCTCAACAGCTTGTGTCCATAGGTCAGACACTTAAGGCTTTCAGGGTTCACATGGATTCTCTATGTAGCCATTTTCCCAGTTACCATCAATTACTCCAAATGAACAACTATCTACACATACTCCTTCCGAGTAACTGCAACCACCTGATGAACTTAGGCACAGAACAAAAAGCCAGGACATTTAAGAAGTATGAAAATAATCTTCTAAGACCAGAGATCATGGCTATTTGAATTCCCTAAAACAAGAGCTCTGAATAGTGATCCTCCCAAGATCTACAGGGTACAAATACATGGTCTTCAAAGGCTCACACCTACACTGAATGTTCCCAAAGCACCTATTTGGCCACAGAGAACCACAAGGTGAAGATAGAAAAAAAAAAAAAAAAAAAATAGATTCCCCACATTCCCATTTCCAAAGATTCACTTTTGAAAGCACAGATTATCCTCAGAGGCGTACCAATAAATATAATAGCAAATACATGTTATAACCTTAACTTTGTGGCATTATCTCATGTTCAAACTTCCCCAGAATATCTAGTTTTATGTTAGTGCTAGTTTTCCTTAAACAAAAAGCCTCCTGGGAGGATGTGGCACACATCAGACACAACAGTCTCATGGGAAGATCCCCTTGTAGAGGAACTCTCTAAAGTTGTTTCTGGGCTTCTCCTGTTGGAGCAAGAGCTATAGGGGAGGACACATTCCAGGAAGACTTTCTTCATCACCCCTGGGGCTTCTACCAAGTTAACTTGCCAAAACATGTGTCTACTGATATCAAGGAGGACCTAAAGTACAGTTTTGCCAAAAGGGACAATTTGTCTCCTTGAACTGAGGACCTAAAGTACAGTTTTGCCAAAAGGGACAATTTGTCTCCTTGAACTGGGCAGTGAAAATAAAAGTGTAAAGATAAACCTCCATGGATGCATCATAGCTTAGGGCCAGCAATGCAGAAAAAATGAGAGGATTTATTCTGATGAAGCTGAAATGTCCCTTGACTGTTTACCTTCCCAGTCCAAGGCATATCCCCTAAGACAGCCACTGCTACTGGTTTGGTATAGACCCCTCCAACCTTTTATCTATACACACAATTATGAAATCACAGAGAATACATATGCATTTTAAACAAATATTATATCATATTATTTATTCTTACTTAAATGTATTCTTTTCGCTCAATAATACACAATAGATGTATTTACATGTCTACAGTACTCTATAGTTTCTTTATGTTTAGATATTCCCCGAATGATAAAACAAAAAATGTTTCTCAGTCTTTCAAACAACCATGTTCAGTGAATATCTTTGCAAATGCTTCTTGTACATATTTCCCTGATATCTACTTAGAAACAAATCAATGACTATAAACACTTTAAATTTTAATAGATGAGGCCACATCACTCTCTCGGCTGTGTGTGAGTGCCTATTTCCACACCCCTTGTCAAATTATGTTAGCAAATATTTAAAGCTCGTCCATCTGGTGGTGAAAAAGTAGCACCTAATTTTTGTTCTGTATGTTTTTGATTATTAATGAAGTAAAATATATTTCTATACATGTATTATCTGTCTGCACTTCTTTTTCTATACATTGATTGTTCATATATTTGCCCATTTTTTTATTGGTTTCTTTTTCTTGCTGGAATTGGGAGTTTTTAAAATGTACAATATAGATACCAATCTTTTGTTATATGTAGTGCATGCACTTTTTCAGTTTTTCATTTGTGTTTTAACTTCGTTTATGGTCTATTTTCAAAATTGATTTTCAGCTTGCTTATAAAAGCCTTCCTTACCTCAAGGCACTAATTAGTCTATATTTTCTTCTTGCGAGGTTTTTTTTTTTTTTTGGTTTAATGAAGTTTTATTTTTCAAAATGTATAGTTGGTGGGACCTGTTGTTCATGCATCTTCACCAGCAGCTAGAGCATCCCCACCCTTATTGTTTACAGTGTGAATTACTTGAGCTCTGTGCTTTGAAACTAGTTTAATAAGCTCTTTATTAAGGAGTTCCTGAAAGGCTGCCCTGGCCAAGGACCCTCGGATCATCAGTCACTCAGAGACAACATCTGGAGTTATAAGCTTGTAGCTGGGAACTTCCCTACACAATTTGTCATATGTTGCTTCGTCAAACAAGACTGGGTGTTTAAGCTTGTCTAGAACTTTGCCTTTGGACCAATCACTCCTTCTTTTGGGCCTTGCTCCCATATTTGTTCCCTGAGTCTTTGTCTTTCTTGGCTAACTTTCTGACATCTTGTCATCCTTGGGCGGCATAATAAAGTTCAGAGACAGTTGCTATCACTGGAGCCTCACTAAGATGTTGGACAAAAAAGCTCTTCGTGCAAGTTTTTAATACACTTGACTTTAATTTTTAATGGTGAGCAGTAGAAACAGATTTTTTTTTCAAAATAAATATAAAGTTGTCCCGTAACTTTTTCTGATTAATTTGAAATAACATATTTATATCAAATTTTGATTTACTCATGGTCCATTTTCAGGATTCTACTGTATCCCATTGATTCATTTGCCTACGAATCAAATGACACTGTTTTAACTAGAATTAACTCTTTTTATATGTTTTAGTATAGAGTAGGGCAAATGTCTGTTTTGTTTTCTACTTTAAAAAAAATGCCTAGTCTTGGGTATTTTCTCTCCCATATCAGATTGCTTTGTCAATTTGCATGAAAAACATGTTGAAATTGTAATATAAGTAGTATTTAATTTAGACAATAATTTTAGGAGAATTCATAATGTTTTCATGCTTGGGTCTTCATAACCACGATCATTATATGTCCCTGTATTTATTGAGATCTACCTCTTTAAGCCTTTATGAAATTTGATTTAATTAATTGATTGGCTTAATTTTATTCATTTATTTCACATTATTAATATCAAATAATACTATTAATACCTACTAGGCTATCTCCTAATATTGCTCCATTATTCTTCTTTTTCAATAATTTTTACTTTCTGTTGCTTATTTTACTAAATAATATTTAGCATACCTTTACCTAGTTCTAAAATAAAAACCATACTTTATCTTCCTCATTATGAAAAGATACATATATTTCAAGTGAGGTGAACAAAGGGACGTTGAATAGAGTACAGTCCAGAAAAAAAGGAGAGCTCATTCAGAGACAAAAATAGGAAGCCACAGAGCATGTCTGATGGTTCAACTGTGAGGTTAGGAGCATGGGTTTAGGGGTGGCATTAATGACAAGAGGACACAACTCATAAAGGGCTTGCATGTTCCAGGACTGTAGTACAGAATTTGACTATACTATATTTACTTAACTATATGATGACACAATTTTAAACCTAGACTTCCGTTCACCGGCATAAATCATTTTTTTAGATGCAATTTCAAAAATAGATATTCCTAGCATAGGTATGAGATGCATGCTCACTGACAGGTTAGTCTTGTTTTGGTCGAAGAAATCTCTCCTAAAAGGGATGTGTAAAATCAGTAATTGAGCATTGTTGGAAAAATAGAGAATAAGACAAGTCAGATGGATGGGCTTTTCCGCTTAGTTGTGGAAATTAGAGAAACGCAAAATGCCCTAAAGATTAGCAAATATATTACTGAGCAGCAAAAGCAAATGGGTTTGTTTGTTTATTTTTTTAAAGGAGAAGGTAAAGAAAAAGAAGATCAGGAAATGGGGCAAGAGCAGAGGTTGCAGAGAACCATATGGCAGTCAGAAATGTCAAGTATGCCTAGGTAGCCTCTTGCTTCTCCTATTCCCTTCACCCCTCCTTCAGGTAATTACTTCCTTCTGTATCTAGCCACCCTCCTCCCCTGCTTCAAGTTGTTGTTTGCCCTGATGCTGCTCAAGTAAAACACCTTTTATTTCCCCGTTCCCTCTAAAGAAAAAATTCCTTTGCTACAGACTGTGTTCTCTGCTAGATGGCAATAAGTGGTGAGCTATTCATTAGATGAAGAGATCCTCCTAGTGAATGAGTTAGTTCTCTGCTGCTGCTTCTTGAGCACTATTGTAGCTTATCTCAGATCAAATGCCCACTTCAAGGACTCCAGTAGACAATTTTGGTCAGGAAGGCTTTTAGCATTTCTATAATCAAAATAAGCCATTCAGTAGAGTGGCCCTGGTAAAAATTTTTGAGCAGAATATTGTCAAGAAAAAGAAAAAAAAGGTGAAATCTAAGACACTGTCTTACTTAATTCAGGACATATGGTTACCTTATATTAATATAGTCAGTACATCAGAAAAAAAATGCTATGTACTCACGGCCAAGTTAACTCTGCCATATGAAGCTTAACCCTGGAATTTCCTGTATTTGTATTTCAATTGTAATTCATTTTCTGGATTTATTCTTCTTATTAGGGGGGTTATTAGAAGGAAAGAGGAAGAATAGGAGAGAGAGAGAGGGAAAGAGGGAAGGAAACAAGAGAAAAAGAGAAAGTGTTCAAAATATTTGTGAAGTTAACATTAAATGATCGCTCCCTCCCAGCAATGAGGGGGGAAAAAAGTCCTTACCCTGAGGAAGAGGTATTTAAAGCAGACATTAAGGAATACAGGCATTCAAAAGAAGTGTGAGGCCTATATGTGTTCTGATTATAGAGAACACCATAAAATACTCAAATGAATACTCATAAAAAGACTTAAGCCACCATTCATCAAGTTCATCGTCGGAGTATTTCCTGTCAAATGCCAGGATAGTAGTTTTATCTGTTGTTCAGTTACACACATAGAAACAAGGCTCAATTAGGACCCAAGAGTAAGAAAGGGGATTTACTATGCTACAACATTATCCAAAAATGTGCCCAGGTCACATTGCATAACCCATAGGAGCAAAGTCCTAGCTCTCAAATTTCTTGTCTTCAAAGTTATAAGAAGCTGAACTGGCTAAGATCTGCACAGCTGTCCTCACTCAGAGGCTGAGCCAATAGGACACTCATTCTTTACCTGTTTCTCCTGCATGCTGTTGCCAAACAGTCCAAGAGCACTCTCTAATTTCATACAAGAAGATCCCTTGCATTTGTAATTTTGGATGAAAATACTCAATCTTAAGAATCTGATTTTTAAAACAATGGTAAAAGCCTTTTCACACAGGAATTACACCCTGTTTTAACCTACTTTTGCACGAGCTATTCTTAAAAATGTTCAAAACTAGACAGCAATGTCAGTAAAATCACTGAGCTTGTCTGATTGAACCTTGGAAACAGACATTTTCCGATTTATGACTCCGTGGCCCTGAATTTGCCACCTGCTTTTCTTTTCTTCATTCATGTAATGGGTATAATAAGAGGTGTATTAGAGCTTACTTGTATAGCATCTGAGA
Organism: Eidolon dupreanum; assembly: GCA_028627145.1. Classification (NCBI taxonomy): domain Eukaryota; kingdom Metazoa; phylum Chordata; class Mammalia; order Chiroptera; family Pteropodidae; genus Eidolon; species Eidolon dupreanum. Next base: position 48,496,201 of record CM053503.1, on the reverse strand, counting down.
GCTGACTATGCACACTTCCACATACAGTAATCTTGGTAGCTTGAAATTGGCCCATTTTGGGAGTATTTACACCACAGACACAGGCAAACACTACAAAAATCAGAGCTTTTCTCTAGAGAGCCAGCTGTTAAACATTAACAACACAACTGAGTAAAAAGTATGTTATCCATATTCACAATGTACTGACAAGTTTTAGAGACATTGTTGAAAAGTATTTGATTTTGCTATTTTCTATATAGATTAGAAAATTATTAACAAAAGTTTGTTTCCACATTATTTTAAAAAACAATTAACTTCCAAATTAGAATTGAAACCAAACTAGAATCTAATGTGAAGTGACATGTGTGCTTATTCATGACACATCTGGCCCATCACAAAGCTCCATTTGCCTCTCACCATAATGGAGGATTTACTGAAGGTGTCATTAAAGACCTTTAAAAGGCATCTCACCCTGTACCTTTAAGTTCCAGAAGGAAGGAGCTAGGAAGTTTGTAGTACAGTTTGGAGTCTAACTGAGTAATTTGCTTCTTCCTCTTTGGTCAGCAAGAATAACAGAATGGACCAGACCACAATGAAATGATACCACCTTTGCATAGAGCCAATGACATTTCTTTATAATCAGCAAATATGTCAAGAGGCCCTCCCAGAAGGAACTGTGTACTTGAAAAATCACAAACCATGAACTTAAGTCTGTTTCTATTAGAGAATTCTTTCACAGACATTATGTCACTTTATTTTTCTTTTAATGTTGTATATGAACAGATCTGCAACTATAGTACAGGAAATGTGTTGATTATACTTATCAAAATGAAACTGTTTTCCAAACACTTTACAATTTTCATGTCAATAAAATAACTTGGAACATCTTAGACAGATAGACAATTTATTCATCAAATTGTATGTATATTCATTTATAAGGTTATTTTCTATTTCAAAAATTCATATCTTATAACTAAACTATTCTCTCCCTTGAGATTGAAGTTCTTTTATCTAGTTCAGAAACATGTACCAAGAACAAAAATGTATCAATTTTCCAAACAAATTATTAAACACTGTGAGATATTTACAAGTTGTTTTTTCAAGTAGGAAAGTATATAGCCAAGCATTTCCTGAATTTTTAAAACACTACCCAGTATAATATATTTACATACAGTATATTGCAGTACAGAATCAATGACCTTATGGACATGAAGGATGAAGTCTCCAAAAATTAAAAATATATATAGAATTTACAAACCAGAAACTTAAAAATTGCCTGATTCTCTAATGTTGCAGAGAAGAAGCCGAATGGTAAGATTAAATGATTTGTTAGGGTAGGTAGCTGAAGTTTTGATACTAAGCCAAGTATTTTGATTTCTGACAGCATTTTCCATGACACCATCGTCTTTCCAAGATATGCAGTCAACATGCCAACATGAAATTTGCAGTGTTACAGTTGTGCCCCCATTTCTCCAGGAGAACTTCAGTACGTTTCGAATAAACTAGTTTGGTTGGTATCTTCATTTTTAAATTATTTATTATAATGAAACACTTTTACAATGCACATGTTGAAATGTAGAATTAACTCTTCTAGGTTAACCATATTACATCCCATTTTTCCAGGGTTAGGCATTATATTTCTAGAGCTATGTTCTGAGTCCAATATAAGTCAATACATTTCAGTAAGAATTGTGAGTCACAGAGAAATTAAGGCAAAAAAGGTTACATAACATATCCAAACCACAGAGTCATAGTCAGAGTCAAGTCATTGCTTTCTTTAAAATTAGATCGCTTTCCACTTAACTACACATCAACTTAATTTTTAGTAACACAAAGAAGAAAACCACAGGAGCGACCCAGTGGCTTCAATTACCCACAGAAAATACTCACTTACAGATACATCTTCAGGGCCTGTAATAAAGGTTCCACAAGGGGGAAAACTCCAAACATAATCGAGATATCACAATGGAGAATTCAGCCCCCATGTAAGGAAACCCTAGTACTCTCTATGATGGCGATCACCCTTAATGTTGACTCTCTCTAGTCTCAAACTTCATATTTGTCTTGTATGTGTGACTTTTTATTTGTAATGTTCACTTGTTAGCTTGACTTATAGAGTTGGAAGGGGTTTTAAAGATCCTGACTAATGCAAGGATTTCATCAGCATTGCAAATAATCATCTAGCTTTTACTTAAATACCTATATTGAGAGTGAATACATGTCAAAAATTAACAAAGGCTCTATTTTAATGCAACAAGAAGGGTATATCGCCCCTGAGAATGCTTCCCCGAAACTCATGGTATTAGTGTAATCATAAGAAAACATCAAATAAACCCAAAACCAAGGGCATTCTACAAAATACCTGACCACTGGTTTTTTAAAGTGTCAAAGTCATGAACGATAACAAAAGGCCAAGAAACTGTCACAGATTGGAGGAGACATGATGCCTAAATGAAATATTATTCTGGACCGAACCCTGGAGCAAAAAATACATTAGTGGGAAAACTGGGGGCATTCAGACATCAATTTCTTTGTTTTGATGAGTATACCGTAGTCATATAAAATGTCTATGTTAGATATTATCACATTACTTAAGATGTTAACATTAGAAGAAGCTGAGTGAAGGGTATACAGGAAATCTTTGTACTAACTTTGCAAATCCTCTTTAAGTATAAAATCATTTTAGAATAAAGTTATATAAATAATATTCTACAAAGATATTATTTCCATTTTACGGTGAAGAAACTGATTGACTAAGATGTGAGAGTTAGAGTGAATTTTTAACTTTAGCCTGTTCCTTACCTCTTCTGTGCCTTAATTGACATTTTGTTGAGAGGCTGCATAAGAATGAGCACTCAGAGTCTTGTTTTGAACCTAGTTTCTGCCACTCACAAACCCAGACAAATTTCTTTGGATATAAAAGGTCATGGTGATTGGCACAATATACACACTTAATAACTGTTAGCCACCTACTGAATATCCACTGAAGGCACAGAAACTAACATAGCTAATATCCAAGCAGCCACTTTAACAGCAGTCCCCAAACCTGGATGAGCATCAAAATTAATTAGAGAACTTTGAAAAATATAAATTCCCAGGCCCCACTGCATTTTTATAAATCTCCCCAGGTGATTCAAGTATGCAGCCAATTTGGGAGCCACTGCTCTTTAGTATTTAGAGACTCACCAAGGGAGAGTTCTTTATACAGTTGTTCTTTGAAAGTCAAGAATTTAAATCTAAGCATCTGAACAAAGAACCAATAGATCCTTTATAACAGGTAACATTATACATACTTCTACCCTCCCTGAGGGAGCATTGGAAAGGGGGCATTTGTATGTTATTTAAGGAAAGGCATAACTGCAAGAACTTAATATCCTAACCAATCCTAAATGCTATTACATATTTATGTATTCTCATTGTAATCACTTTGTATTTAATCCTCTTGCATTCATTTTCGTTTACTAGAGCCAGCAGCATGTCCTTTCATTTACATGAGTTTGCTCATTCTTAGCTGTCATTTTTTCTAAAATAGTCGTGACGATTTGGGACCCAGGTGGGAAAACCTGCCTGGGACACAAGATAATAAGAAACACTAGGTAAAGACAAGGAATAAAGAAGGAACATTTTACATAATTTACATTTTCACTTAGGAGTCAAGCTTATTGATTAATGAAGATATATATTTAAAATATCCCTATGTATATATGTACATATACACACATATACATATACACAAGTGTATATACATGTAAATGTGTATATATAAGTGTATATATGAATATAAAAACATAGATAAAGCCAAATAAATGGTTTTCTGACTTTTGGAGTCTACGGAAAGATAGGTAGCAGGATAGAAAATATAATAGAATATATCTGGGAAAAAAGAGAACAACATGGTATGTAAGATTGGGGTTTAGGGATGAGATCGATAAAGTCAGAAAGAAAGACAGACGTGAAGCACTAAACAAGAAAATAGTGATCAGACAGGTTACCAAAGGAAGCAAACCACATTTTCAGCTACAGAGTCATGCCACCACCACTAGTTTAGATGTACTCATGCCATTGGTTCTGGCTTCAACTTTGAGAATAAAGACATTTGTGGAGGACTTATCCAGTGTTTATTTTATAATGTACCTTGAAATTCCCATATTTATGCTAAATGTAGATTTAGAACAGAGTTCCATTTTGTTATTTTATATTCATGTTACACAGAGGTCTATAATAATTCTGACTAAAAACAATATTGTATATTGTGCCTTTTAAGTATCCATACATGCTTTGCAATCTTTGGCCTAATTTCTCTTCTTGCTGTGTCTCCCTGAAAAGCTGCTCTGAGCACACAATTTATTCAAAATCAATGGGTAATCCATGTGTGGATTAGCTCCAGGGGTTTCATACAAAGATAAAGGGTGGCTTATCAATGAGCAAAGGTCAGGCTTAAATTAGAGAATGGTTTCCCCATTGCTTAGCCCCCTGCCTTCTCTCATCACATCATAAAAGCTTCTAAAATGTAGGTACTCCCATTAATTAACTTTTAAAGAAGATTTAAAGTTTATTTGTAAATGTGGCTTTTTTCATATTCTAATGTAGAAAAGTATGGCATTAAAATATCTCCATAGCATTCTACTTCCAGAAATCTATCCTAAGAAAATAACCAGAAATCCTAAGATTTATGTTAAAATAATTTCATAACATTATTTATAGTATCAAAAATCTGTAAACAATCTAAATGTGTCACTTGAAGAGAATAATTACATATAATAGGATTCAGTCACATAATGATGTATTAGGTGACTTTAAATTATGTTTATGAAGAATTATTAACATGGAGAATCCTTATGATGATAAGTTTGCAAAAAAAAGCAGAATGTTACATTGTTACTGAAGTATGATTTAAATTTAATATAATTGAGCATGTATATGAAGCAGCAGAGGGAAATAATAGTTAAAATTCAGACTCTGGGGTCAGACTGCTTGAATTTGTATTCAAACGCTCCACCACTTTGTGTGCTCTAGGACAAGTTACTTAACCTGTCTGTATTTTAGTCCCCTGGAATATGGGAACAAAAAATGTTACCTACCCCCTAATATTTTTGTGAGGATCAAATGAGGAAATTTACATAAACAAGACATATAGTAGAAATTGATATAAAACACACAGAATGTATATAAAGAACTATTCTATGTGCTTATATAAATTTCTTCATTTGAAAAATTTGATGAACTATGAAGTTATTGGTTCATAATTTTCAATAAATGTTAGCAGCTGTTAATCATCATTATTATTATTATATTATGATTATCATTAACATTTTTTTTAATCCAGGAGAAAAGAAGACCCAAATGTTTACAGTGATTACCTCTATATGGCAAGCTTAATATAAGACCATTAGTTTCTATTTATATTTTTCCATTTTTTATAAATTTAGGACCAGATGCATGCATGCAAGTTTTTTAAAATCAAAGGAATATAAAACCACATGATGTAAACATAAAAAAAAAATTTCTGTGACAATTTTCAAACCTTGAAATGCCAAAGCATATGCACTATAGCAATACCCACTGCAAATAAGGAACACTTGTCACACACTGAACTTCTAACACACTGGTATTATTTCTAAGTTACTGGATTCAGCTTCTTAGAATAAGAAGGGTTTCCCCAACTGCTGAGTTATAATTTAAGCCTGTTCCTGCCCACATAATTGTTAAAGTTAGACCAAGCCATTCCTAATTGATATACTTTATTTATGTCTTGTCTTTGAAGGAATATCCTTAAATATAACATAGTCAGCAATGGGTATTGGTTTGTTTTGTTTAGTTGTGTTCCACCTCTATCATCAAAAAATATCATTCGAATGAAAGACAAAGATCTATAGAATAGAAAAAAACTTCCAACTGTGAAACAAAATGGCATCAAACCAACCTAAATAAGTAGGATTATTACCACAGAAAATAGTTGAAAAACTATTGTGAGATTTAGATACCAATAGTGACACATCTTAATTTGTTTTACACACTGCCACCCTCGAGAGTATAAATAAGGTTTGATAAGACCTATCAGCTTTCCAAGTCTCTAATTTATTTGTCCCTTCAGTCCAACCGCCTAACACTCTCTGAAGAGCTCAGATTTCCACTCTGGGAATTCCACATCATGTTTAATTCAATTGACACATGCAGAGCCTCCTCTTCTAAGAAAACCTTAAAGGCTCAATTTTAAAAGAATCTTTTCATATGTTTTATATTTAAATCTATAAAACTAGAACCAACCAAATTATGGGACATATACCAGTTCTAAGATAGGTTTGTTGGTTTTTACTTTTATTTTTTATTACTTATGTGTTACTCAGGACACGGTACATTGTACCATGCAAATGTTAAAGCTGAAGAAGTCCTTCAAACTAATTCTCTTGACAAAGGGGGTAATTACAAAATAAAGCAATGATAGCTGCTTTATAAGACCACAGTTGAGGAAAGTAGAAATAGTATTTCATTTATTTGGCAGCCAGATCCTATCATAATGTGGGTAGCGAAACTTTCTAATAGACCCAAATTAGATCATCCACAGTAATAAGGGATGAACCTATTGTTTGAGGCCAAATACAATAAAGTATGGATACACTTTTAAAGAAAAAAAAAGTGAAAAAACAAGCAAACAAAAAGACCCCTATGTTTGATGTAAAGTATTAACTGCAGGCCATAGGACGAAGTACTAGAATTCAAGCCAGGAAGTCTCATTTGTAGTTCCCATTGTATTATCGATCACCTCTATGATCCTGAACAAGTTCATCCCTACAGATCTTAAGTTTTTTTCCTTCATTCTGAAAATGAAGGTTTGTGGCAATATATGCAAAATGTGTAAGATGCAAAATATATGTAGATTAAATTAACTTTTTCTCTATGGCTGCCTCACAAATTAAAACCAAAAAAAAACAAAAACAAAAAACAAAAAAAAACAACCCAGCTTTGTGAATTTTTATGAAATTTGGAGGCAATTTGGGGTAATTTGACTTAAGATATAAGCTCCATGGAATAGTCGTTTTGGAGGCCTTGTGGCATCTCGGAAGATAGTCTCCACTGCCAAAAGACTGAGAAGAAATAGTCTGTGATTTCAAAGTCAAGCGGCAGACAATCCAAACTTCAGGAGTTGATTAGTTATGGAGCTGCTCCTTACTTGGGTAACTTTGATAGCTCCAAAGTGAAGAGTGGTAGGAACTTATTAATTTGAAGATTGCTAATTATTTTTTTGGAAAATGACCGTCTAGTTCTAACACAGATTTAAGTTGGTATAGAGAGAGAGGGAGAGAACTATTGCTTTAATACACAAAGCACTTCTAGGTGTTCTCCTCAGAGCAGTAGGTATCCCTATCCTTTTCATGGCAACTCCACTCCCACTTCACCCCTAATACCTTCTCTAGGACCTATTGTATCCATTATCTCCATATTGAAGTATTTTCAACCATTCTTTCTTCTCTGTCTCATTTTCTACATCCTAAAACCATGTCATGCATCTTTCCTCCAGTCAAAAGACTAAATACCTACATCCTAAAAACATGCCATGCATCTTTTCCCCAATCAAAAGAGTGAATATGATTGCATTCATATGTGAGATATAAAACAGGAAAGAAAATGAACAAGCAAAACAAACAAACAAACAAACAAACTCATTGATATAGACAACAGAATGGTGTTTACTAGAGGGGAAGGATGAAGGTGTTAAGGGGGTCAAATATATATGGTGATGGAAAGAGACTAGACTTTGGGTGGTGAGCACACAATGAAGTACATGATGTGTTTTATAAAGCTGTACACCTGAATTTTATATGTTAGTAACCTATGTTACCCTTTAATAAATTTAATAAATAAAATAAAATAAAATAAAATAAAATAAAATAAAATAAAATAAAATAAAATAAAATAGAAAGGATTCAACACCTTATATCTACCAATATTCTTAAGAGAATGGTTTGTCTCTGCTGTTGCCACTCCCTCCATCCCATTCACTACTGAACCCATTGCAATTAGACTTTTGATCCTATGCCCTAACCACAGTAGCAATGACTCACCCCACAGCCAAATCAGTGGCTACCTCTCAGTCCTTGTCCTGGTCCTCCCTGCAGCATTTGATGCTACCTGACCTACTCTTTCAGAGATACTGCACTCACTGCCATGTTTTTCACCATCGCCACACTGGTCTTTATTGCTAGCTCTGACCTCACTCATGAGCCCCAATTAGATCTACCTGCTGACGGGCTGTTTCTCCCTGGATGTACGATAGATGTTAAAATCAAAATCCAGATCCATGAATTTTTGCTATATCTGCTAATCCTCTTTATTTCATTAATCACTCGGTGATACCACCATTCATTCAGTCACTCAAACCAGTAGTTACCTGGGAGTCATGTTCGTTTCCTTTCTTTATCACCTCTTTATCTCAGCTTTATATCTAAATAGGTTTATATTTCATTATCTAAGCCCATTCACAATTTCCTCAATAACCCACAGAAGAAATGTAGTACTAGCCTCTAAAATGGAATCCATGCCCTTGGTCTCTCCTGTTCAAATCTATTCCTCCCACTTGAGTTTCTGAGTTACTATTCTCACCTCACATATTAAACATCAGCATAAAAATACTTCAGCATACAACAAAACTGACAAAAACAACATATTTTCTTCTCCAAAAATCTCCTCTTTCTCCTACATTCAGTATTCGGGTTAATTTCAAAACTCAACAATGTCTAAACTGAATTTAATTACCCTCCTCCCAAACCTGCTCCTCCTCTTATCTTGGAGAACACATTTGACTCCAGAAAAACTAGGAATCATCTTCACCTTCCCCTTCTCGATAATCATTCACATCCACATGTCAAGAAAACCTGTCGATCATAAGCTTTAAATGTCTCTTTCAAATACATTTTTGCTTTTCTGTTTTGGTTTTCTATTTATTCATTCTTTCTATTATGAAATAATTTAACTACATTATTTAAAACTTGTAATTAGAGAAAGAAAAAAAAATCCCACCAACTTGACACAACCATTTGTTAGCATTTGGTGTATTTTTTAAGAGTGCTTTTAAGAACATAGCCATAATTATAGTGTATAAGTAACTTATATTCTGCATATGCCAATTAGTATTTTCATCATTTTTCTTCATGATGCTACACAGACCTTATGTTATCATCTTAAATGACTGTAATAATTAACCTAGTACATGTTTCTCGTGCACATTGATTTCACAGCTTCTTTAAAATGAATTCTTTTGAGACATCTTTATTCTGATATTCTTTTTGAACCTCGACAGGCAGTTGGAAATTTCACAGGTAGTCATAAGGAAATGTCTAGCAAATAGATAGAACTTTTAAAGAATATTTTATTCAACCTATCTAAATAATATCAGGCAATATTTCTTATCAGAGCTTTCAAATTTACCACTGGTCATCCAGAGGGCATACGTATTGTTACTAGATCCTCAATCAAACCAATCAAGAATGTTAACATCAAATGAACACCTAATCTGGTCTCACAGAAGAATCTCCTACACTGGGAGTCATTCAGTCTTTGCTTCCCCCAGAACTACAGTAAGGGGTTTAAAAACATGAGCTCTGGAATCAGAGACCCAAGTTCAAAACTTAGCCCATTCATTTACTTAGCTTGTAACATAGATCCAGTTAATTTAGCCTCCCTTGGTCTCAATTTCCATCTCATAACATGGTGATAATAATAGTAATTACTATACAGTTTTGTTCGGAGAGTCGAGATGGTGTAAGATTTATGAAGTTCTTAGTCAAATGCCTACTGTATCACAATCACTAAAAAGCATTTGCCATTATAACCATTTCTCAACTTTGAGAACTGAGAATGGACTCTGTCATTTGTGTTCTTATTGCTGTGGAGTGAATAAGCCTGAGCCTACCTCTCATTTTTCACTTTATTTATTAACACACTTGGGTTTTCTTGCCTGTCATATTCCTCCATCCTTCATCACTGAGAGACAAGAAATAGTCTGAGTGAACAGGAATTCCAATTTAGCCCACAGCTTACCATATCTATGCTGTCCATCAGAGAGGGCTGCCGGCATTGTAACCACTTGACTCACTTTTACGATGATGCATATTCTACAAAACTGACATTGAGTTTGGCCCCTCTTACACAGCTCTCAAAAAGCAAAACATTCATTCACATCGTTTGTTTAAGAAGTTATAAGAAGTTACTCTGAATTTTACCAAACTGAAAAAAAAAAATGTTTAAAATGCTACAATCAAATGTATCCAGGCTTTTAGTTTATGTAAATACCACTTCAGTCACCATTTATTTTGTCTTATTTTTTAAGGTAGCTATGAAATATTGTTGTTAAATTTTTCTAATGAATAGAGTTCATTGGCAGCATATCTCTGATATTCCATGTGTATTTATTTGAGTCTTCTTTTCTCATTATTTATTTAGACTGACATAAGTGCAAGTAAATAAAACAAATCATAGTTAGAAATGGTCAACCTACCTCTCCCCTCTAGCCATCCTCCAAAATTGCAAAGACTAGCTACGTTGTTAGGAAAATCTAACTTTTCTTCTTAGGTAAAATATGCCAAAACCACAAGCAAATGAGGTACTATATTCATGCTAGCTTGATGATTTAATAACTTAGTATTAAAATATTATAAAAAATGACAATTAACAAGTCACTTGCTTGATGAGTTTGAGAAAATTACTAGAGATCTTTCAGATTTTTATAAAGAAGCAGTTTCCATTTCTTTAAAAATATTTTCTTTAAAAATATTTCTGAAGTTAATTTCTTCTAGTAGCTGTATATAGCCCCAAGCATTAAACAATCTAATTCGAGAGTCAAATAAGATTGAAATAGTATCTCCATAAAACACAATTAAAAATTTAAAAGCAATATTTCAAGTTTCACCTTGAAGATTATATGTTTTGCTCTCAAGGCAATGCACATTTTTAAAATCCTAAAGTAATCCCCATTCATGTAGTTAAGACATGACTTAATTGTTCTTACTATTAAATGGGGAAGAAATAGTTTTGAGCCATTAAATGCTGAATGTACCCATTAAAAATAAAAAAGGAATTTCAACTATTATCAGTGCAATTGTATAGGCAGTTGATTTTCTCCAAAGAGTAAGAGACTTCCTTCCTTTGCAAGGGCTCTCACTTTCCTTCCTTTATATCTACTCTGTATTTTATTTTAACTAAGTTTTCCACAGGAAAGAGAAGCTTAGAACTCAGAATTTAAATGCATGTAAACCCAGCTTTTACCCATTTATCTCTTGCAGATGGCTAGGAGTGAGGTGTGCATGTTCAAGTATCTTCTCTAAGGGTACCATCTCAAATCATGGAAGTGTGAGATATGTTCTGTGACATCATAACTAGATTTATTCAGTGAATTTCCCCTTTCAAAGTTATACCGGGAAAAGTAAATGTATCAAAGTAAGGGCTAAAATAAATCCAGTTGTATTAGCCAATGTTTCTTAAAAGTGACAAAGGAAAAGAGCAATACCAGCAAAGCCAAGCCAGGTTTTGACAGTGCCATGTGTAAAAACATTATGATAAGCAGATCAAGATAATGTTAGGGGGAAAAAAAACCTACCAGTTACTTCTTTAAAAGGCACAATTTTCCTTATTATGTTTTGTGTTATTATATTTTTGCTGTCATTTACCAAATTTTTATGGTGTGCTATGCAATATAGTAAGCACACAAAAACACAACATTAAACCCTCAAACTATCTGAAATAGATGTCATTACACTCATTTTAAAGATTGGAAACCGAGGCTTAGAAACATGAATAACATTGCCACAGATCTAAGGATTTGAACACATTCTTAACCACCATGGTAAATTGATAATATTTCTTCTTACCTTTTTATGTTCTAAGCAGTTACTCTTTGTGCCAGGTATTGGGTCATTATTCATTAAATTATATTAATATGAGCTATTCTTTTATTATTTTATGTCAAAATAAATACTGTTCGACTTTCCTTGAGAATTTTTACAGTAGATTTTTGTTTTGCTTTTTTTGTTTTGTTTTTCCAGTAAACATTTCTGGCTTAACTGTCCTTTTCATCACTTCTATCCAAGATCTTTACATCTGTACCTCAAAAAGTCTCTGGAATTCACTCCTTTCTCTAAAATTATATGACCACTGCTCCTTATGCCTGGAGTACTCTAACAGTCTCTAACTGGTCAGCCTGATCGTTCTTTCCTCCTTTCTGGTCACTCTTGAATACCTCTACCTCAGAATAATCTTCCTAAAACATTACTTAACTGGATAACACACTTTAGTTGAACTGATATTTTATTGCAAAATATCACATAGACAAAGCTATATAACATACGAATTTAGCATGTAAAGAATAAAATGAAACCCATACACAAGTATCTACCAACTGGATTAGGAAAGAGAACAGCCATAGTATCTTAAAAGCTCTTGTGAGGCTTTCCCAAACCACATTCTGTTCCTCCCGCAAGAGGTGGACATTGTCCTGCATTTTGTTTTAATCATTCTATTGATTCTCAATTTAGTTTTATCACCTTGTTTGTAATTCTAAAGAAAATTTTTTAGTATTGCCTCTTAATAATTATTTAAATGGATTCATACTGTGTATTCCCCTGTGATTTGCTCTTTTTTTCTCAAAAAACAGTTTTTGAGAAAAAAAAAAAACTTGTTACTGCCTCTAGCTGTGGCCCATCCATGTTGTCTGCTGTATAGTATTTCTTTGAATGAAAATTTCAAAATAAGTTTTTATCCATATTACTGGTGATATACATTTGAGATGACTCTAGTATTTTGTTACTATAAACATCCTATTGTGAGCATTCTTGTACAGGCCTGTGGAGCTAGAGTTTCTCTCACAGTACATATGTAGGAGTGAATTGTGCATGGACTCTTCTCATAGTAGATTAATTCCAAAATGTCTATACTCATTTACACTCCCATGTGATTACTCTTTCTTCTCCATCATAGGTCAGCAAACTATAGCCCATTGGCCAAATCAAGCCTGCTGCCTGTTTTGTAAAAAAGATTTATTAGAACACAGCCACCACTTGGTTACACATTATCTAAGGCAGCTTTTGTGATATAATGGCAGAGTTGAGTTGTTTACAAGATACCTATGACCTGCAAAGCCTAAAATATTTACTATCCTTTACAGAAAAAGTTTGCCAACCCCTATTCTATATCCTTGTAAACACTAGTATTTTCTGACTTTTAAAATCTTTGCCAGTTTGGTGCATATAAAACACCTCATTGTGGTTTAACATGTAAATATACCAAGTTAAATGTGATTTAATTACTAATGATGTTCATCATCTTTTCATATGCTTATGAGCTTTTCCTGTTTTCTCTTATGTGAAATGTTTATTCATGACTTTTGCTGATTTTTCTATTAGCTTTTGTTGGGTTTTCCTACTGCCTTATTGAGCCACAGGAGTTCTTTATACACACTAGTTAGCAATCATTTTTCAGGGCATACATTGGAAATATTTTATCCCAGTCCTTGGCTTATCTTTTACTCTTTTCCTTTATGGTGTCTTTTGCTAAACAGAAGTGCTTAACTTAAAAATATATTAAATATCTTAAGAGAAATGCTTCCATACCCCAACACCAGAATATAAAGATATTGTTATTTTGTTTTCTTGAAATATTTGTTTTAATTATTGCATTTTACATTTAAGTCTTTAATCCACCATTAATTTTTGTGTATAAGATGATATAGGGCTCCAATTTCATTTTTTCCACAGGGATTATCAGCATCATTTATTTTCTCAGCATCATTTATTACACTGTTCTTTCCTTGTCACTGATTTACAATGCCTGTTTTTTTCCACAAGTCAATTTCCAAGTATGAAAGGATCTGTGTCTAGGTTCTTTAGTTTGGTCCTATTGATCTAAAAGTCTTTATGAAAATACACACTGTCACAACATCTGCTTGGGTAAATAACACCACATTGATCACCAATCATCTCTGCTCTCACATTTATATTTTAGAATTAGTTTATTCAAGTCCATGAAAAAAAAAGTTGGAATTACTTTGAATTTTTAGATAAAATTCAAGAGAGTTCAGTGCTTCACAATACAGGGTTTGAGAACATAGCATGTATGTCTCTATTTACTTAGGTCTTATTTAATATCTTATAATAAAATGTTATAATTTTCTCCATAAAAGGCATGCATATTTTGAAAGGTTTTTTTGTTGGTTGTGATTAGTTACTGTTGTTGATTTGGAGTATATTAGAATGAATGTATTTTTCTGTTTTATTTTAGTTATATTTCCTGATTGTTATAGGTACATGGATACAGAATTGAGTTTTGTATTATGATTACAGTATCAAACTTGCAAAGCTCTCTTATTGACTTAACATTGGCTAGAAGCAATGATAGTGGGCATCACTGATTTGTCCTGGATTTAAAATGAATGCTTCTTACATTTCTTACTGTGTATGCTATTTACTGCACACTTCTTTGTACAATCTTCTTCAGGTTAAGAAAGTTTCATTTTAACCCTAGCTCGCTAAGACCTTTATCAGGAATGAACGTTAAAAGTTTTCAAACTTTTTCTACTGTATGTATTAAATATTTTTTCTCCTTTAATCTGTTAATGAAGTAAATTATATTGACTTTCTACTATTAAACCAATTATGTATTACTAGGATAAACAATGTAACATTAACTTTGAGCTTTCTTCTGATGAGAGTATTTGAGGCTACAAAAGTCATTTCAAAATTTGCTTTAGGTTCTACTCATAAGTTTTGTTATATAATATTTTTACCATTTAATTCTGAATAGTTATAATTTCCACTTTTTTTTAATTTTATGAGCCTTTTGAAAATGTGTTTTTAAGTGTTTCAACATTTTTTCTTCCTAGTCTCCTACTTCATGGGATTATGTTTAAAAAATATGAGCTGTCTGATATCAATCTTTTGACATGTGTTAAGGGTATCTTTATGCTCTAAAATGTAGTCAATTTTCATAATGTTCCCTGTGTACTTGAAAAGAATATTTATTTTCCAATTGTGGAGTGTAATATTTTCTGAATGTTAAACAAATCATACTTGTTAACTATACTGTTCAAATCTTCTACAACCTTGCTAATGTGTTTATCTGCTTCCCCTATAAGGTGGCCTACTATAATTTGAGATAATATTACAGGTGCATATAAGAATAGAATTATTATATCTTAGGGGTAATTTGAAGTGTTCATCTCTAGAAATGCCTCTTGACTTTACATTTACTTTTTCTGATAATAACACCAATTTTATTTTGCTTACTACTGAATGGTAAACAACCTTTTTCTGTCCTTTGACTTTAAATCTTTATCCAAACGTTTTAAGTGTTTATCCTATGATATGAATATAGCTGGATTTTTTTTTTTTGTATTTGTTTTAAAATCTAATCTGATTTTAACTGGAGAGTTTAGTTTTTTCACACTAATTTGATCAGTTATTTACATGGATTATTTCTATATTTTTATGTGCTTTCCATTTTTTCTGTTTATCCTTTCTTTTTTTTTATCAAGGAAATGGGCATTATTGATACTTTAAAAAAGAGAATGAAATTTAAATTATTTTTTTTACGTAGGTAAGATGTACTAATTATGTAAGTAGGAAAAAACACATAGAAAAAAAGAAATTTTAAAATGCAATCAAACTTTCTGTATCTATTACCTTCATGTATACCTATCCTTATTTTTATTATTTTTCATATGTTCAATTAGAATGGATATAATGAGGTTTGGACAGATATACAGTATTGAAGTTTTCTGAGGAGGAAAATTACACTATAAAATAATGTTTAAGATTTCCTTAATTCTGTGGGATAGATTAAAGAGATTAACATCTACAATGCAAAATAAAGAAGCTGCTGTAGTTTTCTAAGCATAAGATAAAAGAATGGTTAAAGGTGCATTTGAGCCCTTAGCATATACTTATCCTTGATAAATATGTCACTAAAAAAAAAGCCAAAATAGTCACACTAAGTTTAAAAGCAAATCTTCATATTCCCACCAATATTAATGTAAGACACTGTTTTAAGTTATAATTCAAGTATAAAATAAAGTTATTGAAACTTATCTCTTTATTGATATCATTAATCTCAGTTGTGTGAAATAGAAACCAGCCTATTTGCAACATCTTGACAAATGATTAGAAGGTGACTTAGTTAATCAAAGCTCTGTTCATCTACATGTCACCGAATTAAATTAGGGTGATAGTTTCACTGAATTAACCAGTTGTTTAAATGTTGCATAAACATAGTCTTAGTTTTAAAATTAAGAACTGGCAGCATTTCTTTTGAAGGTTGCCAAGTCTGGAACTATTAAAGGTTGTCCCATCCCAAGAACTTTCCACTTGTAGCTGTCAAAGATGTTTTTTCTTAATTAAACCCAAATAGCTCGATGTCTGAGTACTTCCTGATTGCAAATCAAGTGTCTTTGGAAACTATTCTACATCTTCCAGGCCTAGAGGCCAATCCATGTTGCTCTTAAGATTTATGCACACACTAGTGAGGAAAGTAGAAGGGGATACCACAAGGACAGAATGCACTGGGCAGTGAGGCAGGTGTTACTGAGTAGGACATACCACAAGAGGAAACACATCCTTTAAGGAGGCTGTCGCTGTCATGAACAGTTTCTGTAAACTGTCAGGCTAGCCTGCCTTCTTTTCACACTGAGAAGAGCTTTTAGAAAGGCATCAGATATCTTTACCTTGTAGAATTCATCATCCTATTCCTCAACACCCACACTGATCTGTTCCATGTTCAATAGCCTAGTTCTTCCAGTTTGGGGATCTGTGTAGTTCTCTGAAAATACCTGTATACCACTGATACTCAGCATTGTTTTCATTTTCCCATCTTAAGTTTCTTCCTTCTCATTTTATTCATTTCAACACACACACACACACACACACACACACACACACACACACCTTTTGAGCATGTAAAATGTGCTAGGTATTAGACACCTGGCTAGGTTTAAGCGAGACCATGATAAATAATTTAAAAATGATTTGTGCATTCTCAGAACTCATATATACATGAGTTCAGAACATGGATGGCAAAGGCATTATCCACATTCACTCTCAAGCTTTCAGCCATCCTAGATTAACCATCTTTCCCCATACAACCTCAACCCAGGAGGCTTTATTTTTGCAATGACTCAAATAAATAGTCCTTCTGCAAAATGTGGCCAAACAAGATCCAGACAGATTTCGTGGGAAAAGTCTGCAATCTGCTCAGAGTCACATCACATCAGGTCTTGGGCATACAGGTGAAGGACTCGGAATATAAGAAATGACTTCACTTTCTCTATACAAAATACAGCTGCTTAGTTTTAGTTGCTTGGTGTTGTTTTCCTTTTCCCATTTTGGGAAACTCTCTCTCTTCAATGAAAGTTCAATGGTGAATCACCAAGACCCCACAAGGAGAGAACTGTGCTCCACAAGGACACCTGTGGAGAGGGCCACCATGGCAGTTCCCAGCAAAGTGGGTCTGCTGGGCACACAGCCATTCCCCCCAGGACGGCTCTGACCCAGGTTACGGTAATGCTAACGATCTGCTTTAATCCAACCAAAATAAGAGTAGGCAATCTTAAAGCTTTTACAGAAAAAAAAAAATCTAGTTCTACCTTTAACCCAGGCTATTTTTCTTCAGATATTTAAAGTTCAAAGTCACTGTATTTTCACTTTTATTTCAAACAAGAAAATCACCCTATTGTATTTGATCACCCTCTTATTTTAATTTGCAGACTTGCTTAATAATATAACACGTGCTGGACCTTAGCCTAATATACCACGTGTATCTTAAGATCAGAATCTTTTTTTTTTTACTTCTTAACGGGTAAATACATAAAATACTGACCTTGTGGGCAAATACCTTTTGCATCCATTTTTAATCATTATTATGTTACTAAAGAGTTGCAAGAGTGAGGTTTTAACATGGCTCCTGGGAGAATTATACCAGTCTTTATGGAACACATTGCTCACAGCTGTGGTGAAATAGCCATCACTAAAAATCACAGCACTTTTTATTCCACGTCAATGACATCATTGGTATAATTTAACTATAATTCACATGTGGGAAGCAGTTGTCTACCAATGTGAAATAATTCTTAAATTAATTCTAAGGGGGGCGGGATATAACAAAAAACAATTTTATGATTTTTATTTACATTCATCATTAGTGCTATTTTTCAAACATTTTGGATATTATCAGAAGCCGTACTTCTATTATAGCAGATAGTTTTCAGATACTTATTAAGGTTTTAATAGGAAGATACCTTTCCAAAAGACCACCGAACTACCCGAGTTTCCTCAGCTTTCAGTTATGCATGTTCTAAAGTGTTTGTTCCGTAAAGAAACACTTTCTGTTTAGAAATGTAGCAATGAGGCAGTTGGTGCCTAAAACCTAAACTGAGAATCTGAAATTGTAATGGGAAGAATACCAATAACAGGTGGATTATTATGGGATATTTCGGTTCTCATTAGTATAGAGTAGGAAAGAGAGAAACAAATGGAAAAGATCTAGTATTAAATCTCAGGTGTTGTATCGCTGATACTGACTTGCTTCATGAGAACTTGAATGTCGCCCTATATCCTTTCTTTGGGAAAAAATAATTTTCTCATTATCTTATAGGATAAAAAAAGCCCCAAATTGCTTTTTAGTTAACGAGAACTAGCCTTCTCCTTGACTTTGTTCATCCAAACAGGAGAAAATAAATCTGTTCCAATGGGAAAATATGATCAAGGAGGCCAAGGGGAGGACTAGGTGAGAGCACTCATCTGTAGGAGGCACATTCTGCTCAAGAAAAATATTTCTAACTAGAAACACAAAGCTTGTAATACCCATTCATTCAGACATTCAGCCCAGGTATGTAAACTTCTGATCATGTGACAGCTCTGGGATACAAATATTCAATGAGGTTTTGTCAACTACTATGCCATGCCAGATGTTGATGTAGGCATGGAGTTTCAGTGCTAAACAGGACCAACTTCCCACTCTGCCAAGGGGACTTACCTTCTGGTAGAGAACATAAGCAAAAAAACAAATACGTGTGTGTGTGTGTGTGTGTGTGTGTGTGTACACACATATGTATAAATGTATATATGCATGTATATATGTATACATGTATATATATATAATTTCAGGTAGTAATAACACAAAGGAAAAAAATAAGTGGATAAGTGACTAGAGATCTTCTGGGGGCAGGGACAGGAGGGAGACCATTTTGAAGCCGTGGTAAGAAAAATTTTTCTGAGAGATGACATTTGAGTAGAGACCTTAATGGGACAAGAATGAACTAGGGGTGATCAAGGAAGCACATTCTAGGCTGAATAACTAGCAATTGAAACTGTCCTCAGGTAAGAATAA
This sequence comes from Eidolon dupreanum, assembly GCA_028627145.1. NCBI lineage: Eukaryota > Metazoa > Chordata > Mammalia > Chiroptera > Pteropodidae > Eidolon > Eidolon dupreanum. Next base: position 48,476,857 of record CM053503.1, on the reverse strand, counting down.
CCTTGGTATGTTCCAGAAATAAAAGGAAGTGGAGCAAGAGTGCTGTGGCCAGAGGGAGAGCAGTACAAGATTGAGCAGGGCGGAGATAGACAAGGTTGGGGAAGGAAGTAAGGCCTGTGGGGCCTCTTAAGACAATGGTGAAAACTTGGAATTTCTTTCCAAGTGTGAGAGAAACTGCAGAGAGATTTTGAGCAGGAGAGTAGAGGAATCTAGTTTATGTTTAAGGAAGAATACGGGTTGTTTTGCAGAGAACTGATCAGAGGAATTCAAGAGTGGCATCAGAGACTGGGTGAAAGGCTTTTCCATGACTCCAGGTGAAAGAAGCTGGAATAGAGTAGTGGGAGTGGAGGTGTTGAGACTCAGGGAATCCACAGTTACTTCGAAAATAAAGCTGACAGGACTTGGTGATGTGGGAGGATTTTTAAAATTCTCTAACCTAAATCTCTTTTTGTTTTAAATATCAGACTTTTAAGAAACTGATTGCTCTTAATTTCAGATCTAGTCACATATAAAACTTCTTTAAGTAACTATAGTTACCAAATATAAATTACCTTAGGATATTTTAGTTATTTTTAATGGAGGCAAGCATGCTACATTTCAGTGACTTCATAAAAGTGTATTCAATTTTTCTTCTTTTTTTTTTGCCTAGGGCAAAACTTTTAGAAGAGCTTTTGTGACTGCAATCAGTATGTGCAAATTATGCATAATTTTGTTTCCAACATTCTCTTCTTGGATCACAAAAAGTCAAGTATAATTACTAACATGATGGAGAGTTCTACCCTTACCTTGAGACATTTAGCATGTACTCTCATTAACACTATAGTAAAAGATTTCAAGTTACAAAGAAGAAAACACAGTCCATCTCATTGTTCCCTTCACAAGTATATCAATTTCAATGAATAATCACCAGCTTCAGGAAAATGCTCATCAACTTCCAATGCTATAGAATATTTTTGGGACAGACCCATCAGCATTTAATGTCATTAATTATTCATGTTTCCATTAACTTCCTATAGTATACTTTCATTAGGTGAAATAAAGATTTTGTGCAAATTCTTATTTTGAAGATATACCTTGGCTTTTAAAAAATGTACCAGTGTATTAAATAATCTAATGTTCTAGGATAAATTGTTCAAATAAGCTCTATTTTAAATAACATATTTAAGAAATATCTGAAAGAAATTAACTTTTATATGAATTATTTTTGCATATAGATTCAAAATCATAGATGAGAGCTTTTAGTGTTAGATAAATATTCAAAAAAAATCACAACTTTTAATACAGGGGAGCTTGCATCTCTAGTACTTTCTCTTATAATACTGAAAAGTATAGATTTTTACCTATATCCTGGTTAGTTCATTTTCTTGATGTCTATTATATTACTCATAATAGAAATTATTTGTCTGGTAATGAATGCCTTAATAAGTATAAATTAAGATAATAAATGTTACTATCTTATAACTTGAATTGAGCCTCTGAATGTGAGAAGGACACTCACTTGAGCATCACTGACAGGTCTAGGGCAGAGTCCACTAAAGAAGAGTAGCTTCTAAGATGTTCCTGGAGCAATGGAATTGAAGGGTTGTCTTTTAAAAAGATGACTTGGAAACTAGAATCTAAAACTAGTCAATTTGGGATACTTTAAAACACTTCTTCAACTGTACAAGAGTTAGAAAAGCATAAAAATTAGCATTAGCTAATAAACCAAAAGCTAAAAGATAATTCTGCTACCACATGTAAAGTATCTCAACAGTTGAAATACAATCTCTAGTATTAACATATCATTTCTCTGGGCTTCTTGAATCACATGTATCCCATCATGGTCCCGCTAATTAGGTATAGCCCCAGACAAAACTGTAAAAAGAGAAAAGTTTGTTTCCCTTTCTGTATCTTTTTTTTTTTCTTCTGATGACCAACAACCTATGTTCTCCTGCAAGCCATATGGAGTTTTATAGGACACTGATCCTAGGTGCCAATGACACCTAATGCAACACTCCTGAAGCAGGGGTGTATCGACACTGTAGAACTTAAGAGAGGCAGTCATGCCTGAGAACACACAAGTAATCTCTAATGGTTAGATTCCAAGCACCACTGTGATATCTAGTGAGGGATATCTACCTTTACAAATCAGAACCTGAAGAGACTGACTCATACACCTACAAAAGACCAATCTTTTTTCTGAAACTTGAATCAATGAAGAGAGGAGGGAAAAAAGAGGGAAGGAGAGGAGAGGGAGTGACTGTTGTCAACTACCATCAAGAATTGCCAGGCAAGTTCCACACTTTCATTATTTGTCCCAATCTACTGGCAGGAAACCCATTCTCTCAAGCATTAAGGAAGACTTTGTAAACCCCTGCTTCTTTTGACTAGTGGAAAGCAGTGTAGCAGAGTAGGTAAGTGAGTGCAATGTGGAGTCAGATTGACTGGGTTTGAATCCCAGCTCCCACACAGGCAAATTCCTTAGCATCTCTATACCTCAGTTTCCTTATCTGTTAGCATGGGTTTGATACCTTACAGGGTGGTTGTAAGAAATGAGTTAATATATATGACACATTTAGAGAATAGTAAGAATCATTACAGCTTGACAAATGTTAGAAATCATCATTTGTGGAGCTGTTAGAGCTGCAGGAGTCTCTTACCTCTACTTCACCATACTCACTTATACCAGGGAAGTAAACAGAAAAAAGGCATTCCTGATCCTTGTGAGGGTGTTGCATAGAGAAGAGTAGTACTTGTGACAAAGTGTTAAAATAATTGCAATAATTTAATTTGCAAAGAAGAAAGCTAAGGAATGTTTCTTGTAATAGCTTCTCTTTTGTCAAGAGAAAGCAGAAACGCTCAAATGGCAGTAAGAGAGCAGGAGGAATTTATTATCTGGGCACTAAAGATGAATGCTCTGACTGAAAAAACTGGTCCACCCTTAGGAGTGGAGGAGGGTGCTTACTGCAGACATGGATATGCCCAATGTTGCACCCAGCTCTGTATAATCAAATGGTTCTTCATTCTCTATTTGAAAATACTTAGCAGAAGAATATGTAAACACTGTAGCTTGACAGTGATCTTTATGTTTAGGAATTGAAGCAGAGATTAATGCAAGGATCATGATTTTGAGAATATTCATGATAAAGTCTCCTTAATAATTTGATAGTCAAGCCTGGGTAAATATCAAACATGTAAGAAGATGAAACTATAAATAAAAGCAATAAATAACTCATTATGAGTACTCTCATGGTTTAGAAATGCAAATTAATTCTTAGAATAGTATATAGGCCAACCATTCATCCAAGGAGAGAAAAATATTCTACAGAAAAGTTCCATGAGGGATACATGAGTCTTTTTAGTAATTGTGCCTAATGATTCTTTTTGACCTCATGGCATAAATCACAATAAATCGTATTATGCAGTAACTTTTTAAGATGGCATAATTAAATTCCTATTAAAAATCTCAGGATATGTATAGTATGACATTGCAACACATAGATTATGGGTTTTATATTAAGGTTATAAAATATTTTCTTTGCTTTCCATTTTAAAAATAGTTATTTCCCTCATTTTACTCAGGGCTGATAGCAGAGGATTTACTTAATTCCAACATTCCACTGGTCAACAAGCCCAGCAGCAGACCATTTCTGTTCTTAACTCACTTTAATTGCCTAAATAATGAAAAGAAAACAGAAATCTGAGAGTTAAGTCATAAGAACTAGAATCTATGTGGGACTTTACAGTCATACAATACCACTGTGCAGCAATATATCACTCTTCACCCCATTTTACAGATAAGGAAAATGAAGTATAGAGTTGTTCAGCAAACCAAAGTCACAGCACTTACGACCTCACTGTTAGACTTCTGACCTCCATGCATTCTCTGTAACAAATTCTCGAGCATCTAGACTTCTTCCTTCCTGAGAGGGTTGGCTCTTTTTTATGTGTTGAAATTCCCAGTGGAGTCTTAATATTGCTGCTGACTAAGTCTTAACATTGCTGCTGACTAGAGGGGGGAAAAAATGAAGCAAGAATTGGGAAAAAGGAAAAAGTGTCCTGAGGTCCTGGAAGGAGTTAAGAAACTGAAAACCACTAAAAGGATCTGTTGCTAGGGCAGGACACTCATCACTGAGGAGAATCTGGTGGAAGTCTCTGGTAGAAGTCCCAGACGCCAGCCCGCTCCCCCCGTCACTTCCCAGCCTTCACTCATTCCCTACCCCACCTCAGGGTTCACTGGCTCCCAGTAGCCTCAGGCTACAGTGAAGTGATTTTTTCCTGAGTACACATAACTCCTAGAGGGAAACTCAAGAAATGACTAAAATAAAAGATAGCATATGTTTAATTCGTAGTTAAGTGAATATTCAGACATTTTCTCAATTCCAGTAATATCATACAGTTGGCCAATTTGAGAAAAACAGATGGGTGGCTATCTTCATCTTTCTAAACATTTTCTAAAGAGTTAAGACATGTTCATAGCAGGGGTTTTGTAAAGTAATATTCTATTCTGTTCTCTAAGTGAAGTATTGAATTTGTGTGTGTGTGAAAAAAGGGGGTTATCTATTTCTTCTAAAATGCCTTAATGAATGGTGAAAGATATGGTTAGGTTACAGAATACAGCAACATTTGCTTTTGGCATCATTATCTGGGGATTTTTGTGCTTTTTTCCCCCTCCTTTGTCTTATCTCTTTTCCCTTTTCACAGTTCACACTTACACAAACTGTGTCATTCATTGCACAGATAAAGCAAGTACTGAGTGTTTAGCTTTCATTCTTGTCCTTGGATGTTAAAACTGACAGCTTAGCACCTCTATTACTTTTTATCAGTGAGTCATTGCCCTTGCCAGCACTCAAGATAAGAAAGTCTCACACTTGCCAGATGGAGAACAAAACAGGAAAACTGAAAAAAGCACTGGGGTTGGGTTATACTGACCATAAAATGGATGGTAGGAGGCTGTTTTGAAAATGGGTGGGACTTGCCATTCAGCCAGACAAAATTATAAATGAGAAGCTATCTGGATCTGATTTAGGTGATTACCATGGAGAGTCAATTTTCAGCTACCTGGTTAACCACTATAAACCTCTGAAGGGATAGGGAAATTCAACACTTTATCTCATTTTAATTCAAATGTTAAAAGACCTCTAGTCAAAATGAATTTGATTACCTCACACTAAATCCTTATTTATGAAACATTAGCCACAAAAACTGAAAATCAACATTTGCTACTACTATATTGAGTGTGTATGTGTGTGTATGCTTAGAAAAACTACATCAAGTGAGGATCAGAGAATTCTGTGACACATTAAGGCTTTCTGGGTCACGGGTATCCACTGATAAATTTTGGGAGATTAAACAGAATTTTATGTTCCTTTCTCCCTCTATTACAGACCATCTTTCTTGGCACTCTGCCTTCATTCCCATTGTCAAGGTACAATAAAAGGAGATACACAGGACTGTGAGGGACCTCAAAGACATTCGGTCTTTACCTGCTCAGGTAGATACCCAGTGGGAGTTCTACCCTGTGGCTCATGAAGGGATCAAGAAATCTGTGAAAATATTACACTGATTGAAAGTTACCAGTCGGTGCTAGTTCCTCTTTCTATTGACTTCATGGATGAGGACACGTTGAAATGGAGAACAGCTGTATTTAATGTGTGCTACATTGTTTCCGTGTCATCCTAGTTTGCTCTCTCAACGACCTTGTGAAGTTCTCAGTAAGCATGAGCTACATTCATAAAATATGCTCAACTGATTGATTCTCAATCATGATTAAAGTGGAACAAGAATTTGAAGATGCTTGCAAAGCAATCTGTGTGAAGAAATCTCCTAGCTTTTTAATTTCTTCCCAGTTTTTACAATTGTTTTGCCCATATCTAATTTAACAGCATTTTGTTTTAAGTGATTACCTTTAAAGAATCTTTCCCAAGCTTCAAATAAATTATCACAGAAATGTTGTTATTCTGGTTGCACTCATATTTACTTGGTTTATACAATATTTAATTTAATTGTGTGATTATAGACATAAACAAGTCTGGAACTACTATCAACATCCTACTGATAAGAGCAAATGTGCAAAGCATATACTAGGGAGTGGCTGGTAGCCTCTAGATTCAGCTGGTGATAGGTATTGGTCAAGTCTTACAGAGAAAACAGACAATGATAGCTAATGCAGTGAACTGAAAAACAGGAATTGGATAAGTTTTTATTGCATTTTCAACTTACAGATGGAGAAATTAAGGTATTGAAAATTTAAGTAACTTAAATAACATCACATATCTGGTGAAACCCTTAAAGGATGTACAAGATATATGATGATGTCGAAATTCTAAGCATTATCTAGGAAGTAGTTTAGTGAAAATGGCCTATTACATTCCAGTGAATACCGTATGTCCTGGGAGTGCATTGGAGGAAGAGCTAAAACAGGACTCAGGGAAACCTCTTCCAAAAGAAGGATGATTAACAGAAGTGCAAATCAACCAAGAAGAAGGTCAGAGAATGATCCTGACTGAGATCAGTATGTGAAGGAGGGCCACAGGCAAAGAGCATAGCATGAGAAGAGAATTGCAAGTAGTACCTAGAGTAAAAGGGAGATGATTAAATGAGTTCAAGAGGTAAGTAGAGGCTAAACATAGAAATGCTGCATATGTCACTCTAAAAAATTTAAACGTTGCTCTGAGGACAATGGGAGTCTGTAAAAGTAATTAGGCATTTGAGTCACAGGCTCAGATTTGAGCTTTTGGGATAACATTTGACTGTACTATGAAGAAAGGACTAGAATGCCAAATAGGAAAGAGCTGATGGTGGTCTGAGTTTACATGATGTCTACGGAGACAGAAAAGAGATACATTTAAAGTTGCTAGCTTCATCAGGACTTGCTAATTGACTGAATGTACAAGTGGTGGTGAGAATGATGAAATGCTAAGGGTGAATCAGGGTTCTGGGGCAGTAGTCATCTGGACAGAGGGAGGCACCATTCCTTGAGATAGTGAACTCAGAGAAAAAAGAATAGGTTCAGGGGTGGCAAAATTTAATTCTAGACATGTTACATTTAAACACCCAATTTGAGATGACTTATGGATGGTTGAATGTATGGGTCTAGAGTTTAGGAGAAAGATCTGGGCTATAAATATGGATGTGGTAAATATCAGCAAGTGGGTATAAATGGAATCAAAGAAGATAAAACAATATAAGGAGAGTGTAGAATGGGGAAAGAAAATAAGCCAAGCCTCCCCCCCCCCTAAATGGTAACCTTTCTATTTCTGACTACTTCTGTCATGTGGGTGATGTGTCAATCAGCAAGCCACCATACTCATGCTACCGTGCTTATACATAATAACATGTGTATAATGGCATATTTCTTCTTTTTAAAAACTCCAATACACTAAGCCTGATTTCCCTTATATGAAATAGAGGGGGGAGACTGAGCTGGAAAATTCATAGCGTAACTGTAATGTGTCATGACCACTCCCAAGAAGGCAAAATGATCATTCAAAATCAAGGTGCCATCATTATAAATATTTTCTAAATGTACATCATCAAAAAAGGTGGTGGAGTTGATGCTAATGGTAGCTGGAAAGAAGAGGATGGGATATCATTACGTGAAAAAGAATGCTTCAAAGTGAGTCTTCTCTCCCCCATGAATGGGAGTGCTTATACAGGTGATCTGCTACAGTGGAAATCAATGAGCATCAGAGTTGTAGTCTCAACTCCACAAGCTATCTCCACTCCTCAATAACGAACAGTTTAAATGGTCCCAAGGAATGCTTTGGCAGAGAGAATGCAAGAAACACTGAGTAAAGAAGTGGAAGCTTAAAATAAGCTTCTAGTTTGTGCCACAAACAGGTTAGTTACCTTCTCTGATTCTATTTCAACAGGTAGAGGAGGAGGGCATTCCCAGGTGATCGCTGATGTCTCCATCAATTCCAACATCCTGTGGCCCCAAACACCTGCAAAAGTAAGTCAAGGCACTGCCTTCACCGGGAAATCCTGTATGCTGAACCCACCCCAGGCTGAAGAGGCAGGCAAGTACTTCTGGCCTGGTAGCATTCTCAATGGGATTTGTCATCACTCAAAGCAAAGGTGGACCATGGTGCATACATTAATTTTCCTCCAACATCCTAGTAATATTTCATTTTGCTTTGAAATATTACTGTGAGTACTTTTATTTCTAGCTATTGCATGCAATCTGTTATTGCCATTGTAGCTTATTAGAAAGTCATTTCCCATCATTTCCCCCTAGTTCTGTCCAGTGCACTACAGCTGGCTTCATGCAACTCAATATATCATTTCTAATACTATGACTTTTACATTGTATTGTTTTTATTTTTGGAGCCAACATGGACAAGCCAACTAATGTTAATGTTTTTTATTTAACTGTACTTTCATTGAAACCATTGTTCCATCTGTGGATAGTAGGACAATTTATAGATTTTTAACATTTGGAATTGAAAGGTGTGCTGATAACAGAGCTATCTTAACTTTACTCACCTTAAGTTCCCCCAAATACCTCCACTCCGAGAGCTGTTCTAATATCTGCTCACTTGTTTGCTCACTCCCCTTTTCTCTTCAACTCTATTTGATATATGTTTCCCAGAATGCAGTGGAGACTTCTGGCCCGAGAGGCTGGAAAATGTAACTCCGAATTTCCTACAATCTCAGCTCCACTTTCTCCCCTGCTCGCGCGGGCGGCTAGAGCCTTGTTATTGTCACGTGGCCGCGGGAGACGGGGGCCTGGTTAGCCAATGGGCGCACGTCAGCCACTGCACGCCCCGCCCCCCGACTCCGCCGAGCAGGGACTTGGCGCTCCGCTGCAGGGAGGCGTAGAAAAAGTTTCTTTTGCGGGTGAGAGACGGTTTCAGCGTGCCGACGCTGCCCGTTCTGCAACTCTGCTGCAGTTGACCGTCCTTTTTGGTTTCCCTCACGCTGCTCCGGGGCATGAAAGGGCTTTGCTGCCGCGACTAAAAGAAAGGAATTTACCGGGGAGCGTGAGAGGAGGTCGCGCACACGTGGCCCTGAGCGCGGGCGTCCACTCGAGCTGGAAATTTGTGCCGGGCTCCGAGTGCGCGCTGGTTGCGGAGCGCAAGGCCGAGCGAGAGGCCGCAGGACCGCGATGGGCGCGCCAAAGTTCTGCGCGCCCGCGACGGCGCTGGGGCTGTTGCTGTGCGCGGTGCTGGGGCGCGCAGGCCCGGCCGAGGACACCCGCAGTGGTGTCGCCGCCGAGCTCCCGTGCCCCTCTCCTTGCCGCTGCCTTGGGGAGCTGCTGGACTGCAGTCGCCAGCGGCTGGAGCGCCTTCCCGAGCCGCTCCCACCCTGGGTCGCTCGGCTGTAAGTATTCTTCTTGAGGGCGGAGGGGGAACCGCGCGAGAATCCGGGGGCCCCTCGAGATTCTGGAGAGCCCCCCAGGGGTTTGGGCTCATGGCGCGCAGCAGCTTTTTCCCGGACAAGCTCCTCCTGGCTTAGGCCTCGAACAGCGCACCTTGGGGATGGATCCGTCGGAACCTCAGTCTCCTTCTCCCAGTGCGTTGAGGGCCGCGCAGATGGGCCCTGGGCGCGCCCCGCCTGGAGGCAGATAGGCAAGGGGAGAGAGCCACTGACAATTCCAGGGGGTAGAGTCTACGTCCCGCTCCCGGAGCTTTCCAAAGGGATTCAGATGCGCGCTCCCGCCTCGCCTGGAGAGATGGCAACCTGCGGATTACTGGAGTTCGCCGTCCTCCACACTGAGTGTATGAGTCTGTGGCTCAACTCAAGTTTCTAACTGCTTCAGGCCCCTTTTCCAGTTCCCCCAAGCAGCCGCTGAACGCGCTCCTTTTATTTGGAAAGCCCCCTCAACTGAGTTCGGGCACTGTCCAAGCTATGGTAGGCATCCTTTTGTTGTGCTTGATTTCACATTAGGACACTCTATAAATCTTCTTCCTCGACCAAATCATAACACATCCTCGTTCCAGTAAGAAGTTGCAAGACTGATCAATAGATACGGAAGGAAAGGCACTAGAGTTTTCAGATCCAAGGGCGTGATTTCTGTAGCTTCTCAGCCCGCCCGGACGGTTTAGGAGAGAGTGTTGGGAGCTGTTATGCAAGTTTTTGGATGCTAGCTGTGAAGTCTGAAAACCTAAAATCACTGCCAACTGCGTGCAAGAACAAGGACGAAAATGTAGTTTAGTTGGACTCGCTGATTCTTACCAAATGTCATCTTATTTTCTCCCAGCCCTAGTTTTGTTAAAATTAGAGGACTCCTGTAAAATGTAAACAAATAATTGAAACTTGTTTCTTTTTTTAAATAGTTATCTGTTGAAAAGAAATAAAAGTGCAGTTCATCTTTAATCCTTAGATTTGGGCCTAGCAGAATTGCAATGGAAATTCAAAGTTTTCAACCAATTCTAGTAGACTATCCTGATGTCCTAATACTAGTGGTGGAAAGAAATCGCTTTTAAATCATTGTGCTAATCAACGTCTTTATGAATTGTAGAATTGTTGACCATCAAAAGCATATTCTTTGTGTTAGTAAACCTTACTTTAATTAAAAGTAGATTGGAGAGTTTTAGATTGATACTTAATCTCTTATCACGGGATGTCTTATTTGGTAGTTTTTTATTACAATTGAAGAAGGAGATAAGGGTTTTAACCTAAAGCAGGAAGACTTTCAATTAGTTGTGGCTAATTCTATTCAATTGCCCCTTGTGGAGGTCATGCTGCCTTATTCATGAAATGTGAATGGCTCTATTGACAACATATGGAACTGAACATTTGAATGACTAGAGGTGAATACCTATGAATAATAAAGGGATAAGAAAAAAATGAATATAGTAGTGCATCCTGGAGTGTATTAAGAAAGGCTTGGATCATTCACAAATGTAACATGTATTCATAGCTTCTCAATATCAAGTGGCTGCTTGGATCTCGCAATATATATTTTTGTGGATTTGGATGTCTTTTAAAAAATAACTGTATTGCTCTTGACTAGAAGTTGAACTAAACCAAAAGGGGGTTGATACCTATTTAAATGTTGTCTTAAAAGTAGCTGACCTAATTAGGATTTTGTTTTGCAGATAATTTGGTGGCACACTAAAAACAAATTACAGTTTATTTGGTTAGCACAATCTTTAATTACATTTCCGCCAGCAGTAAATTGTCTCAGTACAAGTCCACATTCCTTAAATGTATGTGAAAATAAGTTCCACTTGTATAAATAAGCACTAGGTCTGTTGTCAGAAGCCCCACTGTGATCACTCATTGGACAGCTCTGTCATTCTTGTACTTGTGTGACTTTTAACCAACTTTGTAGTTGTCACTAAACCATGTGGTCTAAATTCTTTATTGTAAATGTTTCTTTTGTGCCTAAAGCTCTAGAGGTCTTCTCTCTCCACCTTTGACAGGAGCAGAAAAACAAGGAATTGAGCTTTAATTTCTGTTACTTGGTATTTGGGACAAGAGGCATAAGCTAGCTGCTTCTTAAATTTACGTAATCAGAAAAGCTTTTAAGTAGACCGCTTCAGAATTCAGAAATAAGTAGAAAAAAAAAATGCATATTGCTCTTCCCATAGCTTAACTTCCTTGCCTTATGTAATTACGGCAGTAAGTTTGCCTTAGGACTAGTTTATGAGCACACTTTTCAGAAAAAGTTTAGTGTCTTTTATTTGTTGAATTTACACATTAAAATCTTTCTATTTGTTACATGTGCGTATTTTTTTCCACTTAATTCATTTGTAATTTATTGCCATAGGGACCCCATGTATGAAAAGTTAAACAGTTTGAGCTGTAATGTAATAATATTGTTTGCCTTTCAGAAAGTAACTTCTAATACTTTAATGGAAGTGGTTCTTAAAACAGTAACTGCTTGAAGGTTGCTTACTATGAAAAGCAGACTCCAGGTTATATCTAGAGTTTGTGCTCACAGAGTCGTGAACCTTAAGAGGGCTTGTCAGAATATGTTACTTAGCACAAAGAGGGGAAAGTCGCCAAGGAGAGCTTCAAGTATTATTAAAATCTCACTGGAATTTCAGAATTATTTATTATATCACAAATAAATGTGTAAATTAGCAGGACTCCGTCAAAAAAGGTCCAAAAGGTACTTTCTGCTGGTGGGATTTCTTTAGTGTTTGCCTTTTATAAATCCTTTGGTTAGTACCAGAATTGGGACTCGGGTGGGGGTAATAGTCCATATGGTTTTCACAGCTGTTTTTCTATATTTTCCAGACTAAAACTTGAACATAGCAGGCTGATTTATGAGTCACTTTGGATCAGTGTCTTAAAACAGCTACAGCCTGGCTTTTTGTTTTTCAGCTTTCCAGATTTCTGCTGAATTAGCAGCTCCGCAGGCCCCAGTGGGATTGATTAAGAAGCTGTGCTGGGTTTGCATTTTAAAATTTGACTTGGAAGTCAGATTTCCAAATACTAAAAGGAAGAAAATGATAGCTGGAACCCAATGCTGTAAATTAATTATTTTCATATATATTTACTTGCTTGCTAATATTCAAGAAGAGAGATGTCTCTCTACCATGTATAGTTTGATTTTCAAGTATTTGGCCGGCTGGGTTTGGGGTACCTTTTGGTTACTTGCCTGACTTTCCTTTTTATTAACGTCACTACCAAAAGTTTTTTAAAAAGGTTTCTTAGGGAAGATGTTATTAATGAAACTCTAAAAACAAAGAATCTGCCTTCCTTATTGAGTTTTGTTATGGGTTTTGAGAAAACATCAACACTGTGCAACTTGGATTTGTTTTTAATGATCTGGCCATAAAAACAATATAAGGAAGATTTAGGAAAACATGACATCTTTTAACTGGAAAGTAATCATTTCTGAAACATACTGTATTAAATCTAAATTTAGGTGCATTAAAAGTTTCATGGCTTTAAGTATTTAGCAGTAAAAGTCACTTAAGGGGTGAATTTTTTTTCTCCCACATGTAATGTGGTTTTAATAGTAGTACACAAAATTCGGGAATGGAAGTGTTGCAATAACAGATATTTAAGGTTGCCAGCTTCTGCTTCTGAATCAGAAGTGAGTGGTCCCCAGCATGTGCACTGTTCTCTGAAGGCAATTTCTCAGTTTAAAGGTCTTTTGTTGGAGATCACATCCCATCACTGCTTGAAAATAAGCGCTCTGTCTCTTCTCTCACAGGATTGCTCTGTGAAATAATCCTTAAAATGAAGTGAAGAGTGTGGTTTAAGTTTTTTCTAATTAAAAAGAAAATCGCCTGTATTAAATGTAAATACCAGATTGGTTCCCCCTTTCTTTTAAAACCTAAAACAATAGGGGATGCAGTTATGCTGGTTCAGTGTTTAGTTAAGTGGGTCCAAGTGAGACTTTCTGTTGATTCAGGCTACCTCCCAGGTGAAGGACTCTTTTCCTTGGTTGTTTTTTAAACCCTGTGGGAAATCTGTGACTGTCTGTGGTGCTAAAAGCACACAGGTTTTGTTTGAATCCTAACGTGAGTTGTTGGGCTCACGGTTTCCTTGATGAACTCCAGATGGACCTGAGCTGGGTTTGTGAGGGAAAGTGTCTGGCTCCAGCGTGGTGAGCATGCACAGCAGTGGTTGTAATTGCAGGATTTTTATAGTTTAAAGTCTGTGCCAGGTTTTTTTTCATGTTATAACTCTACCAGAACAAATCTACTCATGTCTGTTACTGTCTGGTAGGTCTTTAGACAAACATGTTTCAAATAAAACCTTTGCAGATTTTTTTTTTAGATGAAACAGAGAAATCCAGGTTTATTCTCAAAACAAAAAGTCAAAGGCTGAAAGGATCTCTGATTTCTAATTGTTAACTAATGGACTTGCTCTAAGTAATGTGCTTCTCTGAATATGATTTCTCTGCCTTTGGTGGGAGAGCATACTAATGCACATATCAGATGGTTCATGCTTTTCTCCAATCACGTTTGGTCATTTGAAACTTTGGTGCTTTAAAATCTTCGTTTTTAAACACTGAAAGAATTAATTTAGTAAGAGTGGGTTAACCTCTGTCAGTAAGAGAGCTTTAAGCCACACAATTGTTAGCCTGGTTTTCAATACCTGTTCCGCCATTTCATTTTCATTACACCATTTTAAAGGCACATATTCAGTGTGTTGACAAATATAGGGACTATAACTAGATATTTGGCAGATTTTGTTTCATAGTTTGAATTTTAAATGCTGAGATGACTTCCTAGCCTAGAGTATTGTGTCTGTAGGAGTTTTGTTTTGCTTTAAAAAAAAAAAAATTATGTCTTATGGAAATTGTTACTATGTCAGATTGAGTCTCTGAGTAAGAAGCAGATTTATTTTAATGATTGAAAAGAAATCCAATCACAGGGTTTTGTATATTCCACCTAACTTTGTTAGCTGGTTGATATGATTTAAATTATACATTATATTGAGATTAGGGGAATACAGGAAAGGAAAGTGTGTGGTTCAGGTTGTTTTCTACCCTCAACACACACACACACACACACACACACACACACACACACACAAATGATACCTCAAACAAAATTTGGTACCTTAACCCAGAGAAATGTGTGAAAAGCAATTTTTGTTTGAGTATAACAGGGATACTGATACTTAATTTCATGATAATAAAAAGGCTTCTTTAGAGGTTTTAGTTTTAGCAACCTGCCTAATTAGCCACTTTTCATAAGCCATGACTTCATCATATCAAGTGGAAGTGAGGAGATGGTCGGAGATGGGGAAGGTGAAGTAAAACAACCAGCTCACAAAAGATCTGTTCACCCTGTGCCAAAAAACATCTCCTAAAACATTTGTGAGCTTAAAGCATTTGAATCTGCCAACCTCCTAAACTAATTTTGTCCTCAGCGTTGATATTTTTGAGTTTGGCATTTTGGTTACCATCTAGGTTATGGACAGGATGGACCAATTATTTCTTGTCACTAGTATTGCTGGAGGCATTTCACAGATCCACTCTGTCTTGTATATCAAGTGCTATCAGTGATTTTTTTAAAACTACTTATAATTTTATTTTTGTTTTCTCATAGGGACTTAAGCCACAACAGATTGTCTTTCATCGAGGCAAGTTCCATGAGCCACCTTCAAAGCCTTCGAGAAGTGTGAGTCTTAGTTATTTTCTCTTTGATATTTGAATAAAATATACCACCTATTACACTATTTAACTGTAAAGAACATTTGGATTATAATAAATTATTTAAAACTGTTAACTCAAGAGGTATCTTTAAATAATTTTATAAAATTGTCACTGCTATGAATAACAGATTATCTAATCAGCACAGATTATCTAATCAGCTCCCCTCCCACTCTTCTTTTTGGGCATTTTTAGGAAACTGAACAACAATGAACTGGAGACCATTCCAAATCTAGGACCAGTATCAACAAATATTACACTTCTCTCCTTGTAAGTGAATGTTAGCAGTATTTTGCATGTATATTTTCAGGGACCATGGGTAGCAGTTGCACGCAGGCTAGAGTAAAGACCTTACAAGCAAAATATGAATACTTCCTTTAGTGGATAATGGGGAAGTGATCTTTAAATTGGTTGACTTGTTTTCCAGCCCTCCTCTCTCTCATGCCTAAATTCAAAGTATCATTGTAACAACGTATATTTTACGCTTTGCTATCATTGCTGAACTGGTCTCCAGTTCAGAAATGCTACCTTCACCCCGTAGAGACAAGTATTTGACTCTATTCTGTAGACTAGGACTTTAATTCTGGTATTATTTAATGGTTGGCATGGGAATTACGGATTAAGTATTTTTATATAGTTATTAGTGGAGAATGATTGGAGTTGTTTTGTGAGGAGAAATGGGAGTTGTTAATAAGGCATTGAAATATCTTCTAAGTGTGGCGCTTATGGTGGAAATTAAGGTTCAGAAACATCATATCAAAGTAAGAACTTTATACAGTTAAAATTAACTAGGTGATTGAAGTTATAAATACCATTACATGTTATTTTGTAAATATGAGTTTTCAAATAAAATTGCGTTAAATTTTCTGTATGTTTAGGGCAGATAACATGTTTATATTCATGCATTGAAGATGTTTCAGAATCTTTACTTTCAGCATCTAAAAGTAGTATTTAGAATGCTCATGATTTAATTTCTAAAATTAAGTAGTTTACCACCTTAATCTTGAATGATTTAAAAATGTATTTAAGCCACTTAAGTTAAAAATGTTTTCCTTCTTTAAATAACCAGGAAGAAACTACCATTGTTAGGTGCTTCTGGGAAAGGTGTTGGGAGGGTCGAAATTATACAGTAAATTTCAGGAAAGCTGTTCAATTAATTAAAGTGATCACTACCCAATTGCTTACATCTGGTGATTTATAGAGGTTTGGTTTTACTTAGAGCCCAGGTCAGCTAAGTCACTGGTGCAGCCGCTGTGTCTGCTTTCCTCTGTTTGAATAAGAACTAAGTGACATTTGATACTGATGTGGTTTTTCCAAAGATCAGAAACAGAAAGGAATGAAAGAAAAAGCAGTTGGTATTTGACAAATAAACACTGAATTTAAAAAACATTTTTATACTAGCATTAATACCTGTTTTCTTTGTCTTTCACAATTGCTTAAATTGTGGAGTCTAAAGAAGCACTGGTTTTGGTATCTTAGACATCTTTAGCCATTCTTATTTGATCAGTGGGGCCTTTTTAAATCCCAGAGAACGCCATTTTACCCTTCTGCCTTTGCACTCTGTATTGGCAGGATCTGTCAGCATGTTCAAGAGAGCCTTGAGGGGGTCACTGCATGCTTCATGGCTAAGAGGGTTTGCAATGGAGTTTCAGAATCTGGGTGGGGTGGAGAAAACAGTCTTCTCATTTTTTTTTAAGTGAAAAAGTTTTTAATTTTAGGAACATTATATATTCTACTTTTGGAAAGCATCAACAATAGTATTAATGTTTCTGGGTGCTAAGATATGATAACATGGATTAACAATTTCATTTTCTTATAACTGTAGGCTCACATGGCATATTCTGGATCTCTAAAACAACTTTAGCTTTAACATCCAAGTGAAGCTCAGGGCAATTTAAAAATATATAGTCTTAACTTCCAAATAGGAATATGACAACTGAGACAAGGCTACAATATAGTCCATGATCAAGAGAAAGTGCACTGTGTATGTTTTTGTGTGTACATGCATGAATCCCTTGGCATGTATGGTATAGGGTTGAAACCATAAGAACTTGTGAGGAAATTAGATAGTTCTATTGGAAATAAATTACCTAGTAATTTTATACTGTAAATCTTTAATTTGAAATTAGAAAGCTGAAATAAAATATGGAAGGTAGAAACCTTCATTCAGAATTTGAACTCATCTTCATATTTTTGTTTTTTACTTTAGTGACTGCTCAATAATCTTTTCTAAATTTGAATAATCTCTTTTCTCTTAATTTCTTTGGTACATCTAACTAGGGATTGCTTTGTTCATCTATGTAATGAGAGATCCCATTTATTACTTAGATAACAGAGAATCGGTGAAAAGTAATTTATTTAGATAGTGATTCAATATAAATAATGAAGATTATTTTTAGACCTCTGAAATATCCGGAAAAATTTACTTCTCGAGCTGTTTTTCCCTACAAATATTTTGTTTTCTCCTGTAGACATCTTTGGATATTGCAATACACAATCATTGTTGCTAAAGTACTATTAATTTCTGCCTTTTGTAGTTTAGAACATTTTCTTTTATATGGAAACACTTGAAAATAATCAGTTAAAAGTACATATACAGTTCTGAAATTTCAAAAAAAAAAAATATCATTAAACCACGTAACATGACTCAGATTAGAATCTTGTTCTAGCACCACAATTAAATCCCAGGATTATTTGACTTTTATTCTATCAAGATCTTTTTTTTTTTTCATTGCATTTCATAGGAAAAATCATTTTTCTGGGTGATTTGCACAAATTCAATAATTTTAAAACATATGAAAGAAAATGAAAAATCAACTGGAGTCTTGAGCATAAGATTTAGTGTTCGTGCTCCCTACTGTTGTTGCTCTGTGCAATGGGAACCCCTCCCAGCTAGAAGGGCTGTAGGCAGAGAAGACTATCCCTGGTTAGAATGTCCTCTTCTCTCAGCTGAGGAGCCAGGAGCTAATATTGGGTCAAATGGCACCCCATGTCCAGAGTAGAATTTATTTTGGGACCAGTTCTGATAACATCAGGTAAACTGGCAAAATGCCAGGTGTTGGGATGATAATTGGATGAGCTTCTCCAATGACACAGATTTTTAGGGATTTTTCAGAATAGTTTTAGGAATTTTTCAGAATACGAAAGACCTGAATAGACTTGCTTTTCTTTGAATCCCACATAGCACTAGCACAGAAGTCAAGTGGCATGTTAAGGGCAAGGCATGGTTTGTGTTTTTGTTTATTTTTCTCTCACAGTTTCCTAGCCATGGCAGGATAGTATATTCTAGGAGATGAAATGGAATAATCTTTGGAAGGAAAATATTTTGTAGTAAAACTGTTGACCTGGGTTAATTGAGTTGTGTTTACCATATGTGACAGTTCTAGCTTCCTGTGATGTGGCATGAGCTGCTATAGCAGTGGACATTTTTGAAACCTGTGACTTGAGCTAGGGCCTGGTTTGAATCTGTGGGATTTATAACATTTTTGAACAAAAGAAGCCTATTGGTCATTGAATAAAGCTAGTTGAATCATAGTCTTGACATTGATGGTTTATATAGCATTGCCCAGCATGCAGATACTTTCTTATGTCTTTGAGCTAAAAAGGTTTAGGTCAATGAATGCCCAAAAGGCACCTAGAGTACTTATTTAAAATGTAGATTTCCTGATCCTCTCTCTAGCGATTCTAAATTAATGTGTGTGGATGGGGCCCAGGAATAACCAATTTTAATACATCTAACTCGATAATTCTAATCAGAAATTGCATTAATGTTTCAGAATTAGAGAGTCCAGTTTATCATAATCAAATCATTATTTCTTAAAGACAGAGCATTTCTCTCAAGTTCATATTTTCATAATATTATTTTTCCAGAGATGACACTCTCATCTTACCAGAAAGTTGTTGTAAAACTTGATCACCTCTGTAGATAGAACCTCAAAAATGTGCGCCTTACCAATGGAAATTCATTGAAGAGATTTATTTCAAGCAGAGTGAGGTGATCATATTTGAAAGTGTCACTCTGGCATTAGAGTGGAAAATGGCTTGGAGGTGGTAGGAGTGTGATTTGGAGGGGACAGATGATGAGGAAGTCGCTGCAGTAGGCCAGGAGAGATGATCTTCTGAAGCGCAGCTCCAGTCACGTCAGTGGAACAGTGATTAAACGCAAAGCTCAAGTCACATGTCTCGGAATTCATTGCTAGCTCTCCGCTTTGCTAGGTTTGGGACCTTGAACAAGTTACTGTCTATTGTTTCTTCATCTATCAGATGAGAATGACGATAATGCCACTTCATAAGGTTGTGAGGATTTACAGAGGGAATACAGGTCAAACAAGCTGGCATGTGCTCAGTATTCAGTGAATATGAGCCATCATCATGAAGATGATGATCATTCATTCAACTAAAATTTATTGAATAAACAGTCTCAGGCTCCATTTTAAGTGCTGGAGACACAGCAGTGAGCAAAGCTTCCCTCTTATCAGGAAGCTTCCATTCTAGTGAGGAGTGGGGGGGAAAAACTTTAAAAGAAAACATCAGTTTTCTGATAAATGCTGTGAAGGAAAAGAAAAAAAGACAAAGGGATAGAGGACTGTGGCAGTTGCCCTGCAATATCGTCAAGGAAGACTTCTTTTTGAATATTTACCAAATCCTATTATGTGCTGAGTACTATTTTAGGGTTGAGATTCAACAGTGAACAACACAGAAAAAAATCCCTGCCCTCATGGAGCTGACCTTCTCATGGAAAGAGAAAGACAAAAAGTAAAATGAATGATAAATGTGGGAAGAAGGTGATCAGTGCTAAGGAGAAAAATAGAGCACAAAGGAGGTGTAGGAGAGTGTGTGGTAGAAGAGAAGGATTACAGTGGGAATGCATGGAGGAGGGGCTTACTAGGCGGGAAACACTTCAATCAGGGCTTGATGGTTGGGGAGGGAGTTATGTGGGGTATCCTGAGAGTGGGGGTCATCACCTTTTGCCTCCCCTGCCCTGACCCATCTTGTCTCATATATCCAACTGTTACATGGCGATGAAATGATTTTGTTTGTAATTTTCTCCCCTCCCATCCTTTAAGGCCTCAGTGGCTGTCTCTTGTTTTTCCCAGCACTTAATGCAGGTGTATGGCATACAATTGATGCTTAATTAGTATATGAATTAAGGAATATTTATGGAATGGCCATATGCAATTAGCATAATTCAAGCAGATCTTTTTCTATAAACTTAATCTATACCAGTGACTAAAAATTTACAGTAGTGACAAAGTATACATATGATTTTTTACTTAATTTGTGTTCAACTATGCATGCTTGGTAAAAAATAATAATAAAATATGACGATAGCAGTAATTATTAAAAGAAAAAAGAATAAGAGAAATAATTTAAGTGGTATAAGGATTTAGAGCACCACTGTGGCCAGTGAGCACATGCCCTGGAGTGTGAGCAAAATGAAAGCGTGTGGAATTAAAACCCTCCTTCTCATTTCTTTTTCAAAGTGAATATCTCAGTCCACCAAGGACGACTTTGATTTTCAGAGACACAGATTTTTTTCATAGCCCGTGTGCCCAACACACGTGGGAACGCTACTTCATCATGTCCTGAACTAAAAATTCAAAATACAAAACTGGCCCAAAGGACTTACTGAGAGAGAGAAAGGAAGAGGGAGGGAAGGAGGGAGGGAACAAGCGAGAACATGAGAATATGTCTGCATAAAGATACTTTGCTGGTATGTTAAGGGATCTTCAAGAGGATATTAATGATAGCTGGTCTCCCCCATCCACAGTGGCATTGGAACCTAATGCCATGTGAGATTTGGTTTCATCACATCATGTACTCCTGTATTGGAGATGCTTTGGGAATGCAGAGAAGTATGAGAGTCGTGCCCTTTCCTCCAAGGCCTGATACGATTTATATGCTATGAAGAAAAGTCTGAGTAGAGGGAGGAGGGATTATTGTCAGTTTGTGTGGTATGAATAATAGTCATTGTGGAATTCTAAAAAGGGTGATGGCTGGTCTATTTTTTTCTACAGTTTTGTAACTCCCACAAGTGCAGTATATGTAGTTTTCCAATGGCATTTGTCACATCTCATTCCAGGGTACAACTTACATCTTACTGAGCTTTCAGTACCCTCCTCAGCAGCCCAGTCTAGTCTCTGGCACACAGGAGATGCTCATTAAATAACAGAGTGCACAAGGAGAGATCATGGACCCTTGTCAGTAGCAGAGAGACCTGAGCTCGGAATGGGCACACAGATTTTTTTTTTTTGTCTTGCCTCACACTGATGACCTGGCTGACCTCAAGCAGAGTTAACTAACTCTTCTCTGTTTATCTGGAAAAACAATGTAAGACATCTCTCACTCATCTGGTTCCGGTGAAGGACCAGATGCCATTGTGTACAAGAAAGGGCTCTGAAAAGTGTGAGCAGCAGCAGCTGCTGCTGTTACAGTTGGAGTGGGCTTTGGCGGAGGAGCAAAGACCTGAGGCTGTAGGCCAAAGTGGATTCTTGAACAGGAGGGTCACAGAAGGAAGGCAGGATTTAGAAACATTATCCTGGCAGTAGTAGATGAGGGAGAGAAAAAGAACTTTGTATTTGGGGTGAATTTTTAGGAAAACTTTTTTTATCTTCACATAGTTCAGAAAAATTGGTGATCATTCAATTATAATTAATAACTGGACAATATTTCTAGCCCAAGAACTCGTATATCTGTAAGATGGATTTTGAGCTTTTCATAATACCCAACAACAATGCCTACTATTTGCTAATTGCTAGGGAACAAATGAAAATGGAACTTGGCCTCTGCTTTCAAGGGGCTTTGAATAATGAATAACAGGGGAAGAAGACAGACAGTAAAGAGATACTCCAAGTAGGGTGCTGCCTTGGATGATAGAGGTATGCTTGGGGCTGCCCCAGTGCCGAGCAGAGTTGTAATTTCAGTAAGTGTAGAGTGTGAGGATAAGTGAAGTCTAGAGGAGGAAGGAGACGTGTATAAATTGGTAGGGTTCAGCTTAAGGAAGACATTGAAGACTTAAGCAGGGGAATGAAATAACCACATTTTTTATCACTGTTTTTATTTTTTTTTTAATGAATTTTTTTATGGTGACATTGGTTAATGAAATCCAATAAGTTTTAGCTGTACATTTTAACATAAGGCATATATATATTTACACTGTGTTTATCTCTCATAGTTAGATCTCTTTCTGTAACCACATATTTGACCCCTAAATAACTACATTTTAATTGAGCACAGAACCTGCTTTTCTCCTTTTTTTTTTCAAGCAGTCTTTAAACTGTTTGTTTTCTAAATCAAGTGCCATGCAGACAAATAATGTGACTTTGATACTTAACAGTTATGACTTGCCGAGTGAATACTTGTTATCCATCCTTGGAGCCCTTCCATGCTCTGAGCCGTGCCGTGTGTTAGGGCCACATCTCTTTTTCCCACAGTGGAAAATTGGCTATGGAGTGGGAATCATTTGAGTATTGACTAGTGAATGATGAAAAGGGTGAATTTGAACTAGTGGTTAGAAATCTGATCAACATTGTTCTGTTATCTAGATACTAAACCCAGCACCATATTAAGTGGAAATTTTATTCATAAGCACACATTTCTCATTACATTCCAAAAATCAGACTAATAAAATCAGTGTGGGAGATAGTGATTTAAGAGACTATTACTTGGTTGCATTGTCCAAGATTTCTTTAAATAATTCATCAAACTCAATTTATAACTTTTAAAATGATATTTTAATAGTTCACAACTCAGGGATAAAGCTGTCTGTAAAGAAGGCAAACATTATCTATCCAAGTGATGACATAACAGTAATTTTATAACTATACAGTAAAGCTCAAAGAGATGTTAGAGCTTTTTTTCTTTTAATCAAAGATGATGTAAGTCAACATCTAAAAAGTAGTCACCGGTTTGTCATATTAAACAAGGAAGTTGGGGAGCAGCCTTTGTCAGCATTAGAACTTAAGTTTCTGGGAATCAGGGAGCTTTGTTCTGATTGAATGGGTGTAAATCTTATCTCATATGGGTATATATGAGCCCATAGAACTTGATCGCCTTAACTGAAAAATTCATCCCAAAATGTACGCTCTACTGATGTGGATGAAAAGACTCATGTCTTCATATGTATAGGATGTTGCATTAGAGGGCTACAACCCTCACAAATACAAAAAAAGCCAGACGTTATTGTGTTTAATTGAAGTAAGCTCGTGAAGCTCACGTCTTACAAAATGAACACCTAAACATCTTACTGTGATAAGTGTTATTCTTTTATTGGATTTTAAAACATTTATATGTGATTTGCACATAAAAGAGTTTATATAGAGCTGTGTTTGTGACAAACACTCTCTTAAGTTTATCTTCACTTTTACTTGTAAATCAGTCCCAAAAATACAAGTTTGCAAGGTTTCTGAACTCTCAATTTAGAATGTCTGTATTTGAAACATAAATTTGTAATCATGTCGTGGCACTTTGAACCCTGCAGGAATTTCCCATTGCTCTTAGATCCACAGCAAAATCCTTCTTAAGACATACGATGCTCTGCATGAGCTGAATCTTTTTTGCCCATTGAGCCTCCTCTGGACTCATTTCTCACTTCTAGGAATGTGCCAGCTTGCTCCTGCCTCAAGTCTCATTGCATATGCTTTTCCCTTTCCCTAGAATACTCACCCTCCCCCAATTCTTGTTAAGTCACACTTAGGTTTCCCCTTCTATATTTTCATATCTCCTTATTTACAATGTCTACTTTATTGTATGTGCAGTCACATTTTTCATTTGCATATTTATAATATCTATATCCATTTCCACCACTGGGATAAAGCTTTATAGAAGCTGAGATCATGCCTATTTTTATCCCCATTGTAACCTTGGCATTAGTACAGAACCTGACATAAGAGTGTAGACACTCAGTACATGTTTGTTAGACAAACGATGAATTGGATACCCCTGCCCAAATTAATATATGAAGTTAATTTTAGAAGAAACTATTCAGTTAACCTTTCTGTTCCTGCCTCTTTGTACACACTTAAAATTTTCATTAATGAAACTTGGTTTTTCCAAAGTAGCAAAATTTTTAGATTTAGCATAGTGACCCATTGGGCAGCTTTCTTCACTGGTGGTTCTTGGAGCTGATAAAATTGAACCCCACTCTCTTGAACTTGACCTTACAGTGTAGTGTGCCACAAAAACTCCTGTGTTTATCCTAAACCTACACCATTTTCTCCTCCCTTCCTTAACTTCATGCTAGCCTTTTTGATTGCTGCTTTGAAGTATCGAGTACAACTTCTGCCAGAGACTTCTCTAAGCTGAATGAGGCTTGTGCTGCCAAGACAGACAAAACAATAAAGCTACAGCTAGTTGCTTTCATGACTGGGGTGGCAAGATTCAACATGTGTCTCAATCCTGGCCTAGTTACTTTTCCTCCTTCTCATCCATACTTTAGTATCTCTCAGGGCTCTAGTTGGGTAGAGACCAAAACAATGAAACAGGGCCCTAACTGGTACCATTCCTTCTTTCTTTGGCTGAACGTTGCTTAAGTACTAAATTCAAAACATGAAAGAAAGGCAGTTGTAAATACAAGCACCTCCTTTCTGGCACTTAAAATCACCTGCCTGGCTGTCTTCCTCTTTCTCCATGAAGCTTTAGCCAGTAGATACAATAGTCTTTAGAGCGAAGTGAAAACAAAATAAAATATTAAGGTAATATTCAAGCTCTAAGTACCATGCGGCATAGGAAACACATGGTATACATTGTTGGAATGTGAATTTTACTATGTATGAGCAATTTTACATGTTTTTATAATAAACATAGAATAGAATCAAACAAGTATAAATTTTTGCAAAAAATATGATGCTTTTTGGACTTAGTCACTGATTGCCAGATAATCCTGCACAAGGTTTTGGCCTAGAAATAGACAACAGTATTCTTTAAAGATGGATGTTTACAGAATCATAAAAGTAGTCAATTAATTGTACAAATCCCTCTTATTCTTCTCCTGTCTTTTTTGCTTTCACTTCCTCACTACCATCTCCAGGTAAATATCTAGAAAAAGGTCAGGAGAATTAGAAACAGTTTGCTCAATTATATAACTGGTCGTAACTCATTTTTGTTGTTGTTGTTGTTGTTGTTGTTAGTTTTGAGTGTCTACACACAATCCTGGTATCTTAGAATTGGAAGAGACATTTCTCCCTAGGGAGAAATCTCTGAAAGAAGAGTTATCCAACCTCCCCTTGAGTACTTCAGGGACAAAAGCTCACGTCTGGTCAAGGAGTCTTTCCACCGTGAATAGTGCTAAGTGCTAGGACTTTTTGT
Organism: Eidolon dupreanum; assembly: GCA_028627145.1. Classification (NCBI taxonomy): domain Eukaryota; kingdom Metazoa; phylum Chordata; class Mammalia; order Chiroptera; family Pteropodidae; genus Eidolon; species Eidolon dupreanum. The sequence goes on along the minus strand of CM053503.1, from coordinate 48,451,503 downwards.
TGAAGCTGGCTTCTGCCATTCTGTGGCTTCTACCTGTTGTCCTAGGTCTATGCACTAGAGAGAACAACTTCTTTCTATTTTCTGCATGATAATACAAGACTTAAAATATAAGGTTTTCTTAACCCTTCCTTTCTCCTGGCCCAGATTCCAATTCTTGTTTCTGTATGCCATGGGGTCTAGGCCAGTGCTTTCTAGTACACTGTCTGAGAGGATGGGAGTATCCCTCATCTGTACTGTCCTCTCTACTGGCCACTAGACGTGGATATTGAACACTTGCAATGTGGCTAGTGTTACTAAGAGATTGAATTTTTAATTTTATATAAATTTGAACAATCACATGTGGCCAGTAGCTGGTGTACTAGACAATACAGGCCTAGACTCTTAAGGTCTTCCCCTCACACACCTTGTCTAGCACGACCGTGTAAAATATGGTGCTTAAAACAAGATGTTTGAGATGTCTAATACAGAATATGGTTAGACCATCTCTTTTGACCCAAATAGTGGACATTAATGAAGTTTAAGATCATATTAGTATCTGAAGGACCGTGTTGTAGTGTTGGATCACATTGAGTTGTGATCAGCTGAGATCCGCACGTCTGTTGTCATTTTTATAATTGCTTTCAGATAGTCCTTTTTCAATGATTAATTAAAAATTCAAAACACTGCCTTACCCCAGCTTAATTTCTCTGGTTTCTTTTAGACTATTATTTTCGTACATTGAGGGGTTTGGGATCACAATTTATCAGATAAATTATACTTTAGTTCTGCAGCATTTGCACATCTCTTCCCTGTTCATGCAGATGTTGACAGCACAGGCCCACAGGCAGATCCAGTAGCAGCCACTAGCAGCTTCCCTAAATGTCCGTGCCAGTCTATGAATAAAGACAAGGATGATGTGAACTTACTTGCCTATGTGATCATTATCACCACGTTTTCCTGTATCTTATTCACAAGGACAAGTTAAATACTTGGTGAAACCAAGACCCTCTGTGTCTGTGATATTCTTAATTCATAGGTCTGTGAACAGTATCAGAAAATAAAATAACATCGATTTAGCATAATATATTCATACAGAATTAAGTGTCTTTATGATAACTTTATTAATTTAAGGTTCAGAATAACGATGCCATGTTTTCTAGTTTGTCCTGTAAACCAAGATTAATTTTAGAGTGTAATAAAGGTAAAAGACATTTATTTGAACAAGAAGGAGCTGCATTCTGAAAGACACAGATTCAGGTAGCAACTAAAATTGTGTTCCACCAAAACAACAGGGAGGCTCTTTTATAATGAAAGTGCCCACCCAGGTTCAAGTAGGTCCATTTTATGTAAATGAGGTATCCAAATTGTGCAGTTCTGATTGGACAAGGCCAGTCTCTCTCTGTTGGTAGAAACACAAAACCACAGCTTCCCTTTCCAACTATTGACTTAGACGTCATAAATACACATGTTGTAGTGCAGGAAACTGAGAGTTCAGTCTGTGGTTCTTTCTGGTATACAGAGTACATGAAGAGCAAATGGCCCCTAGACTCTTATTTATAAAATTTGAGCCATCTCAGCAGATGAATTCCTTCTCAGGATTCACGTCAAATGAATCTTCTTAGGGTTCCACAGTACTATGATCTTAAGTAAAAATTCTTTGTTTAGGCTAATTTTTTGTTAATATGTAGCAAATCTAAGTTGGGTGATTTTTGAGTAAAAAAAAATATAGTCACTTTTTTGAGGGAAAGCCTTGCGGTTTATTTTGGGCATTAGAGAAAAGATGTTTTTATTCATTGATTGGATTTCTATAGAAGATTTCCTGTTAGCATGGCCAACTGAATACATTCTTTTCACTCTGTACCTTCCTAAAGTCCCCTGAAAATGAAAGTAAAGGACTGTACTCTGATAAGAGCAAAGAGAAAATAGCAGAGGAGATAGTTCAAATGAAAAATGCCATAAAAATTTTGCATGCAAACTGACAAATTGTAACTGACCAAAAAAAAAGTAGAGTATATCCCAAAAAGAAGCAATTTTTTTTTTCTTTTTTTGGTGCAGAACCTCAGAATAGTTCAGGAACTCAAAACATGTAAATGTAGGGGTTCAGAGGAGGACTGAAAATTGGAAATTGGTTAAAACTTTTTATGAGAAGCAGTCAGACCTCTAGATCCCTCTAAAACTCAAAGCCCAGTGACCATCACTCCCTGGACACAGGCAGAAGACTGTGAAGTCTACCCTCTGGAGAGTTGAAACAGAAAATCTCTGGAATTTGGGACACTAGCTGGGCAAGGCATTGGGATTGAGGGCAGCGTATTCTGCAATCAAGAATTTAAGTCAAATCTGAGTACTGAGAGTGACACCCACTCCCCTCATCTTATTTTCCTGTTAGCCCTCCCAAACGCTAGACTGGAGATTGGAGGATTTGAGCAATGAAATGTGGAGATCCCATCATGAAATAGGTCCCTCAGCCACCTGTGGTGAGACTCACCAGTCAACAGATCCATTCCACACATAGCCCTAATAAGATTTTTAGTGTTGCTTTTTATTAAATATGTATGGATAGCCAGTGACCACCAGACTTTTGAAGAAGTTTCTAACAATAAAGTCAGTCTGAAACAAATGGGAAAAGGGAACCAGAGACCATGGAAGGAGGAGGGACTCAAAACAACCTAATATCTCTGGAGAAAAAAAAAATGTTACATTCATAAAACAAGAAAAGACTAGTTAAAATAAAAAGAAATATTTAGAAAATAAGGGAAAACTCTTAGACATTAAAAACATAATAACAAACTTCAAAAGGTAATGGAAATATTGGAAGAAAGTTGAAAAAGTTTCTCAAAAAGAACTAAAATACAAAGGGTTAGAAAACAGGAGATGAAAACTGAGAAAATAGGAAGATTAAGTAGGAAGTCTAACACCTGTCTTAATTGGCATTCCACAAGGGAACATATGTGGAAATAGAAGAGAGGAAATTTTCAAAAACAGAAAAAAAATTTCCCAGACCAGACAAACACATTTCTGGGTTGAAAGGCCCTACTGAGTGCCAGCAAATGAAAAACAAAACAAAACAAAAGACCTACATGGAGGGACATTACTATGTAGTTTCAGAATACCAGGTGTAAAAAGAAGCTCTGAGAGGAAGAGAAAAAATAAAGCACAAAACAGGTCTGCTGTAAGGATTGTCAGTGGTTCTCCAGATGTGCTCCTAGGAGCATCATTATCACTTGAAAACCTGGTATAAATACAAATTCTCAGGCCCCACCCACCAAAAAAGAAATCCTAAGGTGAGGTTCAACAGTCTGTGCTTCAAGAAACCTTTGTCCCTTTATTCTGATGCCTGCCAAAGTTGGGGAAACACTGGGGTAGAGAATCAAAACAGCTTCTGGCTCCTCAAACTTATATCTGTGAGTGCTATGATAAAGCAAAATGATGTCTTCAGATCCTAAGGGAAAATGATTTCTAATGTAAAGTCCTTACACACCAAAAAAGTCAATCCTGAATGGCATTTCCAAACATGGTGGGGGGAGGGGGGGGGAGGGGTTGGGCGAACCTTTACTCATGATTTCTTGGAAAGCTAATAGAGGATATATGCTCCAGGGAAATGAGGGAATAAACCAAGGAAGAGGAAAACTGGGTAGCTGGGTGGTGGGATTCCAACAAAAGAAAGAGGTGCAATCCCCCCAATGTGAGGCCAGTTCTCTAAGAGGCAATGGTTTTTACATGATGATTGTGTGAAGCCTCTGTAGCAAGTCTGGTCATGTGCGTCGTGTGCAGTGTTTGTCATCCAAATCCAGAATCACAATTTCTTAGAGCTGGTAATGACATTCCATTCCATTTCCTCCCCTTGACAGGTGAGAAAATTAAGGTTCACAAAATAGAGTAAATCAGAACAGAACCAGGAATAGAATCAACATTTTGCAGGGGTCCTGTAGTTTGAATTGCTGCTTCAAAGATATCCTACTTTATTTTAAAGAAGAGATCCTACATTTAACAAGTTGGTTAGTATGTGGAATCAGTTTTAATTTTCTGGCTGGCAGCTGTAATGGTCATAATGTTATATGATACACATGTGCATTTTGAACCACCATTTAGATAAATCCTTACAGGCCAATCTAAAGTTTGATCTATAGTTTCTAGACTAATCATGATTGTCTGGTCACTTCATGGTCTTGAACCCATTCGTTTAATCCTGATTTCTGAGGAACCAAAGATGAATTAGAAGTTTTCTCCACTCAAAAGTAAATCGCAAGCTACAGGGAAGACTCAGACTCACAATTTAACTATCACTGTGGTCTGTCATATGAAAATGGCTATGGAAGGCCTCTGCCTCAAAAAAGAGATAGGGAAAATTTTTAAATTTCACTAAATTAGAGTTAATTTTTGTACATAATTAAATCATTTTAGATTAAAATAATTGTTCAGTATCTTTAGCATCTTAAATTGAGGGACTGGCTTTTAAATTTCTATTTACATAAAGGATTAAATTAATTTACACTTTGGGATCCAAAAGAGCTGTTTTGTATATAGCGTGAATGGGCTTTTGACTAATCTCTTTTTTCATTTTTAACATGTGTTACAATTGGCATATAAATAGGGCCCTGGTTATTGTAGGACCTCTGTATTGAAATGTTGTGGCTACCATTATGTTTATGATCCAAAAGATAATTATTTTTTATGTTGACCTGGCTTTTAGCTAAAGAACTGACTCTTTGCTCCTTATAGTGGCTCATTTTATGCTTAGTATCATTAATTTTTAATCAAGATTCTTTCTCCTTGCAAAAGTTGCCTCAATTGGCTTTATTCTTTGATGCCACAGTACCAGTGGACCAGCCTAGACATGTGTTCTTTTAATGAAACTTCTTAATTATCTTTTTAAAAATAAGATGAGCAGAGACAGGTTATTTTTATCTGCATAGGAGAGGTTCTTTGCTTGCCAAATCTCTCTGTTAAAAGAAGCCTAATATTATGGGTGTTAGTATTCCAGCCAAGATAGTTTTCAAGGAAGCTTTTTTTGTGTGGGGGTAGAGGGTTATTGTTGGAAATATAAGTGACCTTTAATGTGTTTGCAAAAGGTAGTATTTTCTTTAACAACTTGTAGTTCCTTTATAAATGGTTGCTAAAATGGTTGCTTACAAGTTCTATATAGAAATCAGTATTTCCTCGGGCCAGGCCAACTCTCCCAGTCAATACAGCTAATATACTTGCTCTGTGGTTGTAGGGAATGACCATGGATTCAGCAATTTGTTAGCTGCAATAGCTGAATTGGACTTAAGGGATGTGTGGTTAGAGTAATGCATCCTAAGAAAAGAGGGCATTGCATCATATAAAAAAAAATGGTTTCAAGTTAAAGTTCACTGCACACACCCTCTCTAAGAGGAAAATGCCACGTGCACATCTTTTCTCTGAACAACCATGATCACACATCTTTACACATCACAGCTACAAAGCCTTAAGCTGCCTGTTATCTTGTGCAATAGGTTAGAAGACAGTTGAAACTATTGACAGATATTTCTTATTCATCAGGAATTCCAGTGTAAAAAAACCTGATATTCTGGTTTCTCATCAACAAAGAATATTTCACTCTATGACTCCTTTCAGACTCTGCAAATAAACTAACATCATTTATAGCCACTTAAGAGTGTATGAAGCTCTTTTGAGAATCTTATGCTTTCTAGAGATCACAATCAAAAAGTAAACCCATTCATTGTCAAGTGGTCACGTTATTAATCTCATAAATTATATTTTACTGTTATTAATTTAATCTGGATTTTAATTTAATGCAAGCATTCAGAGTATCAGAACAAACAAGCACATTTCTTATATATGAGAATAATAAATTAGTCTGTTTTCCTAATGATTACAGGCACAATAAAATTCCAGTACTGGGCTATTCTGGTCAGTAGCATCTCACACCTGAGTACAAAGGGACTGTAGCCTGCTTTCCATGCTTTTAGAAGGCCTTCCATATTAGCAATACCAAACAGTGGTAATGGGGGGAATGGGAACTCCAGTAGGACTGAATCAGGTCCCTGTAGCCAGAAACCACAGAGCTAGAAACCTGAGCTTGTAAGTTAGGGGAGGAGAAAAGCACAGCCTATGCCTTGGGAAACCAGAGGAAGACGTGCTTCACCCTCAAAGTGGACATTTAGGCAGACAGTTACTATTATCCGAGCATGCTATCGTCTGTCCTCTACACCTCCTAGGTAGTACTCTTGCACCTGGTCTTGCGTACCCCTCACCCACCATACTAACTCTTGCCAGAGCAACATTTCTAAAATGCATATCTGATATCATCACCCCACCATTTGAAATCCTTCATCCTCCTCTCCCTACTTGATCTTGAGATAAAAGCCAAATGCTTAACATGGCTTATGGGCTACCACTTGAACTATTCTCATCTCCTCCCAGCACCTCACTCTTGAACTTTGTATTTCTCCAGTCTCCATCCATGAACTATACTCCAGCCATCAAAGCTTTCTTTCATTTTCTCAAAGGGAAGAAGCCTTGCCTTGCTCTCACTTGCTCTGCTTGCCATGGGAAGTTTTGCTAACTGCACATACTTCCCCCAAACCCCAACCTCTCTTTAGGAGGCTATTATTTCTGCTTCCAGTGTACTCTTTCCTTATCATAGAACTTATCACTCTAGTGACTGTTCCCATTTGCCTGACTGTTCTCCCCACTAGAATTTAAGCTCCATGAGGTCAGGGACCATACCTATCTTCTTCATTGTTTGATCTTTGGCACTCTCAGAGCAAGCATCATACAAAGTGGTAAGTCATAATGATGTGTGCATTTTAGAGGTATTTGGCAAAGTAGGCTGAAAGGTGAAATTAGCAACAAAGTGAAACCATTATTGTTGGGCCTGAGAAACCAAGGCTGAAATACCTGGGTCTCTTGTTTTTCCTGGGGCCTCTGAGAAGCTTTGAGGGAACCCTCTGCATTCCAGCCAACCAAGCCCCCCACCAGGTCTGTGTTTGTCTACAAGGCACTGATTGTACTCGACCTCAGCAGTGATTTAACCATGGAACACCTTGTACCATCAACAAACATAGATGATCAAAATATTTGTGGTCCTTAAGATGGATATGCCCAGGGCTGAAACACCTTCCAATATTTACAGTACCATATTGTGATTTTTGAACAATGCAAAGATGACATTTTCACATTAAGTTATAGAAAAAGATATTGACACGGTTTTTTTTTTTTTTTCTGTTAAAGCATTGCACAGTCTCTGCCAAAAATACTGACTGTAGTGCTTTTAATGTGTTCATCGATTTTGGCACTTATACATATTTAGAGAAAAATCTGGAGTCAAATTGTATCATTGTCAAATTGTATCTTTGTGACATACTCTATGTGAAATGTGTTTATTTTGAGGGTTTTAGGTGATTAAAGAGTTTTTAATCTAGTTTTTTAATGTAGTTGTCTTTCTTAAACCCTTCTTTCATGATATAAAGCATGTCTTTAAAAAAAAAAAAAACTGGTACATATCTAATGGTTATTTGCCAGTTAAATCAGAGTGCTAATATGAAACTGGTATTTGGGTTTAATTCAGTTCCATTAGGACAGAGTTGAAATTTTGTGATACAGGGACTATTATCCTAGCAGTTATAAGAGATTTTTGTGCTAGGAAGCAGTGCTGACAAAGACGGCACTGTACACGCTCCGTCTATAACTGAGCACTTTCACACTGCAATTTAGGAGGTGTGCAGTTCAGGAAATTGCTGGCTTTGGCTGAAGCATACTTTAACTGCAAGGAAAATTTTATTCGTCACTCAAGTAATTGGCAGTTTTAATACCGTCTTCATAATTACCTTATAAACAAACGAATATATAAACCAGAGATTGTAAGGCCTGTTATCTAACTCGTAGCCTTATTTGACCAACATGATAGACACCTGTGGGTCTCCCACTCCCTCCCACAAAAAAACAATTTGCTCCATTTATTGCAGAAATCTAAAACTGAGCATTTTCTTTTTGTTGTCGTTAAATAGGAGTGTAGCTATACCAGCCCCAGACAGCCTGGAGGCCAAAACCAGATGCAGAGTTTAATGGGAGGTACTGGCTAGGGACAAGGGAGAGAGGGGGGCACTTTGGGCACTTTAGGGTTACTCCACTGTTTGTGGGAGGACATCCTGGTAATGCAAACATTTGGGTTAAGTATTTAAAAGAACATTTTTACCCCCTAAAGCATGGTTTTGTTTAACCCACACACCCTGACCCTAAGGCCCTGTGGCTTGTCCCTTGGACTGAATCCATCTCCGGGACCTAGAAGTTGACTAATTGTCTCACTTGCATTACCCTGTACCTCACAACTAGATCAAGGAGTTCATACACAGGCAAATCCAGATGTGGGAAATGGTCAAAATCAGAGGTCATGGCTGACTTGACTCTAAACAAAGTCTGTGAGACTTTATAGGGATCCGAGGAGCTTGATATTTGTGACTTGTGCATGGGACTGCTAATCCTCCCCCCCTCCACACCTTACTATTATCACAGGGTTCAGCTCTTACCATATACATCACTTTGTTACCTTGTATGGGATTACTTTTAAAAATGGGATTAGATTCTCTGATGACTTGGATCAAAAGATGAATCCCTCACAATCCTTAAAAGTAACATATGAAGGTTTTTAATAATATTTTGAGAAATTTCATTAGTTTGCTGTTTAAATGGAAAATTTACAACCCATGGTCTCCCTTTATTCTTTCTTGTGGAGAAAGCACCTGACATTTGCCCATATTCAGGAAGTCTTCTCTGGTGGATGCCAAACACATGTAAACCCCTGGGGGCCCCTCTTTTCTACCAATGGTGCAAACACAGATGGGGGGGCATCCTTAGTGTTGGCATGATGATGGCTCAGTGAGTCAAGGTGGTATTCCACATTAGTTTGAAACAAAGTACAGCATTTTTGCAAGGGTGGAAAGTAGCGGACCTTTCTGGAATTGCATCTTTACAAAAGAACTTAATTAACAGAATATCTTTGAAACTATATTCTGTGAAACAAGCCTTCAGGGATCGCTTTGAGACCAATAAGGACTTATTCTGTGAGGTGTTTGGGAGTGCTTAGACTCATGAGATTAAAAGCTCTAGTTTCCTAATTTTAAAATTAGCTATATATCTATATTAGAGAAATGTCATTTCAATGAAATGGTAAATATATGAAAAATGCTTATTAGCATAGGACTTGACATCTAATATGTAGTCAGTATGATTAGATCCCATGTATATTTCAAGATAGTAGGGTAGAGACATCCCTGCATGGCAGGAGCTTACAGTACAACAGAGAAGACCGCCATGGTAAGAACTGTGTCAGAACACAGCACAGGATTTTGTGAAAATACATAAAAGTTGCACCTAATCCAGGAATACTCTGAGATAGTGAGAGGCCTATGAGTTACAGTAATGTAAAAGAGCTTAATAAACTCAGAGCACCATTGATATCCAGTTTTTGGTAAGAAGGTACGCTTAGGACATAGGTTTTCTAAGTTTTCTCATTAAGTGAAGGTTAACTAGACTATATATAGAAAGGCCAGCATGTGACCTGTATTACATACAGAGTTCAGCTTAGAGCCTTCAGATTGTTTCATTGTTCCTTGGGTTGGTTGTAAAAAGAAGACTTTTTGTAGGTAGACTATTATCTTCCTAGCTTTCTACCTTGACATGTTATTTCACCTGCCAAATGATTGTCCAAAAAGTCAAAGCTATCTGATCTAATATGACAATTAAGATGGTTTGCACATCAGTTTAATTATTGTTTTTTAGCAAGATAGTCATTTAATGCTGTCTTTTCCCTTGGAAGCTGTTGTATTGATGATCTCTTAAGGCCTCTTTTTTTTTTTTTTTTTTTTTTTTTTGGTAGTAGTCTAGTGTGGTGCTCACTAGTAGAACTTTTCACAGTGATAGAAATGTTTTATATGTGCACCATCCCATTTGACAGCCACCAGGACCATGTGGCTATTAAGGTTGAAATGTGGCTACTATGACTAAGGAACTGAATTTTAACATTTAATTAAATTTAAAGAGTCTACTTCATCCTACCCTGAACAAGCCCGATCCCATCTGATCTCAGAAGCTAAGCTGAATTGGGCCTGGTTAGTACTTGGATGGGAGACCACCTAGGAAGAACAGGTGCTATAGGCGTAAAAAATAAAATTAAAAAAATATAAGGGATTGTAAGCTGACAAGGTCCTTGCAATCTGTGAGGTCAATCAAGGGTTGTCTCACCTAAAAAAAAAAAATTAAATTAAAATTAAAATAAATAAATAAATGTAAAGAGCCTTGTGTGGCTACCATATTGGACATTATGGTCTGGTGTTCAGGACCATTAATATCAAATTTTTAAAATGTAATTACTCCCAGGGATTATTTAGACTAGAGACCTCCTATATAATACTTTTATAATATTCAGAACCCGGAAGCATATCTGCTAGTTTTAAAGACTGTGGCCGTGCATTGAAACTTGCCATTTCTTAAAAAGAGATCTCTCTAGCATGGCTTTAAAAGGGCCCCAATCTAATAAGTATTTAAGTTTATGGGCACCTAAAGTGGGGACTTTCCAAGAGAAGAATTAGAAATAGATTAGGAATCGAGGAGGAGGAGGGAACTAACACACATCAGTGCCTGGAATGCTAGTCACTTCACATACTATTTCACAGAAATGATCACACCCAGATTTATATAGAAATGTTTTTTGTATCTTCTAATATTATGATTTACTATTTAATGTAAAATTAAAGTGACTAAAGAGTTGCCATTTAACTTTTAAAAGTATTGTTGTTTGGAGCAGTTTCCCATATTTCCGAAGAACAAGTTTGGAATAGAAAATATTTTTCACTTTTTAGATTGTCGTATCATTAACCCTGTTATCTTTGCTATCCTTTAATCCCAGAGCTGGAAACAGGATTGTTGAAATATTACCTGAACAGCTAAAACAGTTTCAATCCCTTGAAACTTTGGACCTCAGCAGCAATAATATTTCAGATCTTAAAACTGCACTTCCGCCTCTACAACTCAAATATCTGTAAGTCAAGTTTTTCTTTAGCAAAATTTTTACCTATGGTGAAAATATCATTTTAATTTTTTTAAAAAAATCAAATTTCTTTCAGATATAATGAACTCTGCCTATTTTGAGTAACTTTCAAAAATATAACTTTCTTATTGATTCATAATTTCCTGGAAGCCCAAATGGCTGCAATCTTTATTTTATTCTTATACTTTTAAATTACAAAAATTAGACATCCTTTGACTATTAGAAAATATGGGGTGCAAAGTGCTTTTTAAAAAATAATCAGATTTAAACTGTTATTTCGTTAATAAAAGAATTTCATAACAAGTGAATAAGCATCTAACAAATTTTCATAACTTTCAGATATTCCAGTTATTCTTTCTCTAGCACCATGTGAGTCATAGCTGATATTGGTCCACCAGGACCTGAAGAGCAATTATTTCAAGTGTCTGTTGGTCCAGTTTGTTACAAATGGTGGTTAGGTCGTCTGGAAATTCTTTATATACAGATAGCACATGCACTTTGTCTTTATCCCAAAGGAACCAGAAAGAGAAGCTCATCTTCAAACTTTCCACAGGTATATCAACAGCAACCGGGTCACATCAATGGAACCTGGGTATTTTGACAATTTGGCCAGCACACTCATGGTTTTGAAACTGAACAGGAACCGAATTTCAGCTATCCCACCCAAGATGTTTAAATTGCCTCAACTACAACACCTGTAAGTAAAAAGCCCTCTGCAATAATGGGTCCTTACCTCCTCTAATCCCTTGGTGTCTATCCCCTAAAATCCACAGTGTAGCAAAATGAGTTTAGAAGCAAGGATGTGGTTGTCTTCCCTTTTGAGAGCCGGACTTGTAGAATCCCCAAATCAGAACAAGCCTAAAAAGTCACGTAGTACAAACTGTTGCCTGACAAGGTACGTTGGATTGTTACTGTAAGAGTGAACAGTGTAATCATTGAACAGCCTCCGTACAAAGGCATCATTGTGGCACTGAAGAAATCGTGGGGACTCTCAACAGCTGTGGTTTATGAGAATAATACCAACAACTCCAGGAGGCTCTGATAGCTTAAGTGGCTGTAAAGAACTGTCTCGTTTATAGTGGTTGAATGATCTTTGAACAGGCTCCTACAAAATAGTGGTTTTTGACCTCGGCTGCATGTTACAGCATTACAGACACTTGGGGAGCTTTTAAAAATACCAGTGCCCAGGCTACACCCTAGACCAATTATATTAGAACCTCTGGGGGGTAAGATCCAGGCCTCAGAAATTTTTAAAACTCCCCAGGTGATTCCAGTGTACAACCAAGGTTGAGAATGACTACCTTAAAGGGAAAGCATTAAACATAAGAAATGTGAAAGAGAGTAACTTTTGTAAGCAGATTGAATGGGATAAACTTGACATCCCTTTTCCTGAACAGACCTCACATTTTAGTGTAATATTCAATTTCTCATTCTGGACAATGTAAAAACAAATGCTATACTGAGTGTATAAAAGTTTAAAAATTAAAACGTGGTCTAGTTACAGTCTTTTATTATTCCAAAAGTACATCCTACATTTCAGAAGGGAATTCACTTACTGCTAGTAAATCGAAATTTTTATCTATAAAAATGTTTAGAAATTTAAGACAATCTATGTACTTTAACTCTGGCTAGTCTAACTATGTTGTAGCAATGTCACGTTTTATTAACTACCTCCAGAATTTGTCATATAAGCTAATTATTTAACTATAATATCCAATGCAGTGAACTGAACCGAAACAAGATTAGAAACATAGATGGGCTCACATTCCAAGGGCTTGGTGCTTTGAAGTCTCTGAAAATGCAAAGAAATGGAGTAACGAAACTTATGGATGGAGCTTTTTGGGGGCTGAGCAACATGGAAATCTTGTAAGTGTGGGCCATCACAGTTCCCTCTCAGGTCATATGATCACTGAACATTCAGGAGCTTTTATTTGACATCCTTTGTTAAAATCTCATAATTTACAATCTTTCTTATAATATAGTTTTGTTTCAGGTAATGTTACTGATAACTTAAAAGCACATGGTATTTTTTGATGATGTCTTTATATAACAAAAGCTAAACATCTAGTAACAATAGGAATATGTAATCGGTTGTCATCATATGTCCCCTTTCAAGAGACTAGATAATGAACTTTTGATCCCACTTTTGACTCTTATTATAAATGTAGGCAGTTGGACCATAACAACCTAACAGAGATTACCAAAGGCTGGCTTTACGGTTTGCTGATGCTGCAGGAACTTCATCTCAGCCAAAATGCCATCAGCAGGATCAGCCCTGATGCCTGGGAGTTCTGCCAGAAACTCAGTGAGCTGTGAGTTGCCTTTTATTCTCCTCAAGTTCGAGAGCAGGGATCATGCCAGAGCATGAGCTTCTTACCACTGATCTGTGAAATTTTCCTAACAGTTTCCAAGGTGACAGCTTTTTTCACATGCAACCTCGTCATATTTTTGTTGTGATAAGTCAAAGCCAACTCTTCTATTTCAGGTCTCTGGCTCATGGGCTAAAGCAATGATGGTTATTTTCAAATAAAGAGAATTTTTTTTAAATTACTGGGATTAGAAATAATGTTTGCTGGAGTATCATTAAGAAGGCAGAGTTTTGGAATAAGGATTATTGTGGTTATACATATTACCTGTTGTTTTTTTTTTTTATCGTTGGATTAGAAAATAGAAGCTATTGTTTGCTTTTTGTTCCTTTTTCCTTTATAGGGACCTAACTTTCAATCACTTATCGAGGTTAGATGATTCAAGCTTCCTGGGCCTAAGCTTGCTAAATACTCTGCACATGGGGAACAACAGAGTCAGCTACATTGCTGATTGTGCCTTCCGGGGGCTTTCCAGTTTAAAGACTTTGTAAGTAACACATTTTGCTCTCCGTACATGAACCTAATTGGTCCCTAAATGTGCCTTTCTCTAAGCAGATTTCCTTTGTTGTGAAGGAAATGTGTACAGCCCTAGAAGTAGTGTCTTAATCTTTCCCAGATCAGTTTGATTAAAATCGGTCTATTTCATCCATATATGTTTCTTAAAGGGATTAAAAAGGACAGTGATCAGATTGTCTTGGTGAATATAGTTAGCCTTTTCAGAATCTCCAGGAAGTTAGTAACTGCTGAAGAGAGAAACAATTTTAAATCCACTAAATTCTCTTTGTAAAATGCAGATTAAAAATTACCCAGAGCAAAAAGATATACAAAGGGCAGCAATGGAAGTTGCCTGTTTATCATACCAGTTATATCCAGACTTGATCTGTCCAAGAGAAAGAAAAGGGAATTGGATTAATCGACCTTTGAAAAATCTCTCAAACATTAATTTTAATGTTGTGCAATGGGCTTTTGAGTTTTGCACTGTCAGAAACTTTTGCCCTGTTCACTTTTCGAAGCATTACATAATTGAAAGACATACTGTATGCTTTGGCAAACTCCTGCTTCTGTGGTTGGAACAGTGGTTTTAAAGTTTTAATGTATTTTTCAGACTATTCAAGTCATTCAGAATTTAGTCTTCTTGATAGAAGAATTAATAGAGTCAGAGTCAGCTGTCCTGATTTTGGGCAAAAACTTAAAATGTTGAAAGAGGAGGACAAGGTCTAGGAGGATCTGTGTTGAAGAGAAAGAGAATTTTCTGTTGTTTGGAAAGGGGTGAAGACGATGTGGGGAATTATGAGGGATTTATTACAAATTACATGCCACCTGAGTGGCAATCTTAGATTTCTGAGTATATGTCTATAGAGAATGCTTATATTTTTCATTAAGTACATGGTATTAGTGTAAGTAACCTTCCTTTTTTGCATTAGGGATCTGAAGAACAATGAAATTTCCTGGACTATTGAGGACATGAATGGTGCTTTCTCTGGGCTTGATAAACTGAGGCGGCTGTGAGTACCATTTGCCTCATAATTTGGCTCACTCTTTGTCCTAAACATTGTACCTGAATTAAGTCATTTCCCCAAGATGACATCTCAAAGAGTTTAGAAATAGGTGCTCAATCTGGTTGCTACCCTTTGTCATTGCCTCAAATGGATGCCCTTATACAAAATATGTATTAATTCATTTTTCTTCCTTGAGCATAAGGGTTTTATTCAACATTTTGATTTGCGTAACTTAATACTGAGATAAGAATTATACATCATTTTGAGTGCTTAGACTCTTGAGATTATCATTGTATAAAAGTTGCTTCAACATTTTGAGATTTTTCTGTGTTGCAGTCTACTCACAGGAGTTTTTACATGAAGTGACCTAGTATCTGTTGGTAATTCTGCAGTACATCCCGAGCAATGTGGGATAAAAACATGCTTATATTTAGCCATAAAATGTCCTTGCAGATGGCCAAATTCTGTATTTTAAGCCAGTGTTCTTCAAATTGAGTTTCATGTAGCCCTGAACTTCTGTGGATGATGAAAATATCAATGGGGAAAGAGCTTCAGAAGAAAGTCTCCACTGTTACCTGCTTTATTTATTAGAGTTCTGAGCAAATTTACTTGGAATAAAGTTTCTGCCTATTCCTGAAAAGATTTTGAAAACCACTGCTTTAATTTAACCATCGGGGTAGCTTATCAAAATACCTGTTTTTGCCAGATTAGGTTCTCTGCTGAATGTTGTGAAAGCCATGCTGAACTATATTACTGAAATAGATGGCACAGATACATTTTTACAGGATATATGGTTTAATTGAAGAAAATAGAAGTATTCACAAGTGCTATAAAAAGCAATTCTTTTCATGAGAATTGCACCCCAGAATGGCTTTTATTAACTGTTCCAATGTGATTTTTTTTTTTTTTTTTTCAGAATCCTTCAGGGAAACCGAATTCGCTCTATTACCAAAAAGGCCTTCACTGGTTTGGATGCACTAGAACATCTGTGAGTAGCTGGAATTTAGTTACCCTGGAGGTTGTCTAAGATGGTTAGCTATTTATGTGCCATGAAAGATAAAACAAATTGGAATGTAATTTTGTTGGCATTCTCTTAGTACTATAAAGTATATTTATGCATTTGCTCATCCTCTTCCTATCTATTTGTCTATATCTATATTTATCTGGAAGTGTAATGATAGTTTCCTTTGCATTTAAGGACATTGTTACATATTATTGTTGGGTTTTGTTTTATTTTTCTCAAATAGTGGTTATACACACACACACACACACACACACATATTTTTAAACTCTCATTTGTTGTACACTTACATGTCAGGTATTATGCCAGGTGTTTAAATGTTCAGTGTCTCATTGAATCCTCACAAGAAAACTATCCCAATAGCTGTTATTATCTTTGTTTTAAGTTGAGAAATGGAGGTTCTGAGGGTATATTGATTCCATCGTACAGTTAAGAAGGTGACTTGGATTTTAAAGATCAAATAAGACAATCCCCACATTCCTTAAGAGTGACATGAGGAGATTATCAACACTATTTTGAGAATTTCTGTTAGTTTGCTGTTGCTGTTATTTAATTATAAAGTGTACAACTTGTTTTGACCCCTTTATTGTTCTTTTTTTTTGTTCTCTTTTGCTACTGACCGCATCAGTTAGCAACTGGCAGAATCGGGACTCAAACCAGGACTGCCTCTGCTCTCACAGTGTCCCTGCGTCACATGAGCACTTGCATTCACAATCTTTTAAAATGACATTTAGGGACTAAAATATTTTCAGCCTTAGGAGATAGCCAGTCATGATAGGAGTCAAATCTGTATGAGCACTGAACCAACCAGCTGCTTATAACCATGGGTATATGTTTTACACTTATAGTAAAAGTACAAAGTAATATAAAATATTTCCACTCTGACAATTCACGGATGCTTGTAGTGAGAAGTTTTAATATCTATTAACTTGGACAAAAGACATTATAATTTAAAGTACACATTTGATTTGTGCCCTCATTTGTGCTGTGTATTGAGAGTAAAGATTTAAGTGTTATCTGTGGACTACCTTGCTGTCATCTTCTGACTTACCTATTAGTTTGAGGGAGATTCGGATGGCTAGCCTTACTGACAGTGCAGCAGTACAGATTGTGGTAGAATGATTCTGCAGAGCAGAATTTGGAAGGACAAACCAGTATTGCTGGACTTACTGAAACAAGTTATTTTCAGAGGGAAAGTAGCCAAAAGGGTTTGTCATCCAACCCATTCCATTTCTGGGAAAGTAGAATTAATGGATCAGTGGAGTATTAACCTCTGCTTCAGTTTTCTAAACTTTGGTAACTCTCCCAGCTTCTTTCCTTGCCCATGTTTGCTACCTCTATTCTGTCTTCTGTGGCCACTTGTCTTCATTCAAAATCCTTTCTGTATATGCTGACCCTTGTAAAGAAAGGCAGAGTAGTAATCCTCGAGGAGAGTACTTCAATTCAAACTGCTTGGAAGTACTAGTTAAAAATAAAATCAGCCCAGAATATTTGCTCATAGTATAAATGTCCTGTTTAGCAAATACAGCTTATCTAAACACTTTATGATCTTTACAATAGTGAGTTGTGTGTGACAGAATAAGCTACTGATTAAGCGCATAGGTTTTGAAATTGAAAATAATTGGGTTCAAATCTTACCTGCCACTTTCATGCTGAACAGTGTAGTAATACTGTGTTCTTTTGGTTTGCTTTGAGGAATTGATGTAATAATATGTTAATCACTTAACACAGTCCATATCATAGAAAGTATTCTCTACATGATGGTTCTTTAAAAGCATAATTATGAGTTATTTTATTTGTGTATTTAAAGTTAATAGTGGTTAACTTAAATAATGAGAAATTCAGTAAAATAAAACAGCTTAGGCCCTTATGAGTCAACCTGTACATGGTGATGTAAAGTGAATTTCACTGTAACACAACTAGCCTCTCATATAAATATCCTTTTTCTTCAAGCCAGGCTTCCTAATAGGTTCATTTAGGGTTGCCCCATTTATACCTTTCTGTACATAGGGTATTTGGTGGAGTGGACACTGTGGGCCCAAACTTTGTCTGAAGGCACGAAGTGACCAAAGCTTGCTCTAATGTGTTTGTTTTCAGAGACCTGAGTGACAACGCAATCATGTCATTACAAGGCAATGCATTTTCACAAATGAAGAAACTTCAACAATTGTAAGCTTTTCTTTTCCTTCTTAGACTTTTAAATATTACTTAACTTTTATACCAGAAAGCAAAAGGAAAGCAAAAAGTAATGAAAGGAAAATTTGTTCTTTTTATTGAAGAATTTCTTTTTCTTTCTATGATGAATTCACAATTTAAATTTGTGGGACCTAATACAGTACAGCGCCTAATCATAGTAACAAGTTTTCAGTAGTAAGGTATATTTGATATATCAGCACTTCTATCTCATAGGTCAATAAGAACAACAAAAAATCATGTTAGTTACATTGCTTGCATTTTGAGATGACTGTAAGATATTTATTACATGGGCTGAGTATATTTGGTTTCCACATTCATTGCTTTGTTAATATTTACTTGAGTTTAGTTTACTTGTAGAAATCCGCATTTCATACAAAACAAATTGAATGTAATTACTCTCCTCAGGCATTTAAATACATCAAGCCTTTTGTGTGATTGCCAACTAAAATGGCTCCCACAGTGGGTGGCAGAAAACAACTTTCAGAGCTTTGTAAATGCCAGTTGTGCCCATCCGCAGCTGCTAAAAGGAAGAAGTATTTTTGCTGTTAGCCCAGATGGCTTTGTGTGTGGTGAGTATATTGCCCTTGCCCTTTATTCATTCTTTTTTTCTCCCATTTGTTCAAATAGTAATTTCGATGTGCTCTCTTAATAAAGCTGTTATTTCTGCTGAGATAGATGAAAATGGATTTATAGTTTGATTATTATTTTAATTTTACAGATAAGAAAGAGAGTTTTCTAAAATCTTGTCATCTTTATTTTGGCATTAGAGTGGTTTGGTGGAAAAAGAATGACATTGAATTTTGGGAGAATTTTGGGAGAATTAAAGAACATAATCCCAGCCCTTCTATTTAAATTTCGAGTCTCAGTCTCTGAATCTAAGAAATAGGAACTGTGCTGTTTGCTCTTCCCAGTTCCTGGGGTTATTGAGAGGCTCCCGAGAGCTCAGTGAAGAGACCCTGTGCAAATGTTATTTATGTGGAGTAGAAAGAGAAAATTAATAGGTAGTGATTTATAGGCTGCTGAAATTTTTACTGTTGGTGGGTAAAACGTCACAAGTAATAGAAAGTTTGAATGTATTATAAATAAATTCAAGATCTCTTGTTTTCTCATCTAAGCATCTCAGCATTAGAAATATGCTTATCCCAATTTCACAAAGCTAGTTAGCAGATCTGGATCAAAAACTAAGTTTTTATTTCCCTGTTACAGTTTGCTGTCTGCTACACTACACTGCTGTTTACTCTTCACTGCCATGGAGACCTTTGTAAAAATAAATACACTTATAGGATATGAAATCAAAATGTGCATTAAGATATTACAGAAGCTAACTTTACACTGGCCTTTAAAATTTTATTTAAACTGCTTTGCCTACAATCGTTTTTACGTACAAGAAAAAAATATATTTTTTTAAGTTGTAGCATTAAACAGTGCCAACAATTTCTGGAAATAAAACGTCTGTTGTAGCTTTTGGATCTAAATCAGTTTTTGGCATTCATCTATAAGGGCCTGAGCTATTTCTTTCCCATGGTCTTTATTTCAGTTCTCTAGTTCCAAAATATGAATTCTTTATTACTTTGAGACATATGTACAGTATACGTAGTATTTCATTCCCTGGATTGTGAATCTGAACATTGGTTTACCACATGAGAATTTTACAATAGTCATGCAAAAGAAGAAACTGTCTTGATTACAACATGCAGACATGACATTGGAAATTAGCAGCATTGGAGTTATCAGAGCATCAGCCCCACACCCCATTCTCTCTCTGTCACACACATACACACAAATATACACACGCATGCCCTCTCTCCCCTTCCCTCCCCACCTCTCGTCTCTGTTTCTATCTCTGTCTCTCTCGCATTATTTTTCAGAGCACCCAAATAATACATTTTAGTAGATCTGAGATGTTTCCTTCTGGGTTTAGACCATCTCTGAGAAACTGAAGTTCAAAAAGGTAACTTTTCCAAAAAGTAACAGAGAACTAAAAATAAATGTTTGGAATGAAAGAGTTGCTTAGCTCTAATTATAATGTAGCTCTGACAGTGTAGCACAGCAGCCTGATTGATTGTCCACTCTAAGCTCCAGGCTGCAGCCAGGCCCTCACCATGCATTTTGGAGGTGCTTTTTCTTTCACTACAGCATTATTTTTTTCTGCTCTACATACAAATTACTGCTCTTAATATAGGTTCTGTTTTTGGTAAATGGGGTGTTAATTGCTGTCTTTAATGATATTGATAATCATTACTGATGTTTGATTTTTTAATTTTGCTGCTCCTTGTATGTGAAGAACATGGGGGAGATTGCAGTTCCTAATAGTAGCATTTAAAGATGGTTCATGAGCCTGGAAGTGTAATTTTTTTTCTTGTATTTATTTTAAAAAGCACAAGTGGTCTGGGATAAACTGTATCCCAAAGAACAGTCTCCTCTTAGTTAATGATTGATAAATAGGTCTCAGTCTCTATTCGAAGTGAATGAATTCCTTTATAAACACTCTCCTAGGCTATCATTTCAACACTGGGGCTGCTAGTCCATCTGTGAAACATACACAAAGGATAAAACCTAAGCCACTGTTTGTTTTGAGTTTCTTGCTGTTCAAATTTGAGTAGCATTTGGACTCTCAAGCCTTAAAATTGTTTTGTTTCCTCCTCTCCATTTTGAACAGATGATTTTCCTAAACCCCAGATCACGGTTCAGCCAGAAACACAATCAGCAATAAAAGGTTCCAATTTGAGCTTTATCTGCTCGGCTGCTAGCAGCAGTGATTCCCCAATGACGTTTGCTTGGAAAAAAGACAATGAACTACTACATGATGCTGAAATGGAAAATTATGCACACCTCCGGGCCCAAGGTGGTGAAGTGATGGAGTACACCACCATTCTTCGGCTACGCAATGTGGAATTTACCAGTGAAGGAAAATATCAGTGTGTCATCTCCAATCACTTTGGTTCATCCTACTCTGTCAAAGCCAAGCTAACAGTTAATAGTATGTGATCTGACTTTTCCTTTTGCATTTAAAGATACCTTTTAGAAACAGAAGGTACCTGGTTTCCTTTCTCTTATTCTTACTCCTGTCTTCTGCTCCCATAGTTCTCCACCTAATCCTTTCTTTCCCTATCTCTCACTCCATAAAATTAGGATCCTTGATTATTTGTATCAAGGCAAGCAGTTTTTGTGAAGACCCCATATGTAACGTGGTGAATAACTCAGAGATGAATGAGACATTTTTTGCTCTTTGGGAGCTCACAAAGTACTAATTTGATGTAGGAGGCCATGAAGTAGTGTTAAAGCACACCACCTTTAACTCAGATCTGAGTTTGAATCCTGCCACTTCTGCTTACAGTCGTGTGACTCTGAGCAAACGACTTATCCTCTGTGTGCCTCCATTTCTACATCCGCCAATTGAGATAATTGTACTGACACAATAGAGGTACGGCAATCCTTAAAAAAAACAATTCGTGTAAAGGACTTAGAATGCCTGGAATACAGTAAGTGCTCCAGAAATGCAGTGTTAATTGCACTTAATAAAAGTATATCATCCATTACTTTGTGTGGCAGGTATGCAGTTTTACAATAGGATCCTTGCCACTTAATTTAATTACATCTTTCGTGGTAGAAGATTTTGTATATGATTCAGTAATGCATTCAACAAATGATTGCTGAGGCCTGATACATAGAACAGTTTTAAGTTTAAATTATAGGACAAAACCCATATGTATAGTCGTAAAAGTTAGAGTCAAGAGAGACTTAAAAAAAAATATATGGAAATGTCAGAGTACAAAGAGATTAATTGATTACCCAAGATCTCACACATAATTATTGAGTAAACTAAATTGTAACTGCAAAATATCAGACCTTCAGTCTGAAGATCAGGTAACTTGTGTGTTATTCTGACTCCATTTCTATACCCATGTAACCTTGAAAGTGTCACTTAATCTTTCCATCTCAACTTCAGATTCCTTGTCTCACAATTGGAAATAGCTCTGCCTTACCGATATCAGGGACATTTGTAAGTGTCAGCGAAAAAGAAAACAAGAAGGAAAATGAACCTCTAAAATTCCGTAACGTCGATGCCCATGTTGTTTTTCTGATTTCAGTGCTTCCTTCTTTTACCAAGACCCCGATGGACCTTACCGTCCGTGCTGGGGCCATGGCACGCTTGGAGTGTGCTGCCCTGGGACACCCAGCCCCACAGATAGCCTGGCAAAAAGATGGGGGCACAGACTTCCCTGCCGCAAGAGAGAGACGCATGCATGTTATGCCTGAGGATGATGTGTTCTTTATCGTGG
The DNA here is from genome assembly GCA_028627145.1 of Eidolon dupreanum. Lineage (NCBI taxonomy): Eukaryota > Metazoa > Chordata > Mammalia > Chiroptera > Pteropodidae > Eidolon > Eidolon dupreanum. The sequence continues at coordinate 48,429,130 of CM053503.1, read as the reverse complement.
ATGTGAAGATAGAGGACATTGGAGTGTATAGCTGCACAGCTCAAAACAGTGCAGGAAGCATTTCTGCAAATGCGACTCTGACTGTCCTGGGTAAGTGGGTATTTTTAGATTCTGTGATATAAGTTATTCTGAAAGATACTAGCTCCCTGAAAGGCCTTATGTGTCAGAAAGTTTGAAGCTGAGAGATGATCCATAGGACACCACACTTTCCTGGAGAGAACAAACGGCTTTTCAGAAGCTTTGAAGTCTAGTGCGTTACATCTTCAAGTCTGTGGCCAGTGAGATGAATCTGCTCCCTCTGTTCCTAAGATAGGGGAAGTACTTTCCCCTATCAGGGATCGCCCTCCTCTACTCTCCCCTTCATGCAGTCTCCACCAATACCTTAACACTATAAAGAATATATGAGAAAATAGTACATGAACACATTGGGAAGGACCTGTTCTCCTTTCTCAACATACCATAATACTCTGGAAATCAGAGGGTTTTTTTTTTTTTAATATCTTTTGCCTAAACAAGTGCCTTTTAAAAATGTGAACATGTTACTCATGTGTGTATCTTTATAAGAGTTAGAGTAACCCATTAACATCAGATAATAAAAGTAAATTATTTTCAGAACTTTAATGTAGGCCTGGACTCCCAGCACTAATTTCTCTTTAAAAATTTAAACATTCTGATTTTTTTTATGCATCAAAAAACTCTTGTGCTTGAAATTGTTTTTACATACTTTCTGTTTCTGAAAAGTGTCTAAAATGTTTAGCTTTGCCCCTCATCCATCATTCTCCAATCTTACAATAATGAAGGAGATCGAGGTAAAAAATAGTAAATATTATCCGTAACTGGTGCTATGAGTAAATGATGGCCGAATAATAAAATGAAATCCCAAATGTTTTATATGTTTAGGCTCTTAAAGAAGCATGTGTATTGAGTTGTGAGAGAATAATTCAAGTACTAGGTCTTATGCAATTTCATTTAAGAGATAAAAAACATAACCTGTCATTTCAGAAACGCCATCATTTTTGCGGCCACTGTTAGACCGAACTGTAACCAAGGGAGAAACGGCCGTCCTGCAGTGCATCGCTGGAGGCAGCCCTCCTCCCAAATTGAACTGGACCAAGGATGACAGCCCTTTGGTGGTCACTGAAAGACACTTTTTTGCAGCAGGCAATCAGCTGCTGATCATTGTGGACTCGGATGTTAGCGATGCTGGGAAATACACATGTGAAATGTCTAATACCCTCGGCACTGAGAGAGGCCACGTGCGTCTCAGTGTGATCCCCAGTCCAACCTGTGACTCCCCTCAGATAACCGCCTCGTCGTTAGATGATGACGGGTGGGCCACTGTAGGCGTCGTGATCATAGCGGTGGTTTGCTGTGTGGTAGGCACGTCGCTTGTGTGGGTGGTCATCATATACCACACAAGGCGGAGGAATGAAGATTGCAGCATTACCAACACAGGTGTGTAAACAGAAGCTTGGCACGGGGTGCAGCAGTCATGCACGTTTGTGATCTTGCAGTAATTTTCTTCTAGAATGTGTGTCTTGCAGTCTGAGGCCATGTCAGAAGGGTGACTCATTTGTTTCAAGCTGCAGAAATATGGTTAGCTAAAAATAACGCCCTGGCCTAAAATAAAGCTGCTGTTTAAAGAATAGTACTTTTTGTTAAAACCTCATCAGAATATCCTGTTGGCTGTGAGAAACAGTGAAAATCATAAACAGCCTAACTCCTTTACAGGATGGTAATGGGAAACCAGTAACAGCCCTTCAGTTATGAGATTGTCTTGTGTGTGCATATGTGTGTGCAGTCATCTAGGCATGATATCAATTGTTAGAGAGGGACTAAGACTTGGCTGGTATGTGCAAACTCCTATATCAATGAATAATATTAAGTCAGGAATATGGTAGAAATCAAGCTTGATTCTAGAGCTTAGATACCATCCCAGGAAAATTCTTAAACTTTTATCTTTTTAAACATTTGTTGTTTTTGAAATTTGGGAGGGGGCATCCACTAAGTGATAAAGTTGAAAATCAGTTCAGGTTTCCCGGAGCAGCAGAGCCCTAATTTGCCTTACCTGAGTACTGCACAGTCAGATTTATTTGTTTTGTACAGAAACAGAAACAGAAACAATATATGTTGTTCATCAGGGAAGCCCGTGGGGCACTTATGATCATTCTTGGTTAATAGAATGCTGTTCTTTGATTATAGATGAGACCAACTTGCCAGCAGACATCCCTAGTTATTTGTCATCTCAGGGGACATTAGCTGACAGACAAGATGGGTATGTCTCCTCAGAAAGTGGAAGTCACCACCAGTTCATCACTTCTTCAGGGGGCGGATTTTTCTTACCACAACACGACAGTAATGGTAAGTGTTTAAAATGATCATGAGCTGTAATTGTTCTGAAATAATCAGATGGAAGGATCAAATATAATATTAAATTTCACCAGAAATGGATCTTAGGACCAGGCCTAAGATCACTAAGAAAACTAAAAAATAAGTTCTCCCAAATACTAGAAAAGTCTTTGTTTCTGACAATAGGTTAAGTAAAATTTTATTCCTTCATGCAATATAGTATTTCCTTTACCTTGTAAATATTCTTTGGCTCTGAATATTTCCCTTATTTAAGTGACAGTAACTGGTTTCATGTATGATCTTAAAAGTCAGTGTTTAAAAATTATTAGAGAAATCTAATTCCAACTCTTGCTTTAAGAACTGTGCGATTTTAAGAAGAATAATGGAGACAACATAAATAAGAGCACAGGCTTGGTTCAAGACCCATTTCTGACATTCCCTGTGTATCCTTGGGCAAATTAAAGGACTTCCCTATTAGGTTGTTGTGCAAATTAAATAAAATTATAATGGTGCTTAGGCACATCTTAAGGGCTCAACAAGCAGAAGCTATTGAGCCTGTTTTCAAACACTGTATCATCTTTTCCCACAAGCATTTATTGAGTGACTGCTCTGTGGCGGACTCAGTAGTTGGAAGGGAAGAATGTTTGTTTTCAGTTTCACAGTTTAGTCAGTGGTGAGACAAAAATTCAGTTAATTACAAAGTGCTTGGCAAGGCAGTGATAGAGGATATAGAAATGGAACAGAAGATTTGACCATAAAAGTGGATGTTCTGGTTAGACTCATTTGGTCGTAAAGAACAGAGGCCCAAGCTCATTCAAATGTAGCAGGCTCTACTGAAAAGATGTTTACAAAAGTCTAAAGGAACAGAACTGGAGCGTAATAGTATCACATCGCTTGGATGCTGGGGCAGCAGGTGGTCTGCTCTCAGAGAAGCTCTAGAGTCCACCAGCATTACTGAACCACATTCTACACGTTCGCTTCTCTCTGAGACTACCATCCACCCTCTGACTGTCCAGTTCCTGCTTCCTAGGCACATGACTCGTCATGGCATCTCTAATCCTCATCATAGCTCTTGTCTTTCAACAGCTATGTCTACTACTAACTGTCATATCTGGTTTTTTTTAGCTCAGATACTCATGATATGAATTTTTTTTTTCTTTTTGGCTGAGCCCATCTTTGATCTGGACATTAAGAGGTTGTTGTTTAAGTGCCAATCTGTGGTCCTGGTCATCTGTGACTTTGTGGAGGAAGGGGGCAATGCTCATGGCATCACGCAGTTCAGGTCATGGCTGCTTTGGCTGCCGTATCTATACACAAATCAGTTTCTTCTGGAAACAAGATGGGGCCAGCCTCCAGGTTAACACATCTAGTACAGTGGTTAATCAGGTCCTCTTTTAGTAAGATTTAGTCACAAGTTTACTCAATTGCTAATTCATAGGCTTTAATAAATTTTTTAAAAACCCTATATTTCTGTAATTTTTTGCCTTTATATGATACTCTATCCAAAGTTTCTATCTACATATATGGAAATACCAAAACCGGAGAGAACGTTGAATGGTCCTTGAATAAAATTGGTTCAGTGACTGAGATATCTATTTTAAAGGGACGTGCCATATTGACAACAGCAGTGAAGCCGATGTGGAAGCTGTCACAGATCCGTTCCTTTGCCCCTTTTTGGGACCGTCAGGCCCTGTATATTTGAAGGGGAGTGTATATGGCTCAGATCCTTTTGAAGCCTATCATACAGGTATGTGGTTTTCTTACTGAGTTCTCTTTCCTCAGAGACTTCTGGAAATGCTAACTCTACCTCCTTCTGACATTGTTCCAAAATTAAAAAGGTTGTGTTCCTGACCTAAGAACAGCTTTAATGGACCACTGTGAGCCCAGTTACATAAAGAGAAAGGAGTGCTACCCATGTCCTCATCCGTCAGAAGAATCATGTGAACAGAGTGTCAGTGACACTGGATGGCCATCACATGTGAGGAAGTTCATCAACTCTACTCACTCTCAGTATGAAGGACCCGGAATGAAAAATGCACGTCTAAACAAGTCCTCTTTAGATTTTGCTCCAAGTTCAGAGCCAGCATCAGTTACTTCAAGTAATTCATTCATGGGTAAGTTTATTAAATTATGAGACACTTTGACTCAGGACCCATATTCCATGTTGCACATCAGAGAGCAATGAGAGCTTTGAATGCCAAATTGGCGAACAATGTTCTTTTGTTTTTTAATGATGCTGTTATGACATTCTATTTGTTAATATACATGTTTCTAAAAGCAAAGTCAGACATGGAGGATTTCATTTGATTATGTATTTAATCCACAACTAAGCCTAAGGAGCTTTCTGGGTAACACTGTGTGTGGCATCGTCTAGAACACAAGTTTCGGGAGTGACTTAGCAACTCAGTTTGTCAGCCACGTGGAAAAAGTGGTTTTGAGCCACAACAGCCTTTGGGGTGGAGTTGTGTGCATGATTGTGGTTTGGGATGTCTGGTGGCTTATAACTGAACCCACAGTCAAAGGGTGGATGGCCTCCTACCTGGCAACAACTACTTGCCAGCGAAGCTGGATTACCTCTCACAAGGGAGACCTCGGAGCCATAAAGCCTATGTTGGTGGTGGTGGACAGTGGCTGGCACCAAGATTCGTTTGCAGATTTTTTCAGTCTGGTGCATGGGATCAATGGGGTGGAAGAACTGAGATCATCTGTTCATTGAATGGAGATGTGGGAAAATAAACCACAACTTGTCTTGCTTTTTAAAAAATTGAATTTTAAAATATTTTACCCAGCTATTAAGAAATTTTATGTTTTGTAACAGTATAATTATTTATATTCCTTTTTGAAAAAGTGAAAATAATATCTTTAATACAACTGCAGGAATTTGAGTCAATTGAATAGTATTTTGCTACTAAAAAGGAAAGAGCATGACAGAAGGATTATTTTGAAAGAAACTTACTTTATTCAGGCACAGTTTATTTTTATGGTACTGTCTAAATGCCCTTCATAGAAATTGTGTGCTCTCAAGTCCTAAAGCTAGGTTTTGGGAGAACTTATATTGAGGAACTTCACTCCTCAATGATTAATATTACTAGAGGTCATGAGAATTGATAAAGAATGGATGCATGTATTTAGAAGATACATATGAGAGGGGTGTAAATATCCTCAGATCCATTCTGTAAGTCTCTGTCCATAACACAGATATACATATGTCCCAGTACCATTATGCGGACCTGTAGAAAATGCTTCTTTTTGTTCATGGGGTAAGGTGCTCCATTTGGAATGCTTTTTGTTGATTTACATGCTAGCAAAAGGACCCATATGCTCAAGGGGTTTGTTTCTTTCTTTCAGGAACATTTGGAAAGCCTCTGAGGAGACCTCACCTGGATGCCTTTTCAAGCTTTGGACAGCCTTCAGATTGTCAGCCAAGAGGCTTTCACTTGAAGACTCATTCTTCCTCAGACCTAGACTCTGAGTCAGAGGAAGATGGGAAAGAAAGGACAGATTTTCAGCAAGAAAATCACACATGTACCTATAAACAGACATTAGAAAACCACAGGACTCCAAATTTTCAGTCTTATGACTTGGACACATAGACTATACTGGGACCAAAGAGCACTAACATACTACCTCAAATGGGCTTTTATTTAAAAGAGAGAGAATCCTATGTTTTTAAATGGGATTAGAATTTTAAAAGAATAAAATGACTTATTTATACAGATGGACCAAGATTACAAAAAGTTATAAAAATTTTATACTGCGAATAACTTTCATATAAGAATTCCTTTTTAAACTATTTTATAACTTTGTTTTATGCAAAAAAAAATCTTATGTAAATTAATGGTATAAATTCATGACTATTTTATGTATTTTTATAATGCCAGATTTCTTTTTATTGAAAATAAGTACTAAAGCATTTTAAATAATACCTGTCATGTCCTTTTTTTGAGTAGAGTTCACTTCATTTTGTTTTGCACATTACATTTAATAAAATGTGCCATTTTGACCCACACTCCATCAAAACATTTTTATCGTTTTAACACATTATAGGCTTAATTATTTAATATTATGTCTCAAATTGATAAAAAAATTATACACCTCACATAAAAATAGGAGCAAAAACTGACCATTCTGCCTACCTACCAGGGTTGTTGTAATTCAAACTCAAATCAGATTCGTGTGTGTGAAAGCACGTGGAAAAACGAGAAGGAGCTACAGAGATTCCAGATACATTATTGCTAACTACAAACAAAAGATTTATTATAGTCTGGTGTAATATGTGGTACAATCACCATTACTTAAGTCACTAGTCTAGCCACGTTTCCTTAATTATAATAATGTCTTATATAGTCTAATGCCTTCTACTTTTCCAAATAGTTTCATGTTCACCATCCCTTTCATTGTAACGAGAGCGGTTTATTGCACATACCTAGTTAAAACGGCTATAGTAGAGGTGGGTTTTCATCTACTGTTTTAGGTTATAATGGGATACTGGTATAATTCTTTGTTGTTCTTAACTGATTTTCTGCTGAACGAGCAGTTCTTATAGAAAAAGTACTTCTAAACTATTCTACAACATTTTTTAAGAATGAAATATTTTTCTAATTTGGTCATCAGCTCTACTTGTTAAAAACTATCAAATCTGTTACTTAAACACATAAAATTATTTAAAATATTTGTTTTAAACAGTAGTTAGGTGAAAAGGTCATTACATGCCTGGCATATACATGTAAAAAAATGAATATAGTCATTTTCAAAATTAAGTGACAGTTTGAAGTAATTTAAACGTATTAAGTTTAATCTTTTAGCTGATGATTTATTTTTTTAGTAAATTCTGTTCACATCTGTAGTTTAAAGAAGAACTCTGAAGATAAATTGGTATGGAAGGGGTTAATCGAGCACATTAAGCTTTAAAATCCACTAACCTATTGAAGGTGTGAATTTATGTCATTGTCAATTCTTTGAACTAAATTAAAAACAGGTATTAGAAAAGTGTATTCTTAGAGGATATAGAGGGGTAAAGTTTTCCTGCTTAGTGAGTTTGGAGCTTTGTTATATGTGAGCCAGAAGCCTGGAACCCAAATTGCAATAAGATTTTCCTCCTTTAATTTAGACACCAGAGTCCAAGACAGGAAGTCAGTTCTTCCTTGGACCACCAGTGACTAAGTGCAGAGAAGTGATTTCATATGCTTGCCTTTCTCATATTGCCAGATTTGCAAATCTTATTGTTAATTTGTCTTCATTATTGCCAGATGTGATACAAGCATCGCTAGGGGCCTATTCAATAATTATGACCTTCTTTTAAAGGATTTAATTTTCCAAACAAGCACAAAGGCTTAAATCATTAATGCTTGAAATTCAAAACTTACATTCACTCTACATAAATATGATTTTTCCCTCTTACTCTTGTGTGCTGAAATTTATGGATTACATATAATCTTAGCTGTTCAGAAAAACAGGAGGGGCTCAATTTCTCCTTGACATTTGCAGGAAAAGAATATAATTTTGAGACTCCATATTGAATTAGCAAAATACACCTAGTGTGTATTCAGGTACACTAAAATAACAGAAAAAACCCACATAAATAAATGTCAAATCACTTGGTTTATTTATGAGGAGGAATGCTTAAAATTTTCAATTTAATCTTTGCTTTTTGATTCAAAACCAATTCATGTACAACATACACTAATAGATATTCATGCAACTTTTGTATTTTTTTCTTCCACTATCGACACTAATGATGAGATAGTCGTGTATAATTTTGCCTGTTTTTTTTTTTTTTTAAAGATATTAGGGGGAATTATTCCTTAATTGTGGCAGGCAACATTTTATAAAAAATATCTGTGGAACATTTACGATTTATTTTTACAGTGGCCCTACAGAAAGAACCAAAAGTTATTTCTCAGAATAAAGCCAATAGCACTATTTTTAAAAACTTGATTAAAAAAGCGGGGGGTGAGGGAGGGAGAAGGAGAAAATGACTTGGTCTTTGTATATACTGAGGGGTTTTAGTCCTTTTAATGTGATAGGAAGTAATTTATAGCCAATATTACAATAGATGTGCTGGACTGGTATTTTTTAAAGAGAATGAGAACCAAATGTCGCTGCAAAATGCCTGCTCTGTCCCTCCTACTCTTGGAATCTGTGGTGATTGGACTTGTGTAATAGGATAATTTAGAAATCACGATTTAAGAGAGCATTCTATTAACATCGAATAACAATGTCTTGCCAGAAATCTCTTAGCGTCTTCAAAGAGAGGTACAGTTTCTTCATGAATAATTTCAATATTCCAGAAATATCTAATTATCAGAACCTATCTTTTCCCTGACGGTTTTTAAGCTAACGTGTGATAGAGTACTGAAAGTCTTGAGAGTTTTCAGATTTGACCTCAACTGGCACAGAGGTATTTTAGTTGCTGTTTTCTTTTAACAGAGAGTTTGCCCACATACATTTACTTACTGAGTATATACTGAATTATCCCAATATTTTTAGCCATTTGTGTTTTGTATTTTGTTTTTTTGTGGGTTTTTTGGTTTTTTGTTTTTTTGGTTTTTTTTTTTTGAGAAATGTGATGTGGTGGGCTGTCTTTTAATAAAGGTGTTTGATTTTACTTGAGGTATATTATCAAATCAAAACAAAGTTTATATTATAGATTGAAATGTATACAATCTATCAAAGACTTACTATTGTAAAAATTGCAAGTATATTTCCCATTCTTATTCTACTGTCACGGATCTGAATTCTATATCCTAAGTTCCATATCCTCACATATGATGATTGCTGTCCATGAACACAAGAAATTATGACCAATATTCACATGTAGCTTTTTATTAGAATTACATTTTTTAATTAAATAATTTTTTTTAACACCTGCAGCACCTGGTATTCCTAGGTGGTCTCCCATCCAGGTACTAACCAGGCCCAACCCTGCTTAGCTTCCAAGATCAGATGGAATCAGGCACGTTCAGGGTGGCATGGTCATAGATTTAAAGAATTTTGAACATACAATTTAAAGAATAAGGCAAAGCAATTCATAACAAGTTTCATTCTTGGATTTTTAGATGTATCTGTTGAGTTTCATGGTTGATTTTGTATTCTAATTTGAATTTAACTTTCATAAATCACATTTGAATACAACACCTAATGCCTTCATGAAATTATTGTCATTTTTTGGTTGTTATTTTGATATTTCTGCATATGGTTTTATTTTGACCTATTTACAGCTCATAGTTAACACTCATTTCTCAAACATTTTTTATATACTTAGTTATATATTTTACACAGGTGAGATAAAGTTGAGTAAAATCAATCTTTGTCCTAATTATCAATGGGACAGGAAACAAATACTTATAAATACAAGTTCATAAATACTTATAATACAATGTGTTAAGCTATAGTTTACTAGGGCCTATGTAACTGGCACTAATTTTGTCTCTAATTCTAACTGAATATCTAGAACAAGCTGATTATCTTTTTTTTTTCCCCACCTGCATCCCAAAACAATTTTAGTTCTGGTACTGTCTTGCTTGTTTAATCATCAATAATCACTATTCCTGTTGATTTTGCACTTGAATTTTTCTCAAAGCCTTTCTCTTATCCTGTTACTGCAGCCAAGTTCAGACCCTTATCAGTCCCTTGCAGTAGTGTCTTTTTGTCCTTTGTCTCATTCAACTCATTGTTTCACTGTTATTAGAATTATTTTTCTAAAATAGATCTAAATTTGCCACTTTCCTATTTAAAATCTTCAATAGCTAAACTTTAAATCCTGACTACAGCATATAGGACCATATCAGGTCTACTAATAGACCAAGAAAGATGAGAACTGAGAATTTATCGCTGCATTTAGCAATGTGGAGATCATTTGTGTCCCTGATAGTAACTGTTTTGGTGGAGTCATGGCAGTGAAAACTTGATTAGAGTAGGTTCAAGTGAAAATGAAAAGAATTAAGTTACATAAAGTATAAACAATGTTTTCGAGGTGTCTGCTATAGCGGAAAAGAAAAATAGGGCAACCACTGTAAGAAAAAAGCGAAGTAAAGAGAGTTTTGTTTGATTTTGTTTTATAAGATGATAGATAAAAACCTGGCATATTTTCATGCTAATGATAAAGTTCCAGTAAAAATAATGATGTAGGAAAGAGAAAAAGATAACAGAGAGAGAATTGTGGTGCCAGAGTCTAATGTACTAGTGGGCAGCCTTAACAATGAGCATGGATGACAGCTCTATTCTGGTATCAGGAGGAAAGGCAGACTGCATGGGCACTGATACAGGCACATGTGGTAGTGGGAGCTAGTGGGAGTTCTCTTCTGATATCTTCTAATTACTCAGTGAATAAAGAGTTGGCTGAGATTGAAAATAAAGGAGGAGGTGTTAGAGATTTGACACTTGCAAAGTGGGAGAATAATGGTAATAAAATATATAGTATAGAGTCTAGACTGCCCTAAGAGCCTGTTTGGGCTTGGTGCACATTTATGATACTTTTTTTTTTTCAGTCTTGTTGAGCTGTGTAGGTGGAGGCATGGAGAAGGCAGAGATCTGTATTTATCCAGGATTGTAGTTTTGTCATGTGAGAACAATGAAGCAAGGAGTAAAGGATTTGGAAGTATATACCTATAGAGATTGACTGTGGAATTTAGCTGGGTAAGAAGAGGAGATAAGGACAATGGTATTACTCTCAAGAAGTTCCTATTATATACACAGCATTGCTGGAGTAGTAGGTCTATAGGAATTGTCCTGCATAGTTCTAGGATCATTAACACACTGTGTTATTCAGTTTATAATCCTTCGGTGTTCATAACACTCGTCCCATTTTACAGGCGAGAAAACTGAGACTCAGAGAGAGTTAAATGGCTTCCCTCAGGCCAGGGAGTACTAGAGGATCCAAGATTTGAACACAGGTCATTCTGACTTCAATATCAGTGATACATTCCTTCAATTTCAATTACTTTGGAAAGCTCCTGTAAAATGCAGGCCAGCAACGCTCTTTATTTTGGGTATTCGTATGGCCCTGTCAGAGCATTGTCAGGACAATGGTAGAACCCAGGCTATGGAAAGTTGAATACTGGTTTGGTGATAAAGACAAGTATAGTCAAGGTTATCAAGAAGTGTGGCAATGAAGAGAGGTTGAAAGATGTGTCTGTACTTTGAAGGAGAAGAAGGATTGAAAGAAATCATTCAGGGTGGGGTAGGCTCCCATGAGTTTATAGAATCAGAAGAAGCTAACGAAAATCATTTTTAGTAAATATGTAAGAACTTTTTGGCTAATTGGGAACCACAGTATACCATGGATTTTACAAGTGAGTAAAACAGAAGCCTATTTAAGGGACTAGGTCATGGTAAGTACATTGTGACTGGAAGGTATACTCCCTAACCCTCAATTAATAATTTTTAGAGTTTGAGCTTGTGAATACTAATGTCGTTTTTCTTCACACTAGATCCCCACCCATTGCCCAGATCTAACTCAGACAATGCACACCCGCCAACACTAAGCTTTCTAAGCACCCAAAGAAATGGCTCATAAACTCTGGATTCCTATTAGCCACACATTAAAGATTAATGCATGAAAAGGTAAGCCAACTCTTTAATGATGTAATTGTTGTATGATTAGATTAATACCTTGTGATCAGTTTAATATGTACTGATAAACATGGTGAAATTATGTATCTACTGTTCCACAATTAAGGAGCCTCAACAACTTTTTTAGAGGAAAGTTGGAAATAAATATATGAACTGAACCCATTTAATGTTTGAATATTCATAATTGAGTTTATTTTTAGGGAGGCCGTATTTTTGGAAATGTCTAGGAGCATTCACTACTAGAGAAGTGTGTTACAGGAATGAGAAAAAAAGAGAAACTTGCTACTATAAACAAATTAGATCAAACCTCACCAATACTTTTTATTTATTTGTGGAACAAACATTGACAATATTATACAAATGAGACAAGTGTTTATAATTTCATAAGGCACATTAGTTTAGTGGTGAGATCCCAGATTTAGGAGTTAGACATCCCTGCTCTAACTTGTTACATAAGATGTACATTATTTAATATCTCTAAGACTCAGTTGTACTATATGTAAATTGGAAATTACGCATACTTTCCAGGTGTTCTGTGAGGATAAATAATACAAAAGAATATGGTTCCAAGCATCTCGGTTAAATAAAAAGTACTACTATTATCATTCATTTTACTCTTACTATTATTGAATAACAGAGCAAATAGAAAACCTGCTTTCATTTCTGCTAGTGAAAATCTTGGACAAATTCTTTTTTTGTTATGGGAGAATAAGACTTGCTCCTATACTTACCTCACTTATCTCACTCTACAATTGAGGATTTAAAAGAAAAGCCATATTTATGATCAGATGCTAGAAGACCAAGACTTGCATTCTCCATCTGACCTGAAACTACACTTTGAGTGTCCCTGGAAGTTTTTTTATTTCCTCACTTGTAAAATATGATTGATAAAATAAGTACAGTCTTTTTGTCCCAGGAATGTTGTAGAGATCAAGGGAGATGACATATCCGAAAGCACTCAGAAAACTATAGTGCTTTATATAAAGGCTGAGTGTAAAGGCCCAGGACCCCACAGATGCAAACAATTCTTGTGTTATTGTGTTTGAACCAATATTTTTTAATGATCCTGGGGCAGTTCTTTTAACTGCTCTTGGAATCAGCTGTAGGCCTCTACCGAAGAAAGAGGACAGAAAGTTGTCTATGAAGAAAAGCTTTATTCATCTGTAATGGGATAAATGATGTCATGAAATCACCTTCTATTCTGTTCTTCGGAATAGGAACATAACCTACTCTAGAAAGTTTTAGTTGCATTTCAACATAGAGGAAGAAAAGTGAGAAAATGATCTCTACACTTTTTTCTAAGTTTCATGGAATTGGTATAGGGATGGAGAGAGCAGAGTATACTGTAAATAATTCAACAAAGGTTCATTGATTAGTTTGGGAATAGAACTATGCTGTCATATTCTGCCAGGGAAGGAAAAGTAGGTTTTTAAAGAGACAATGATGAATAAGATGAAAAGACAGGTTCCTGTCTATCCTCACCACTACGTGAGTGTGGTCCCTGAGCGTGGCAGATACAGTGTCCTGAAGCCAAAGGGAGAAATGGTTGATTCTGACTGGCAACCATCTGGAGAGATGTACCAGAGGTTGTCACATTGGAGGTGGGTCTTGACAAATAAAGGGCTTTGTTTTCCTTAAAGTAAATTAATTAATAGAACTTTGAAAAAAATGAAGAATAAGTTTACAAAGAATAAAGAATAAAAGAAGGCTTTTATACCCAGAGAAACTAATTGTTACCATTTAGGTTTAAATCCTTTCCCTATCTTCTGTGTGTATGCATACATATGTCCAAAATGCCCACTTTAATATTCTGGGGCACAAATTCTTTTACTATGTATATCATTCTGATTTTGAGTACCTATCTCACTAGCTATATTATGTCTCTCTTATTGACTTCTGGAATCCCCCCATCCTCACCACCTCCCATGAGAACACTAGACTCTAACCAATTATTTCTAATTACTATTCCTTTGCAAATGGAAGTCACATTATAGCTACATCATGCTGTAACCCAGATGAGCCATAATTCAGGCACACAGTGATGCAGGTGCGTGGAAATCCAGGTACATGGTGACCATCGTGTATGTAATGACCAAAGCATGCTAAGTATTCTATGACCTAGGTACATGGAGTCAGAGGCCCGCAATGACTGTGGGCTGCTCTAACCCATCCACATAAACACAGGCACAAGAAAGCAAGCATACTGTGACCAAGATATACTGTGACCAAAGCACACTGATGCCATAACAAAAGTATACCCCGCTGAGGGGCTCTGTGACCAATATGCTGGGACCAAGGCATATGGAGACCAAGGAACACTGTGGCCCAAGAACGATGTTACCAGGGTACATTCTGTCCAAGCTGTGCCAAGTCTAAGGAGCCTTTAACTGAAGCAAGTTGTAATCAAAGTACATGGTACCTAAGGAACACTGTGACATAGGCATGCTATGAACAAAGAGTACTGTAACCCATGTACATAGAGACCAGGGAACACTGTATCCCAGGTCTGCTGTGGCCAGGAGCTTTGGGGCCCAGATATACTGTGCCCCAGGCCTGTCACTAAGACTTTTGTTGACCATCCAATAGTTCTCTGGGGGGCAGCAGGAAGATGCAGCCCCTTCCCTAGAGTTCCTCTTTGTTGTGATTGTGCCATAGCCAGAGGCCCAGATAACCTAAGTCACCCCTTTCTTCCATGATATATCTCTGTAGTCTCCACATTCTCACCATGCCTATCTCCTATTATCCCCTATTCCCTGAACCACAACTCTTGCAGAAGCTTCTAAAAGACAGTGTATAAATCATCACAAACTCACATACCAACAGAAGCCAGGCACATAATCTAAATGTGTAAATTGTACCAGATATGATACATTAGGGAGTGACATGGACCAGGGTGTCCATTAAAAATGCCAACAATTAAAATTGGGTTGGCCAAGACACTCTGGGAGTTCCACTGTTTGGGAGCTCTTGTATAAAACATTTACGCCCAAGAACCAATATTGTAGTGAATGAGTGTCTTAGGCATTCTCACCATGATCGTCTTTTGCCGATTTCTTCAGATTTCCTCAACTTGGACCTAATCTCAGACCAGGTGTTTCTAAATGAGTAATTTTGATTTATGTTTGTAATCCAGGAGTGGAATCTAAGTATAAAAGAGGGCTATTAAAGCTAACTACTATATTGTGTAAATGAAGGCTGTCAGAGGAAAACATTTTGAAGGTGTTTCTTAGTTTCTTTATTTAACCCCTCCCCAGGGAAAAATGAATCTCCCTTTTTAGGGCCAGGTGTTCTTTATAATTAAGTGATAACATGGCAGAGAAAGGGTAAACTCACTCAACTTTTCACAAACTGATAGAAGTTTATACTGGCTTTGTTAATATTGTAATTTTAAACATGCTGCATAAAAATAAAAATTTAAAAAAATCATGGTGTCAGTGTTCAATTCTGTTTGCAAATCTCTCACGTCCATAGAAAACTCAGCAATTGGGTTGTCTAGCGTGGTCCCAGGCTCACCCCCACCCTCACTCCACCTTGTTCCTACAGATGCTAATATAAATCAATTAGGGGCTGACACAGCAATTGGCTGCATGACAAATGTTCCATAATAATGCAGCTCAAGAGAATGTGGAATTTCTGAGGTGCTGGTTATAACGCTTTCAATACAGCTATAAATTCCATGCCATGTCAGCACAGGTGGAAAGTTGAGTCGTAAATAAAATGTTTCCCCAATTCCTAAAAAGCTCCCTGGGTGATTGACCAAAGCAAGTTGTGATTTAATTCAGCCACTTAAACTTTCAGGGAGTAAAAACCAGACCTTCATCAAATTTGGACTGTAAAAGAGGGAAGGAAAGGAGAATGTGTGTGTAGAGAATAGAGGAAAGAAAGGAAAGGAACACTGGCAGCCGGGTATTAAAATGACCAAGAGCTGCTCCAGCTGAAGCAATTAGAGTACTCATTATTTGGAAAACAGTAAAAGAAAAGACCATGGCCAGACATGTGCTCAGTTCCATGGGAGTAATTAAAGGAGGCACACCACTTCTCCCCCTCTGTGGACCACAGCATGTCATGCATATGGTGACTTAACTTTTCCACTGTATTTTAATGGCTAATGATGGAAGCACTCATGATTCATGTGGTTCTAGCAGACCTCTCTTCCCCTTCAAGAAGTCTCATGGACTTAAGCCAGTTACCTTATTTGAGTGGGGGATGAAGGGAGAACACTAGTTCTCATAAGTTTTCTCTGGGAATCCCTCCAAAGGTAGGTACTTCATTTAGTATTCTTCATAGCTTTTAGCATTAATTCTGAAAACACGGTAGACTTGCCAATACTATAGTAAAGAAATGATAAAATCAAAGGGGTGCCCTCAAATCAGGATACACAAGATACATAGGGCAGTGTTAGCAAGTTTAGTTGAAGACCTAAAATTTGAAGATAACTCAAGTGACTTACTTTTAAAATAGCCTCATTACTCTGTCAAATTTGCTTTTAATTCTCTGTAGTTTTAGATGTTGTTATATCCAAGTATATTTTGATTATCAAAAGATAAAAACCTTCTAGAGATATAAGTATTGAAACATTACTATATGAATTGATGCTAATGCAAAGTCTTATTTTCAGAGAGATAGCTAAGTAGAGTGAAAGAACTCTTATTGCCAAGATAGTAATTCGTTTTATTTTTATGTCTTCCATTTCACATTTTAACTTCTCTGCCAAAGTTATGAATATCTATGTATGTGTACAGATGTGTGTTTGTGTAATTCTGAGTATGCTCTTAGGATACTTCTACTAAAGATACTAAGTAGCATATCATTAGATTCCTCTCTGATATAATAACTATAAAAATATTACAGAGAAGCTGAAGATAATAATCTCTATTATCTGCAAAATGATGAATACTTTTCATATTTGTGAATCGCACTTATGCTTACATTTCTGTCCATGAGACTAATTGTGACTTTCATTAGGGACATCAGTAATTCCCAGTGTATCTGAATTTCAGAAGTATTTATAAATTTCTTAACTCTTGACTGGCACTTCAATAACCTTAATGCATCAAGTATTTTTATTATGAATGTTGTCAGACAAGACCAAGCCCCTACTTAATAAAAACTAATTAAATAGTTAAGAATGATTATCTATTTGTTAATTTAATATATTTTAATATTTCTTATTATAGATATTATCTATACAGTCCTATGAAATAAGACCTGAAGAACAAATCTTCCAACTACCTATTTTCACAAACTCACTTCCTACTCTTTGCTCATCATGCACCACACTTAGCAATCTTTATATTCAGCTGTGCTATGCTTTTTCCTAGTCCTACGGTATTAACATACTATATTGCCTTTTCTAGAAGATAAGTCTCCTGTCCATTCGATTAACTCTAGCTCATTCTTAAGGTCTCAGCTTCAAGATCCCTTGCCCCGGGAAGTTTTGCAGACTCTCTAGACGAGGTGTATGCTCCACGACTCCCTGGTCTTTTTAAGCCTTCCATTCTTCCAGATAACCATTTTAACCTCCTCTAAACCATGAATCTCCCAAATTTCATCATCCCCTGCTCTCACTCAGCTGATTTTATTGAGAAAATAGAAGCAAATAAAAGAGAATTTTCACAAGTTCCACTACTACCCACCTATCTGCATCTATGCCCAAAGAACTTGCCATCTCTCTTGTTATTTTACTCCTTTGCTGCCTTGCTTCCCACCCTGGGTCTTTCTAAGGAAGAAGACATTGGCAGTTGAGAGGCGTGAACTGTTAAATGAATTTTGGACTGTTTGGGGACTTACCAGCTTCTCTGATATGGCATCTCTGAAGATGTCCTGGAAGACTGAGCTATCAGTTTGTCACAAAGCTATGATCAGATCATTAATATTCTCTTATATTTGCTTTCTTTCCTTTCCCACCTCACTCACTCTATATTTATTACTGCTCCCTTGTAGTTTTACCCTCCCAATAAAATATGAAGCTTTAACATATTAAACTATATTAGCATATGCAGCTTTGTTTTTCTAAGGAACCACAGTAAGACATTTTTTGTTGTGCACTAGATCTGCCTTTGCCTACTCAAGATCACTGATTGAGTAACTTCCTCTCTCTTACACCATCAATTTTTCTCTCTACTCTGGATTTATAAATAAAGATACAGACCAATGTTATTTCTCTCATGTTAAAAATCAAAATCTGGGTGCCACCTGGATGACATTTCTTTCTCCATCTGCTCCATTTTTCTCCTTTTTGTTTTTATTTTTTTCTATTTTTCAAACCACAAAACTTTTGGAACAGTTCCAATTTCTCACCTCCTATCCTTTCATGAACCTACTCCCTTCAGGCTTCTGTACCCACTTCTCTAAATTGCTTTTGTTATGGTCACCTATGACTTCTACGTTTCCAAATCTGGTGGTCACGTCTCACTCCTACCTCTACCCAACCTACCAACAGCATTTGATGATTGATAAATCCTGCCTCCTTAAAATATTTTTTCCCTTGGCTTGCAGGATATTTTCCTGGTTTACCTTCTATCCTAAGGACTTCGCCTTCTCATTCTCCTTTGGTGGTTCCATCTCATACTCCAGTCTCTTAACATTGGAGTCCCTGAACTTCTTCTCATCTCTATCTACACCCAATACTGTCTTATCCATGACTTAAATAGCATCTAAATGCTGATGATTCTCATGTGTATATTTCCAGCCCTATTCTCTTCCTGAATTCCTTCAGTTCCTCTGCCTCATTGATATCTCCATTTAGACATCCATTAGGCATCCAAATTTTACATGTCAAGCACTGAGATCCCTATCTCCCTCAAAAGCTACTCCTCTCATAGTCTTTCTCATTTTATTTAATGACAACTCCATTCTTCTCTTGTTCATGTTTTTTTAAAAAAAGTAATAATACTAGCCACTTTTAAATTCTCTTTTCCTATGATACCCTATTTCCACTCCATGACCAAATTCTTTGGCTCTGCTTTCAAAATATATACAGAATCCAGCAACTCATCACCTTATCTCTTGCCACCAACCTGTTCCAAGCTACCTCTATCTTCACCTGAATCATTGTAGTCTATTCATAATTGGTATGCTGCTTTTGTATCCTTCAGTCTATTCTCAAGAACATTACCAGAGAGATCCTTTTATAAAAGATCCTGTTCCTCCTATGCTCAAAACATTGCAGTGAATTCAGAGTAAGAGACCCTCACATTTGTCTTCAAGGCCATATTGTTGCAGGAAGCGACACCTGACGGAGGAATTTGGATGCTCAGACAACTTTGTTAGAGGAAGGAGAATTTATTGCCAGCATTCAACAGATCCAACACGATCTCCCCTTGGTTAGATTTCTTACAGCTTATATACCCTTGCAGTTTCCATGCAAGGGGCATGTGATTCCTTTGAAGTTTCATGTGTTCTTCATGGCTCAGGATGGGAGGGGCAGCTTCAGGTTGCGGGCTGCAAGGTGGGAGGAATCTCCAGACCACTGGTCTTATCTATTTACAGATCATTTTGCCTTGTAGAATCCGCGACCTTGGAATTATCAACACTGTTATAGGATTCTCAGAGAGTTGGGACGCTGAGGCTATAAGCGGAAAGTAGCACTTATTGATGCTGGCATCTTCTCCTTAGATTCCTATCCAAAGCCTGAGCTCTAATTGTAATATAACAGTTTTACACAGTCTTGTTACTCCTACACAGCTACAGAGATAAGAACATTAATTGGATAGCAAGCTATGAATCAACAGATGTGAGCTGTAGAGTCCTTGAGATGGGGGAGGTAGCTATGGGAAAACATGTTTGCTGGAGAGTCCTGGAAAGGGGAGATGGCAGTCAGGAATGGACTTTAGCCAGATGAGTTGGTCATTTCTGTAAGCCCTTTCCTTTGCATTTTTTTCAGATGCCTCCTCTCCTCTCTCAATAGAAGATCCAGATTACTCTTACATCTCTGACACCATCACCACTGTACTCTCCCATCCCTCACTGCCTCTAGTCCCATGGACTACCTGTAGCTCCTGGAAAGCACCAGTCATAGTCTCACCTTGGAGACACTGCCCCTGCTCTGCTTAACCCTCCTTCCTCTTCCTTCCTCTCTTCTGTAATGATCTTACCCTAAGCATTCACTTGGCTCATTTCTTTCACTCCATCAATTCTTTAGTTAAATGTTATTTTCTCTGACAGGCTCCCTTTACCTTTTATCTAATTGTAATTACTCAGCATTCCCCACCCTCCTACCTGCTTTATGTTTTTATTTTTTATAACTTCCTACCATCTAACCTGTCTTGTATTTTATATTTTAATTTTATTTTATTTTATTTATTTTATTTTATTTTTATTTTTATTTTTCTCTTCCTTCACTAGAATGTAAGTTCCATAAAGTCAGGGATCAGTAAGTTCACGGCTACATCCTCAATGTGTGTGGCAGCACTTTGTACATAGTAGATGCTTAGTAAAGATCTTTATAGTAGCAGCTCTCTGCCCTTCCCTCATCACATCTGCCATATTCTACAGTGAATGTTTGTTAAATCCCTCTCTCCCTGACCTGAGTGAGCAGTTTGATCACAGTCAGAGTCTCCATTATTTCTGCCATATTTTCAAGGCCTAGCAGAGCACTGGAATTAGATGTTCAATAAACAGGTCAGAAAACTGAATGCAACTTTTTTATTATCCACATGAGTTACTCATTTATGCATTTCAGTGAGTGATTTGCTAAGTTTAAATGATGTCAGTGGGAAAGTCAAGAAGTTGGCCTTTAACTTGGCTCAGGACATTCACAGCCTCTACTTCAGTTTTAAGAACCATTCAATCTAGTTAGTTACAAACACATCAGCAAGATCCGAGGAGCAGTCATTGCTTAGATGAGATGCAATCCTAGAGATAATGTCCTCGTTCACCATGATAGAATTTGAACCATATGATATTTAAAACCTTAAATGCCTATTGCAATGTTTCTCCATTCCTTGCTCCTTCTTTGCCCTTTTAAGGAAAACAACAACACACTTTTATTATTATTATTCTTATTATAAAAGTAATCGCTGTAGAGCTTTAGAGACAATAGTTAAGAAAAGAAAAGGTAAATCATCTGTCATATCATCTGTTCAGTGATAAACCACTGTGTATACATCATACCTATGCATTATCTACATGTAATCTGATCAGAATTTTACACCTTATTTTCCATGTAAACACCATACATACAAATATATATAGCATTAAATGTTATATGTATGTATATTTATCACATGTATATATGTATACTTTTAAAGACTATAACTAAACTTATTGTGGTGATCATTTTGCAATATATACAAATATTGAATTATTTTGTTATACACATGGAACTAATATAAAGTCATGTCAATTATACCTCAATAAAAAGGAGAATTATAATTTACCTACCCATTTTCATATCGTTGGACATTTAAATTATTTAATTTTTCCCTAAAGAAAATAACCCATTGATAAATGTTACTCATTTGCTCAGAACAAATATCTAAAAGAAGAAATGTTAGATCAAAAACTAGATGCATTTTAAATCTTGATGTATTTTGTTCTTTTGAAAGACTCCGTCAACTCACACTCAATTAGTAGTGCACATAAAGGACTAATTCCTCAGTCCTTCTCAGAAGTATTATGTCTATAAATTTTTGACAATCTGAGAAGTGAAAGATAGATTCTTATTGTTATTTTAATTTATCTAAAAATTCTTTTGTGTATGCTGTATGCCAAACAATTTTTAGAGCACTTAAAATGAATTACATTATTCGATTTTCACAATAACACTATGAAATAGGTACCATGAAGTATCCTATTAATACCATCATATTATAGGTAAGGAAAATGAGGCTCAGAGAAGTTGTCCTTTTTCATAGGTTAAAATGTAAACTAAATAATTTACCCTAGTTTAAAAAAACTTTTTAACTTATCATTGAGCCTGGACTTGAACATACACAAGTTATTTAATCCCTGTGAGAGTGAGAGTGAATTATTTCATATGATTGTTGGTTATTTTTGCTTTTGTAAATTTACTATTCAAGACGTTTCCCATTGTTCTCTTAGGGTGTTCACTTTTTATTTATACTTAAGAAATATTTATATATTAGCTATAAAAATACTTTGTTATATAGTTTGCAAATGTTTCTCAGGTGAGTCATTTGTCTTAATTCTGTAAATAGTAATTTGGCTTAAAGAAGTTTTATTTTTTATCAAATACATTGCTTACTTCTTTTATGGCTGTTGCTTTGCTGTAATATTTAGTAAGTTATCTTGATACCAGAGGTATAGAAATAGCTACCTATATTTTCTTCTAGTTTTTTTCAGGGATTCACCTTTGCATTTAAATTATGGGTCCATCTGGAATTTATTTTGATGTGAGGAAGGGACCTAACTTTTTTTCACATGATTTAACAATGTTCCAAGACCTTTTATTAAAAAATACATTCTTCTACTTATACAAAATGTTTTCTGTTCATATATAAAATTTTTACTCTACAAAGATCTTATATATGGATTTTTAACTTCCCTTAATTTCAGAAAGGCATACTTCAAGGAGTCACTTTATGGGTTCTTTAGTGTTGTGATTTGGAAAGAACATGGGTTTTGGACTTACTAGATGTATAATTCTAGCCAAGATATTCTTTGGTCCCCTTTCTTTTGTAAAACAAGGGCTAAGCATAACATTGCCCAGCCTATAGCTAAGGTTATTGTGCAGCAAAACATTTTTTATGAAAAAATGTTAAATTAACCAAAAAACACTATGCAGATGTTTTTCAGTTGCCATAGTATGTAATAGGCATTGAACCATAATTTTTAAACATCGATGGTAGAAAACACTTTCTTTACTGAAATTAACTTGACTAAGAGAAATTATTTCGTTAATTTACATTTCTTTTGTAGTGCTACCTGTAAACCAGACATATTTATTCTTTGTTAGGGGAGAAGATTTTTGACACAGAGGGGCAAGCCTTCCCATGTGTCTATTTGATAGTTAGTTCTCTCTTTTCTGTCTCTTTAATAATGAATTTTTCTTTTAAAAGTTAGTGAAATACTTTCCTTCTAATATGAAATCAGATGTGGACATTTTCCACAAACACGTAGATATTGATGCCAGATCACTATGAGCCCTGAGAGGTACCTGTGCCGACTCTTTCTCCTACTGAGCTGAAGCCCCTATGTCTTGCCCACATGCATGACTCCAAGGCCCACGGGTTTGCTCAAATGTCTGCAATTCATTCTTTATAGTGAGCAGAGTCAAGAATTCATAGTGCTCCAGTGATTCTAGTCAGATAGAGTGGCAGTTACCTGATGAGAAAGATGGCAAGTATCCTGGAAATAGTCCTCACCTTAAATATCTCCTCAATTTATGGTCAAAGAGCCTGAAATTGCATGACTTCTTGGGTTGTCTACAGTTCTTTTCTGGTTGCCCAAGGAACCTTTGGAAGAGCCATTAAATTCAAGTGGTGGTGCTGTATCAGGTATATGACAAAAAAAAAAGAGAGAGAGATTTAGAATATATGTGTGCTGATGCCTTCAGCCAGATGCAAATTCTTTCTTATCTGAATCCATCTCAGCTGAAACCTCTCCTACTCAGATAAGTATATGCTGCCCTAGATTAGAGTTATTGGCATTCCAGGTCCTTATTTTCCCAGAGTAAGCCCTTGAACACTGTTACCTAGCCCAGTGCCCATCATAGAATAGTTACCCAGTATATACATATGTGTTGGTTAGAATAAAAGTCAGAGTCTGGGGGAAGTTATTAAAACCATAGGAAAGTAAACTCTTCAAGCACAAAAAGGAGAATAAAAACCATTTTGTCACCCTTAGAGTTTTGGCTTGTGGAAACTACTTGAGAAAAATATGTTCATT
The DNA here is from genome assembly GCA_028627145.1 of Eidolon dupreanum. Lineage (NCBI taxonomy): Eukaryota > Metazoa > Chordata > Mammalia > Chiroptera > Pteropodidae > Eidolon > Eidolon dupreanum. Next base: position 48,405,358 of record CM053503.1, on the reverse strand, counting down.
ATTACTCAAGGTTTGCCACAGTTGTGCCCTAAACCATCTTCTGGCGGTTGCCTTCAATTACTCTGCCATGACTTCTACATCCTCTTCAGCACAGCCTTCATGAATAGAAGTTGTAGGAGCTTATCTCTGGCTCTGTACAGCCTGCCTCTCACTCCTCCAGACATCAAATGTAGTCCATTTTTAAAACCTCATCTCCAAATCAATTTCTTCTGAGAAGTTATATATTACTTCTTAAATAGCTGCGCACATCCATAGCTATTACACTCTTCATTACTCATTTGAACCTAATTTACTGAATAGTATTATCAGTTACTTTTTACATGTTTATGTTCTATCTATATAGCTGGAACATTAATTATTTGAGGGAGCATACTAAGTCTGGGCCTTATAAAATCATCTTTTAAAACTATCCCAGTGCTTCAGTTAATACTAAATAAAATGTGCTTGATTAAATTGCCTTCCTAGCACACATAGTATGTCTAAGAGCCTTGATAAGCACCTTAAAAATTCTCTCTGGAACCTGCCCTTCACTTTATCATTCATTTCTCCTTTCTCTTCTTCCTGTTATAGCTCATTGTACCCAGGTACTGCTCAACAAATGTTAATGGCCATGATCTTTTCAATCAGCAATTTGTAAAGTGGGTGATTATTGTCTATAAGTGACAAGGGAGACACTATTTTCTATCCATGCTAATAAAAGACTTAACTTATGAAGACAATATCTACAAACAGTGAATGATAAAACTACACTCCTTTACTCTTTAAAGCAAATGGTGTCCAGATTCAGGAGGAAGAATGACATCTATTGTTTAGGAGATGCTCATTGGTGTTTCCCGTTGTTACCTCCTGCATTGATTCATGCCTGTGTCAACAACATTAGCTATAAATAATAGCATGTCTAGTGCAAAGTGTTACTTGCCAGCCCTTTGTAGTATTGCACATTTGATACCAGCAGCATTAGGTATGTCAAGTTTATTGGCAGTTCACACATTTGGCAGCAACTGTATTTTAATTCATGCCCATTTAAACAGCACATCATTACAGACAGGAAAAGAGCTATGTGAAAACACAACTAAGGCATGGTTTTTAAATTACTAAGGAAAACCATGAATTATGAAAAAATAATTCCAATAAAGGTGCCTGGTGAAATATGACTTCTAATAAAATTATAGCTCTGTAATTTTAAAGAAAAAAAGTGAAAGCTTTATGTTTTATGTTACATGTGACCTATATAAAAAAAAAAAAAAAAACTTTTCCTAAAAGGTCATTGTCAACAGCTAAGAGGACACTGACTTTTATGTTGTCAATTTATATTTTTTTACAGGGGAGAATGGCCCAGTGGGGATAATCTGTCATCTAGCCACAACTTCAACACCTCCAGTGGCAGGAATTTCACTATACCTTGAGGCAGGTACAACCATATAACATGGAAATACTTGCCTTAACTTTGTTATAGTGTTGTTGAACATATACACAAGTAAAATGTATATGAAAGTGTTTTTGAATTGTGTATAGTACTCCCATAGGGCATAATGAATACACTAAAAACCACATCTATCCAAAATTCTAAAGGAATTAATCTGTATAATGTAATGCTTAAAATTTAATTATCCCTTTCAATATTACAAAATATATATTGTAAACTGTGCTGGAAATTGGTATTTCTAAAGTATATAACTATCTTTGGAGTTGTTTTAAAGAAGTTTGCTCCGAAGATAATTTAAATTTCTATAAATGGCTCACAATCAGCATTTTAAATAAAAACTCTCATTTATATATGTCTTATAAATTACAAAGCTATTCACATTTAACACAAAATAATTGCTATGTTCTACATGTAGTATAAGTACTGGCATAAAGTACCCTTAAGACAGTCTCAAAATGAGTTCATTTTAAAACAATGTGGGATGGCCAAATTGGAAAACAGAAATAGGACACTTAGGCGAAAGCGGCAAAAGATATAATGGAAAGATTCACAAAGGAATGAATTACATAGAATATTTGTATATTGGTCTAGTGAAAATGGAGGAGGCAAGGTGAAGCAACAAGAAAAAAAGGGATTCTAGGCAAGGAAACAGCATGATCCAAGGTACAGAGAGGAACCTATCATCCAAGATTGGTTGAGAACAAGAGAAACGAAGATGAAACTATTGTCAATTGAAGTTTCTGTTTTGCTCTATTGTTTAAGTGCTAAGAAAGAGGAGCAGTAAAGATCTAAGAGTGTAGCACATGAGGAGAGAGTATACTAGAAGAGATAGAGAGAAATACTATAGTAGAAGGAATGAAATCAAGTCAAGATAGAGTTTGGTCTTAAATATGAGAAGGGACACCTTACATTCTGAGTCTCAGGGAAAGAGGTAGAAGGAGAATAAATAAATAAGGTAAATAAATTCAAGGAAGTTCATATCTGATTAACAGGATAATTGCCTTCTTTTTTCATTTGGTCAGCTTTAGTGAAATATAATTCACATATGATAAAATTCACCAATTTTAAATGTATGATTTGATTAATTTTTTCCAGTGTATACAGTAGTGTGTGTATTCATCATCACAATCATGACATAGAACATATTCACCACCCCAAATGTTTTATGCATCTTTGCAGGCAATCTCTTTCTTCTCTCTAGCTCCTGTAAACCACTGATATGATTTCTGTTGCTATAATTTTGCTTTTTCTAAAATTTTGTATAAATGGAATCATATAGTCTTTTGTACCTAGCTTCTTTCACTCAAGATTCATCTGCGTTGTTGCATGTTTCAATAGTTCATTTTTATTGCTGAGAAGTATGCCTTGCATGAACCCACCACAATTTATCAATTCACCAGTTGATGGACATTTAGGTTTTTTCAAGTTTCAGGCTCTAATAAGTAAGATTTCAATAAGCAATCAAATACAAGTATTTTTGTTGACATGTATTATTATGTTTCTCATGTAAATACCTAGGAGTTAAATGGCCGGATCAAATGGTAAAAGTGTGTCTAACGTTAAAAAAAAACTTTCAAAGTGTTTCCAAAGTAGTTGTTCCATTTTACATTCCCTCTAGCAATGTATAAGAGTTCCATTTGCTCCATATGCTCATCAATACTTGATGGAGTCAGTCTTAATAAACATTCTAATTTTTAGGCATTCTAATAGGTGTGTGGTGGCATTTCATTAAAGTTTTAATTTGCATTTTTCAAATGATGAATCATGTTGAGAATCTTTTTACATGCTTGTTTACCATTCACATATTTTCTTTGGTAAAGTGTCTGTTTATATCTTTTGGCCATTTCATATTGGGATATATACTTTTAGAATTCTTTATATATTATGGATACAAGTTCTTTATCAATTATGAGATTTGCAAATATTTTCTTGGAGCCTGCGGTTTAACTTTTTACTCTCTTAATGGTATGTCTATCAAAGAGCACACATTTTTAATTTTAATGAAATTTAATCTCAATTTTTTCTTGTATGATCATGCTTTTGTTGTTTTGCCTAACCCAAGGTCATAAAAATGTTCTATGATCTTTCCTTTAATTTTTAAAGTTTTAGGGTTTATGTTTTGGTCTGTGATTTTTAAATTATTTTTGTATAGCATACAAAGATACAAATATACATAGTATATTTGATATATCATATATATTTAATATATATATGATAAATGAATCCATTCTTTCATTTATTTATTTTCTTACAGCTACCCATCAGCTCTAGTACCATTTATTAAAGAGATTATCTTTACTCCACTGAATTTCCTTTGTACCATTGAAAATCAATCGATCCTATATATGTGGGTCTATTACTGTACTCTCTATCATGTTCCATTGATCTCTCTGCTAATCTCTAATACCACTGCCTTGGTTATGAATTGTAAGAAGTCTTGAAGTTAGTAGAAGTCCTCTGCAGTGGGCCGAATAGTGGCATCTCAAAAGATGTACCCATGTTTCTATCCCTGGAACCTGTAAATGTTATCTTATTGTGAGGGGAGAGGGAAGAGTCTTTGCAGATGTAATTACATTAAGAATTTTGAGGTAAGGATATTGTGCTTGATTGTATAGGTGGACCCTAAGTCCTTAAGTGTCCTTATAAGAGACACACAGAGGAGAAGACAGATATTGGGAAGAAGGTGTTGTGATCACACAGACAGGAATTGGAGTGATATGGTCACAAGACTATGAATTAAGGAATGCTGAGAACCTCTAGAAGATACCAAGTGTCAAGAAATAGATTCTCTCTTAGAACTTCTAGAGGAGTACAGCCCTGCTGACACCTGATTTTAGACTTCTGACCTCCAGAACTGTAAAAGAATAAATTTCTGTTGTTTTAAATCACCCAATTTATTGTAACTTTTTAAGGCAGCCACAGGAAACTAGAACATTTTACAACTAAGTTTTTCTCTTTCAAAGTTGGTCTGGCTATTCTATGTACTTTGTATTTCCTTATAAATTGTAGAAATAAAAGATGGCAGGAACTTTGATTAGGATTGCATTGACTCTGTATATCAATTTAGGAATATTTAACATCTTAATATTCTTTCAATCTATAAGTATGCTATGTCTGCCTATTTTTTTAGGTTTCATTATGTTTTCTCAGCTATGTTTTGCAGTGTTTAGAGTATATGTCTTGTACATTTTTATCAAATGTATTCATAAGTATTTCATATTTTTAATGATATTAAAAATGGTATTATGTTTTAAACATTCAAATTATAATTGTTCACTGCCAGTATAAAGAAATATAATAGATTTTATATATTAATCTTTTATCCTACAACTTTACTAAACTGACCTTAGGTATAAGAACTTTTTCTGGATTATGAAGAATTTCCTATTTAACCAATAATGCTATCTGCAAATAAAGACAATTTTTTTTTCTTTCCAAGATGAGAACAATATCTTTGGTTTTACTGCCTTATTACACATTGATTAGGACCTCCAGTAAACATTGAGTAGGTGTGGTGAGAGAAGACATTCTTGCATTGTTCTGATCTTAGGGGAAAAGAATTCAGTCTTTCACCATTAAATATAATGTTAGCTGTGGGTTCATAGGTGTATTTTATAAGATTAAAGAAGTTCCTTTTTATTCCTTCTTTTCACAGATTTTTTTAATTAGAAATAAATATTATATTAGTCAAATGATATTTCTATATCTATTGAGATGGCCATGTGGTTGCTGTTTTGTTTTGGTCTATTGATATGGTAAGTTGCCTCGTTTGATTTTCAAATATTCAACCAACCAACATTGCACTTCTAAAATAAACTGCATTTGGTCCTTACATGTTATCCCTTTAATATATTGTTGAAGTCACCTTGCTAAAAATTTTTATTAGAATTTTTGCCTCTATAATATTAAGGGATATTGCTCTGTAGTCTTTTCTTATAATGTCTTTGTCTGAATTTGTTATCAGAGTGATGCTGGTTTCATAGAATGACAGGAAATTTCTTGTCCTCTTCAAATATCTGGAAGTTTGTGTAGAATTGATGCCATTTCTTACTTACATGTGCAGTAGAAATCACCTGTAAAGTCATTTGAAACTGGAGATTTTGTTTATTTGTTCATTTGTTTGCTTCATAGGAAGTTTTAAAAGTATAAGTTTAATTACTTTAACAACTATAAGGCTGTTCACATTATCTATTTCTTCTTAAGTGAAATTTGATAGTTTTTATCTTCCAAAAAATTTGTTCATTTTATCTAAGTTGTTGAATTTAGTGCCATAAAATTTTTAAATTATATTCCATTATTATTTTTTAAATAACTATAAAATCTGTAGTGATATTAGCACTCTCATTCATAATATTGGTAATTTTTGTTTTTTGATGATTTAATACAATAGTTTTTCAATTTTATTGAACTTTTAAAAAAAAAGTCTTTGGGTTTCATTAATTTTCTATTTTATTGATTTTCTCTCTGTCTTTACTATTGCTTTTATTCTGCTTGTTTTGCATTTAGTTTGTTCTTTTCTAGTTTCTTAAGGTGAAGAAAATTTTCTAGTTTCCAAACATTTAATTAAGAAAATGACATCAATTCTACATAGGTCATTGATTTCTTCTTTTCTAATATAGTATTAGTGCTATAAATTTCTCTCTAAGTATCATTTTAGCTGCACTCCACAGTAGTATAATATGTTCTATTTTTATTTTTATTTAATTCAAGATAATTTCTAATTTCCTTTTTTTTTTGATTCCTCGTGTTATTTAGAAATGTGCTATTGAGATCCCAAATATTTAGAGATTTTTTTTCCCAGATATTTCTTTATTATTGATTTCTAATTTATTTCCATTGTGGTCAGAGAGCTCAATTTGTTTTATTTGACTTGTTTTTTGGATCTGAATATGGTCTTACTTGGAAATGTGCTGTGGGCACCTAGGAAGAGTACATAGTCTTATGTTGTTAGTGGAATGATTTATAATTGTCGAATTAGATCAAGATGGTTAATAGCATTGTTCAGGTCTTCTTACTCTTTTTGTTTGTTTGTTCGTTTTTCAGTCTACTTGTTCTACCAGTAATTGAAAGAGTGTTGAATCTTCCAAATATATTTCTGTGTTGTCCATTTTTCTTTGCAATTCTATTGGTTTGCTGCCTTTATTTTAGTATCAGTTATTAGGTGCTTAAACATTTAGTGTTCTTATCTCTTCCTGATGAATTAACCTCTTTATCATTAGGAAATTATCATCTTTTTTCTTGCAATTTACTTGTCTGAAATTTACTTTGATATTAATAAACCCATTTTTCTTTGTTGCCTAAACTTCTGTATCATGAAAATGATTTATTTCATATATTTTTCTTTTTCAATTGTTTCACTTGAGAGGGTTAATTTGGTCCCTGTCACTTTATCTTGTCTGGAAATGAAATGGAACTGAATTTTTAATTGTAGTTAATTTTAATTAATGTAAATCTAAATAGTCTCATGTGGCTATATTAAATAGTACAGAAGTTACTGATTACAGAGGTATTCGCCTTGTGAAATTTCATTGAACTGTGCATTTAGGATTTACATGCTTTGTGTATATGTAACACTTCAATCACAACAACAAAAATGTTTAAAGAACTAAAATGTTTTTCTAAAACTTGCAGAGTAGGAGCATCCTTCTTTTGTGGATCACTGATCAAGAGAGCTGACAGAAGTGCTAGGGTTTTTGCAAATCATAAAATTTTAGCAAGGAGGAGGTAACCAAGTAACACTCACATTTTTTATCCCCAGGAAGGATGAAAAAGGATGAGTGGTAAGTAAAGCATATCTGCTTAAACTACATATACTTACATTCACATTGTAAGAATAAGGATGGTGTCACCTTTAAACCCCAGTGAAGTTAAAATAAGTGATAAAAAATCTGTAGGGTATAATAACTTTACTTAATATCTTACATGTGATTTATTAGTCACTCATACTTGACTCAATTTCATTTCTGCCTTTTAAAAAGTTTTAAAATATACATAGCCCTAGCTGGCTTAATTTGACTCATTCTTTGCATATGACAGCTATCTGAGCAGGCAATTTGTATTGATAGCCTGAGTATAACCATAAAATAGGCTACATTTTTCATTTTTGGTGTAATTCTATATTTACCTATGACCTAGGTTTTATTACCTTTTTTGAACAAAATGAATATTTATTTACAATGAAGTAATAAATTTTAATAAATATTTAAAAACTGGAAAATATCACAACTACAAAAAAATAGTAAAACATGTTTATTAGAGAACTGCCTAACACACCTCTATATTCTAAATTTTTAGCTGTCTCTTTATATGATAAATTTTTTTTATAATTTTTCTATAGAGAGATGAGAAAGATAATTTGTTCTGCTACAAATTTATAGTTTTTGTTATTGATAATTTAGAAAAAAAAATTTTAACTTCCGACTTGTAAAATTTTTAGAATTTCATCAAAACTGGGATAAGAGCTATCTAATTTTCTTCATCCATGAGCTATAAGAATCATGGCATTTCAGGTTTCTTATGCAATGGCTAATTTTTTCTCCAATTTTACTGAGATATAATTGACATATAATATTGTGTAAGTTTAAGGAATACATTGTGATAACTTAATATACATATATGTTGTGAAATGATTCTACAATAGGTTAGTTAACCTAAACATCACCTCACATAGTTACCTTTCTTTTTGTGGCAAGAAGTTTTAAGATCTACATATTTAGTGACTTTTAAGTATGCAATACAGCATTCAGTATTGTTAACGATAGTCACTATGCTGTACATTACATTCCTAGAACTTATTCATTTATAACTAGAAGTTTGTACCATTTAACCACCTTTACTCATTAACTCCATTCTCTAGCCACTGGTAACTACCAATCCAGTGTCTAATTGTATGAGTTCATTTTTGTTTATTTATTTGTTTAGATTTCACATATAAGTGAGATCATACAGTATTTGTCTTTCTCTATCTGACTTATTTCACATAGCAAAATGCCCACACGAGATTCATTCATGTTATCAGGATTTCCTTCTTTTTTATGGTGGAATAACATTCCATTGTATATGTATACCCCCTCTTTTTTTATCCATTCATGTGTTGATGGACATTTAGGCTGTTCCTGTGTCTTGGCTATTGTAAATAATACTGCAGTGAACATGGGGAGTGGTGCAAATGTCTCTATGAAATGGTGATCTTGATTGCTTCAGTTATACACACAGAAGTGGGATTGCTGAATCATTGGATCATATGGCAGTTCTATTATTAATTTCCTGAGGAATCTTCATATTATTATTATAGTGGCTATGCCAATTTACATTCCCACAAACAGTGCACAAGGGTTCTCTTTTCTTCACATCCTCACCAACACTTGTTATCTTTTTGATGATAGCCATTCTAATAGGTGTGAGGTAATAAATCTTTGTGGTTTTCATTTGCATTTCCCTCATAATTAGTGATGTTGACCATCTTTTCATGTATTTGTTGTATGTCTTCTTGGGAAAATGTTCAGGTTCTTTGCCCATTTTTAATCATTATTTGTTAGGTTTTTTTTTGTTTGTTTGATTGTTTATTATTATTATTATTATTATTATTTTACTATTGAGTTCCTATTGGTCTTGCGGAAGTTGAGTTATATGGAGCTGAAAGAGCTTTGTATGCTTTGATGTTCTGAATGAATAGGTGTTGTTCTTTCACCATTGTTATTATTTTTAATAAAAAAAGAAAAAAACAGGAGGATTGAGTGGAAACTCCATTAACTGATATCTAAATTCTCCCTTCTAACACTGATCCAGACATTTTATAGACATGTTTATGAAAAGATTAGTGCTGTTGTAACAATGATTCATTTCTTTTTGTTCTAATTTTTGATGTCATGAATATTTCAGGGTGTCCCTCTGGTCAGAGAAAACACTTTGTAGGATGACTATCACTTATGAGCTCTGAGGCCTTGGACTCCTTACATATTCTAAAAATTTCATTTTCTTTTTCTGCAAGATAATGGTATTAATATAACATGGTATAACAATAGCTGGACTATTATCAAGTTTAAATGAATTTATGTGTTTAATCCAAAGTAGAGATTGAGAATGTAATACTGCAACTGCTGTTCTTTTATTGCCAAAATTAGACTGAGAAATAGAAAAAATTAGTACTTAAGTAGAATCATGCAGAAAAAAAAAAAGAATATTTTTATACAAGAATACAACATGTTTATTTAACTTGCATTTACTATGTGCTTCAAAATCCCTTCTTAAAAGTACTTCAGTGTCTATTTTCCCCTTAAAGCAAAGGAAACTTTATAAAAGATTAAACAGACAAAATACAGCAATATAAATAATGAGATCCAAATTTTTCTGTTTGTATTGAGAATTTCACCTTGATTTTGTGATCTTGGCATGAAAAATTTGCCCTTAAAACAAAATGAAAAGTGCCTTCAGTGCTATCACCATCACATACTAGAAAAGAATTTGCCAGCAAGAATTTTTTATTATGAAATGGGGTTGTACTGCAAAAATATTTGTTTCAGCTACAAATGAGAAAATAGCTTCAATTAGTTCTCTGAGGAACCTTGATTTATGTAGATTAGGTAGTGAATCAAAGAGTTGAAGATACTGGATTTACTAAATTCAATTTAAGGTACAACTTTGGGATAGCACATAAAATCCTTCACTCAGTAAGTATTTATTAGCAAGACAAAATGAAATAATCACTTTATCCTTTTAGAAACTGTCATGATTTTATACCATTACCTGGAGAAAAACAAAACATTTAAGATCTATACATATATATAATATGAATTGAGATCTGTAACTGTATTAAAACTTTATTAAATCTGATACATTTAACGTTTTCAAGTGCTATATCTTTTTTTATTTAATCCGGAAGCAAAGAAAGCAATTTAGACATCTTAAAGAATCCAGACAGACATATTTCCTTACTACTAAAGCAAGAGTTCTCCTCCATAGCACTAATATTCTAGAATCTTCCAGAACACAAAAGGACCCAAATGATTGCAGAGAAGGAGATGATGCTGCAGCGCTGAGGAGAATTTGATGCACAGAAATAGCCTCCCTTCCTTAAAAGGTGGAGGTGTAACTATGGCAGCACAGTCCTCACAGTACTTACTTTTTCTGCTATAGTGCAAAAGTAGCTACATACAATACATACACAAGTGGACATGGCTGTGTTCCAACAAAACTTTATTTATAAAAACAGCAGTGGATATTTGGCCCCATGGGACATAGTTTTTTGACCCCTGCCTTAGAGCAACTGTGATTTACTTCTGATAGTTTCTGAAACACCTGAGAAATCTGTTTGGGTACAAACATTTCTTTTTTGTTCTTTTGCTCCAGAGTCATCATGCCCAAGAATTTAGAGATTTGTGAGGTATGAGCTTCTTGCCCAATCTTTTTTTTTTTCCTCCTCTGCCTTTTTCCACCAGAAGGCAGCACTGGAGAATCCCATTACTCATTTGCCCATTTTTCTTTTCCAAGACTTTTGTAAGAATATATACTTGAGAGTTCTTTTAATTAAGAAAGGGGCACTACTCAAAATAAACTCTTTTACTTGGCATATAATCCCATCAATTAGATCCTTTGAATTAACAATAAAATGCCATTTTTCGAATTAAGAGTTGTATCATTTATTCACAGCTTGATATATAGCAACTTAATTTGGTGGTTTTTCTCCTCAAACTCTGATAAGATGTATGTGGTGACCCAGAAATAATGGTAGGAAAGAGTAGTGAGGAAAAGCTATGGGTTTCTGGTTCAAGATTGTGAACTGAGCATGTTCATCTCTTCTTTTTCCACCTTGATACTATATTAAAATGAAAATAATGGAATAAAAGATTATAAATCTTCAACAGTAAAGAGAATGGAGAGACTCTTCAGCAGATAAAAACATGAACAAATTTGTAGAAAGTAGATAAAAAACATATTTACTGATGAAGAAGAGTAGAGAAAACTAGAATTGCCTAGACATGTGAAGAAAAAGAGGCTATAGCAAGGAGGGTGCCTATGTATCCAACACAACCTTGGAGAGTCATGGTGGGACAGTGAGTATAATGAATACCAGAGCAATGAGTGGGGTTGAAAACATGGGGACAAAATAAAGACATACACAGAAACGACCCTTCCTAATTTTCTTAAATCATCTCTTTGTTTGTAATGACTAAGCATTTATCCCAGGCAAAATATTAGAGGAGTCACCTCCAAGAGAAAGCATCCTCTGGACTGTTCACCATAAGGCAGAGCTCTTGCATCAAAGTTCTTCCTGTGTACTACTTCATTTATTCATTATTCATTTAATTCAAGAAATATTTATTGAGGATTTAGCAGACAGTGAAAAAAAAACAAAGTCTCTGTTCTCATGTAATTTACAATAGTAAAAAGATTACCACACGCATGAGAAAAACTGTGTCATGAAAGAGAAAAACAAAAAACTTTTAATAACCTTTAAATAAAATGTATTCTGACTGGGTTCTCTACTCAGAATAGCTCAAAGCTTGGAATCAAGGTGTTGGCCAGGACAAGTTCTGATCTCAGAAAAAATCTTCTTCCAACCTTATTCTTGCTGGCAGAATTTACTTCCTTATAGTTGTAGGACTAAGGTCCCATTATTTTACTGGCTGTAAGTTGAGGCTGCTCCCAGGATCTAGAGACCACCTGCATGCCTTACCAAGTGACCTGCTCCATCTTCAAGCCAGCAATGATACATTGAATCATTTTTGTACTTCCAATCTCTGGCTTCCTTTTCTGTTACTAGGAAAAACAAAACAAAACAAAAACCTCTCTGTTTCTAAATAGCTCATGTAATTAATTCAAGTCCTTAGTAATCTCCCTATCTTAAGGTTGGCTGTGCTATAACCTAGTTAATGAGAATAAAACCCATCACAGTTACAGACCCTGGGGTTATATGGGGCACGTAGGTCAGGTGATGGAAAATCTTAGAATGCTGCCTACACTAGACCCTTCATACGAAATTTCAAAACATCGAAATGTTTAAAAGATTCCAGTGTAGGAAATGCATATCACATACCACGAATGAGAAACAGACCAGTGTCAGAATTAGTATAAGCAACAATGTCTTATTAGAAGATAATAAAACAATCCTTTTAAATTTCTTTTTTTAAATGTATTTTTCTTGAATTTATTTATTTATTTATTTATTTATTTATTTATTTAATAGCAATACTTTTAAATTTTTTTTCTTATTCCTCCTATTTTTTATTTTATTTTATTTATTTATTTCCCCTCTCCCCCATCACCTCTGGTAACCCTTTTAAATTTCTAAGGGAATTTAAATTTCAAAACTATATTTCTGGCCAAATTATCACTCAAGTATATAGTCAGAATCAAAATATTTTCAGATATTGAAGTCATAAAACTTATTTCCTACATACTCTTTCTTAAGAGTTAGTGGAGATAGAAAATCAAGAAAGAGGATGATACCAGACTTAGTACACAGGGCAGCAGTGAAGAGAACTCCCAAGACTGGCAGGTCTAGATAATCACAGTCTAGATTGGAGCAAGATAAAAAGAAAAGGCTTCAATAGAAACCTCAATATCTTCTATCCTAAAAGGAAGACCATAATAATAGTACCTACTTCATAAGATCATTACAAAAACTAAATAAGTTAATATTTGTAAAGTGCTTAAAACAGTGCCTTATATTTATAAACATTTTATATGTTTTTTTAAAATAGATTTGAAAGTAACTATAGGAAAAACTAAAAAGAGAAAGGTTTTTGGGAGATGGGTCAGGGTTTTTGCTTATTATCTGAGTTCTTTCTATTTCATATACTTTTTTAAGATGTGTTACTGGTCAACAATATTAAATACTTAAGATATATTAAATGTCTAAGAATGTGTCTAAGATATATCTACTCTATTTAGTAGTTAGAAGGTAGTTGGTAATTTTGGTTATGGCAGTTTCAGAAAACTGATGAGGATTCGAAGAGAATTTGATGAATTTAAGAGTAAAAGAAGGTGATACATAGTATAAGTAATTCTTTCGAAAAGTTTGGCCTTGAAGGGAGGAAGAAAATAGGATGGCAGCAAGTTGAGAAACATGTTTTTTGTTTTTTGTTTTTTAAAGTTGGAGATAGCAGTAGAGAAAGACAAGAGTTCGTGCCTCAACCCCAGGCATCTCCCTCAGTTCTCTCAAGTCAGCCCAAATAAATATAATGAGAATATCAGACTTTGATATAAACAACTAATATTTTTTTTAATTTTTTTGTAAAGTGTAAATAAAAGATATTTTCAGAAAAACTGCTATTTTCACTGATCTCTAAATGAAAGACAAAGTGCAAGGCCTGCAAGCACAGCTTTGAGACAGGGTTTGAGTACCCTCACAGAGTTCTGAGCCTTTACCCAGTGAGACTACAGGTGAGCAAGACCCATGAATAGCAATGCGCCCCTAACTGTCCGGTTTGTTCCCTTCCCTTTTCAGGCTCCATTTCACAGGAGAAACAGTAGCTACGCATAATATGCAGAGCAACTGTCTCCAGAACAAGGGTGGGCTCAGAGCCTTCTTTAAACGCCAAAGATAGTGTCCAAATATTGACATCTTCTGGAAGTGTTCTCTGGAGGAAAGTCCAGAGTGACAGAGACTGAGCTCAGCCCATCTTTCTATTCATTTTGAAGCTAGTCATTTTCCACATATTGTTTTTAATAGTTTGGGACCATCAAATATATATTCATTGAACAAGTAGTTCAGTACAATACTATGCCAAGTGTGAACTGTGGGTCGATGTTGTTACCAGTCTACGATGGTAATTAAAAGTAAACATTTCTTTTTATAGCAGTTGGGCACAGCATCTTTATTTCTTTTAAAACTCATCCTAAAATATTTGAGTCTGTATGTTGTCTTTTTTTAAATTCATTTTTCTAGCAATTTTTTTTGTTGTTGCTAATCAATGCATCATCACAAAGATGACAAATTGGAATTTTTAAAAAAAATCCTTCGCCAAGGGTAATTTGAGAAGCACTAATTAAGAGCACCTTCTACAGGAGCTCTGAAAGGCCTTGAGATGACTTGGGTTCTACTTCCTTACCTGATGACCGGGAAGCCACTTAACTTCTCTAAGATGCCATGTCTTCATCTTTATGTAAAGGCAATAATTCATGTTTCTGGGTGCTGCTGTGGGAGTAAAACAAAAGAAAGGATTGGGAATTGATTGGTTCCCCATAAAGGAGGAACAATTCTAGGTGGACAGGACAGCCACACTTGCTCCGTGCTTTATTAAGGCTAGAATCTCTGCAGTTTCTATGGGAAATAGTATTTCATAAAAATGTTTTGTGTCTTAACTTATTTTAAGATTCTTTGGCAAAATATCTCACTCTGATGTTTGTATTGAGTTGTGCAGTGACAGGTTTCTTTTGAGAGTAATTAGTGAACAAGTAACGCTTCCTGGGCTTTTATCTCTGTATTGTCTTGCTGTTTGCTGGTAGTCCCTTATATCGCTAATTTAGTGGATAACGAATGAAATTCAGTTGACAAACCCTATGATGTTGAATTATAATGTTATTGATTTTTCACATCCCTTCCATAGATTCTGTTGATTTCATGCAAAGTGAATGAAACTGACTTACCTTCAGAGATTCATCAAACTACCTGAGGGAATGCAATTTCTTTACCATCTCTTTTCTGTTTTATTTTTATATGGCTGTGCATTCTAGTAGCTGATTGAGATGGGATCCATGCTGGAAAGGTTTACAGAATTTGTATCCAATTAGCAAGGGCCACTTTATACTCTGCAGTTGTAGATGCATTTTTATTTTTAACTTGCAACTCGAAGTTTGCATGAATTCGTTCTTTCTTAACTCTTTTTAGCCTTTGTGTTCAGGATAAAAATTGCCCTTTTCAAGAAGTTTTACCTAGCCGGGTGGAAATCTATAATGTCTTGGCAGTAAAATCACCCCAGAGGGATAATTTTGTGCAACCATTTCAATCTTCATACCAATTAAATTAGTATGATCTATCTTGCCATCATCACACAAAACAGGTTTCTGGGCCATCGCCTCACCTCTTGCTCGAAGAAAGCTATCAAATTTATTTAGCCCTACTCAGATTTAAGGTTATATATCTTTTTTAGAGCTTTATGGCTTCTACTAACAAGAAAAAGTACTGAAACAAACTTATTTTCAGGGCTGCCTTTCAATCACCATGTGACATACTTTCTATTTTGTCTTCACCAGAAATAAATTGTACTTTAAATCCCCGTTCTTCTTAAATATGTCAAATACATGCGATACGATATCATCTCTAAAGTGGAAACTTCTTGAGATGGCATTGTTAGCAAGGCTTAGAAAAAGTGTTTTCCAAGCCTATAACATCATTCCAGAACAGGTTTTATTGCCTTAGAAGATACCAGCATCCTCCTGAGATTAAGAAATTGCTGTAATTGCTATGTGAAAGTGCAGGCAGAGAGATAGTTTTTGCTGATAAACTTTAAGGCGCTTTAGAAAAGAAAGAGTAGCTTTAACTACATAATCTCCTTTCTTTACTCCTAATTGCCCAAATCCTATTTCTCCACACCCTTGCACTTCATTCCTCCTACTTATGGCTTTGGTTTGCCTCAGCTCTTTGTAACATAACTTTAATAACATCCATGCAGCCGAGTCACTTGGAGAGACATCTGCTGCATTCACAAGGAAACAAGCATCATAAGGAGAACTGAATTTATTGTTTTGGAAGGCTATGGGGTTTTCTGTGTTAACTTTGAGAGACAAAAGAAACATGAATTGTGGCTATGATTTATGCCATGCTTTATATTCCCTATTCTATATTTAATGCTTAATTAATAGCTTTTATTAGTTAGACTCACTGGCAGCATTTTACCTTTTTTAATAGCTGCTCATTTTCACCCCCCTTCCCCTCGTTTTCTTTAGCACTCTCTAAAGAGTACTATTCTTCTTATGTGACAGATGGACGCAAGTTTATAAGAAAGTGATTTAGTCATTAACATCCATGCGCATGGACTGTTCTTGCTAAGAAATCACCATAGGTAAGGACACAAGAGCAGTCTGGCTTTTGAGAGAAACCATATCTTATAAATTGAAATGGAAAAATACTTTCAGGCACACTGATTTTCATTGAAACTGTGAGGGGCAAGGAAGCAGAAGGCAGATCATAGAACTAAGATTTTCCATTATGACCTTTCAGAGTCTGAAGGTGATACCTGGTGGTGTCAGAGTGAGACAGAGCAGTCAGGGGTATGACATGGAAGGAAAGCAGTGGCGGTGAATTCTGAGATACTGGATTAGCACAGATGGAGTTCTCATTCGTCTCTCAGCTGGATATGGCTACTTCTGTTTGAGAATTGATCAATGTTGACTTGCCATATTGATCAAGCATGTCCTATATCCATTAATTCCTCCTGTTCCAAGTCAAACATTATCCCTTCTCTCTTTGAAAGGAAGTAGATGGTACATCCTCAATGCCATGAAAGACATCATTATTGACACAAAATACTCTCCTTTGTGTAAACCATTTCTACATTTCTATAAATCCATTCTGCATTGTTAAGTATGTATTCATTCCTTAATTGTATTTATTGAATGGCTACTATGTGCCACGGACTGACTTAGGTGCTGGGGAGTGCTCCATACCTGATCTCAGAAGGTTTATATTCTATTGTGAGAAACTTAGACATTTAATGAGAAATTAATTACAACTTAAAATGTAAATTATAATCACAGCAATAATTAATGCACCTTATAGTAAATCTTTTGTGTTGGGCAGAGTGTTTTCTTTTTGAAGCACTTCTCTTTCATATTGTTTTTTTTTCCTGCACAACACAAAAATTAAAGTTTTCAATTTTGCAGGTAATAGAGCTTAAACACAAAAGATTGATTTCTCAAAGTCTCACTTGTATGTGCTTATTGTTCTTTGTACTGAAAGTGTATATGTTTTTTTATTATCACTTTACATAGTAATTTGTTGATGTTAAATTAAATAATTAATCGCTACTCCCTACTTTGTAAGACATAGTGGAATTCCATCCCCCATCGTTCAGATTTACCACAATGTTGATATAATGTTTTTAAAGCATTTTTAAATGTAAGTTATTAACAGAACATTTCAAAAATAGCAATACAGGAAGTTCTGAGAAATATAGACAACCAGAAAAGAGTTCATTAGGATGATAGTTAATTAAGCAATTGAGGTGATGGGACAAAAGAAGCACAGTTTTCTAATTAGAGTGGTGGAACTTGGAAAACAGACAGCTAAGAGATGAATTAGTCTGAAATCACATTAGGGACCCTGAAAATGCCTCCTAATCATACTTCTTTTGTTTGTTGCCTACAAAATTTCTCATTCTTTAGGTTACTTTGTCCTCATGGTGACCTTGCAAGGGTGGTTAGGGCAAATATTGCCTTGCTGGCTTTACAGGGAAGTTTAAGACTTGGCTAAAGTTTCCCAACTAATAAGAAATAATGCTGAGACTCAGACATAGGTCTTCTGGTTTCAAGCCTACTCTGAGTCTACATGACAACACCCTTCCCTTCACCTGCCATCTCTGAATGTGTTTGACAGCTCCAGTGATTCTCTTTGATCAACAGGAGAATGAAAGCATTCAGGTTCACATAGCCAAGACCCTACTTTCAGAAGCAACTTCAGAAGTTTTGCAAAAGTCATGTCAAATGCAGAAAATTTAGAAAATCAAGAGAAAAAACAGAAATCACTCATAATTCTATCAGTCAAGTATAACTACTTTTAAGATTTACATATATGTCTTTTTTTCTGCATCTTATTTTTTTTTACAAAAAGAGATTATATAATACTTCTTCTTTGCAAAGTACAGTTTAAAATTAGCAATGCATATTTTTTTTTTACTTTACCCCATATAGATATTTCTCTTCAGTGCGATTTTAAGGCTACACTATTTCTTTCATAAGAATGTGCCCTAATTAACTAATTTATTTATTTAGCCAATATCTGACTGTTAGGCACAAATCTATTTTTTTCTTCTGTCAGTATGAACATGGTGGCAGTAGTATGCTGATCTGTTTCTCTGGGTGAAGAAAAGAAAACCCTGGTTTGTAATGTTTCCCAATACCATGGAGTAAATACTTCTACCAATGCCAATTCAAAGTTTCCAACTATATGCTAACTGGCTTATAAACTTCCCAAAAAGTTAACAATAGGTTGCAAGTTTTTTAATTGCTCTAACACAACTCTGCATGGCTGGGATGTATGTGGGTTTAGCTAAACTTTTTTCATATATTCTCATTTTTGTTTTTTATTTCATAAGAAGAAAAAGAAATAAAAAGTTGTGTTATGTAAATATTTGAGTGATATGAGTTTATTTCATGGTTAATGAAGATTCATTATCACTTATGATGATTATGGATATTTATATATTTTTTCAGACATTTTTTCTTAAATATTACATAATCTTTGTTTCTCTGTCTCTGTCTCTCATTTGTGTTTAAAGATAGAAGGAATCTAGGATAATCATTGAAACATATATAATATTTAGAAGTTACTTGAATTTGTAAATTTCACAAGACCAGGTGCAGCAGAATAACAGACAGATGTGGATTGTGATGCTAGCTCTACCATGAACGGATTGCTAAATTTGGGTTACCTTACTAACTTCTCAGAAGCTGTTTCTTCACCTGCAAAACATAAACCAAGATTTTACTTCACAGGATTATTGTGAGGGTGTTGTATAAGACTTAAAGACTCTTTTAAAAGTAGGACACTGGATGATGATACTTGGATGGACAAAAAGCAGAACTCTTAGTTACTTATAACTACGTGAGAGAGTGCAGGAGCAGTTCCTGGGACAAGGTAATGGCAAGCTGCTCTGTAGAGGACAGCTTTTGTATGGGGAGCCAGGTGGGGATAGGTAGGTTTCATAGACTTTCTGTGGATTGGCTAATTTAAATAATTCTTCAGGTTCCAGATCATAGGGTCTACCCCTTGCTTTGTGATATCTGGCCCCGAGGTGATTAGGGTTGATGCATAGTGGCGTGGAGCGTGAGAGTTTAAAAGAAGTGGCTGAGGTATGGACTTAATCAGCTGCTCAAGAAGAGGAACTGACTCAAAACTGGGTCATGACAGCATTAGAAAATATATATATTCATTTACGCATACATATGTAAATGAATGAAACAATGTATGTGAATCACTGACAGGGTAAGTAACCCAAAGTCTACTTTTCTTTCTCTTTCACTCTCATTTAATGCTCCTCTTAAGAGAGGAAAATGAATACTATTAACAGAAGCTGTAACAGAGTACTTATTTAACTTTTGTGTGGTTTCACCTATAAATTAAATGTTGGGAGTAACAGTGATTCTTATTTTGGAGTCAAAGGCTCATTAAGAATTCTTTGGAAGTTCTCGATAGCCTCACCTGAAATGTGTAAGACATATATGCAGAAAATTTTGTCATGGTTTATTTTGTTGCTTTAGAATCTCCTTACAGAAGCATTTATTTGGTATTAGCTCACAGAGCACTCTGCCTCCATTTTCTTTTCTATTGGAACAGCTTGGTCAAAAGAGATTACAGTACCAGCATGTTAGTTCCAGCAGGGTATTGAAACAAAGTTACAGAAATTAGCACTGGCTAAAATTATCCACCAGACTATCCAGGTCTGTAATAAGCCCCTCCTTGCCAAACTTTGAATGGCTTTCTCTAATGCTCAGTAAAAGTGAAACTTCTTCCTCAGGTTCAATTAAGGCCTTTGAGATGCATCTTTTGAAAAATTAGAGATTTTTGCACATAGTAAAAAAAATTTATGTTATTTCGAATTTCTTACAAACTTCTTAAAGATATTCTATTTTCCATAAAGGTGACAACCTCATAGCTGTAGATGAGGCTTATTTCAAGATAATTGGCAAAGATCTTTGATTTCAATACATTCTGATGTGTCTGTAATAAGTAATCTAGCAAACATTCATTAAACACTAACTAGGTATCAGGACCACTATTAGGCATTAGGGATATAGCAGAATATAGGAAAGATAATTACTGCAATGAGCCATGATGATGTGTAGAGCTTCTATCTTTAGCCAACAAAAAAACCCAAATGTGCTGCCAAACATTTCAAACCATAATGTCCTGACATTTTTCTTCCAGTCAAAGACGCTGTGTTTTTCTTTTTAACTATCCAGAGACATCAATTTCCTTGCAGTTTCTAGAACAGACATAAACAAAAATCAAGGAATGAATTTTTGATGGCATCGCAATTTACATTTTCAACAAATATAATGAGTACCTACTACGTGACAGTCACTGTAGATGCAGCAGTTAATAACACAGACCTGATTCCATGCCCTCGAGTAAACTGTGAAGGAAGAAAGGTAGTCACTATCTGCATTTGGAGACATTGGTAATTCTATCCAATTCATACTGAAGGAAAATGGCACATCTGCCAATTCCTCTAAGATCGCCTTCAAAATATTAAGTGACACAACCACATGTCTGGAGTGGATGATGTAGAGTGAGGCAAAAACCACAAACTAAGGCACAAACCACTTCTCCTACTTCCAAAGCATGGATTCCTTGAAGCCTCTCCAATTTGTGTCACATCTACACTTGGCAATGCAATAAAAAAAAAAAAAAAACTCATGAAGAACTTCAGTTTTTACATTGGGACTTAGAGTGAGCACTTGTAAGATTGTCTGTCTATCACAACTTATCTAAAAATTCTCCTTTCTCTAAACATGTAGTTGAAAAGGAGTTCCCACAATTCTATAACATGATTCTATTCAATGGCCATAGCAATTGAACTAAGGGATGGACTGGATCCAGACTGGAAAAATTAATCTTTTCTCTGTGGATCCATTATTAAGAACTTAAAAGCATAAATCCAAGAAAAAGATATCAGAACTACCTAATGAGAGTCTGTTATCTTAGGTTTAAAAATATAATCAGATCCTATTTCTCCCCTGATTAAAATCATACAACAATTCACATTGCTGTTAAAATAGAAACTAACTCTTTACCTGTCTGTGTGTGCATGGCTCTCTAGGACAGCTTCTGCCTGCATTTTGACATAATTTTTGATCACTCTACTCCTTGTTCAACCTCACTAATCTTTCTATCTCTGAAATAAAGCATTCTCTTTCCAGTCTCAAAGACTTTACATTTGTTCCTCCTAAATAATTAAATAAATGTCCTCCAATTTTTCCTAACAGTCTCCTCTTCATCATTCAAGTTTCAGCCTTCCTTTACAACTTTATCTAAAGTAACTCTTTCCCCAAGTCACTTTGACTTGCAATACCCTTTTCCTTTTATCTGAAATTACATTATTTTGGTATGTTTACTTACTTCTAACCTCTTTTCCCCTCAATTAGAATGCACTTTTCTAGTTGATTTGTCTGACTAGTTCACTGCTATAGCGCCAAGGCCTATAAGAGCATCCAGTATTGTGGCAATCAATACTAATATACATTTGCAGAATGAATGAAGGATTGAGTGATCCCGTAACATGTAGCTCTTAGGAACTGCTGTCAACTTCGGTTTGCACCAGTTGGACCTGAAAAGTAAAGTATGGTACAGAAAAGGAAGGAAAAAAAGCAGATGTGCTAAAATTAGCTTTAGTGGGAGACTGAGAGTCCCGAGAACATTCAAATCCCTGGTTCCAATTCATTCCTTAACTCACATGCACTCCTCTGTCTTCCCTAATATGTTCTCAAATTCCTATAATCAATCCCCCTCCTTTTCTTTGGCTGCTGAAGCTAATTTGAGTAAGATTTCTGTGACCGCTAATAAAAAATAATATTTTTTAAAAAAAAATTGAGGTATGAATTACATATAATAAAACTGACAGATTTTAAATGTACAGTTTGATAAGTTTTCATATTTGTAAGCATCAATGTAACAACTACCCAAAACAGATTTGAACCTTTTTACTACCTCAAGATGTTTGCTTATGTCCCCTTCCGAGAATTTCTCCACCCCGCCCCCATTAGAGCCAATCACTTTCTGACTGGTATTACCATAGATAAGTTTTGTTTGATCTTATAATTAATATAAATGAAACCATGCAGTGTGTGCTTCCATGTCTTACACCTTCCATTCAGCATAATATTTTTGACATCTATACTTTTGCATCACTGAGTCAAGTCTTCATTCAGGTGCTTCTTTTTTATTGCTGAGTAGTATTCTATCATATGGATGTATACCACTTGTTTATCCAAGAAATAATTATAAATGTAGACACTGCACACTGGCTGAGTGAAGGTAAAGTGACATTGGTGAGAAGTCCTTACCTAGGACCAGGAGGAGAATTTGTATAGCTCTGGCAGCAGAGCAGATGGTTATCTACTCCATCTCTTGTATGTTGTATCCCAGATCTTTAGGGGGCTTGGTGGCAAATGTCAGAATCTTTTAGTATGTTGGCTACCTCATTCAGGCTTCATCAAGGGTTTTAAAAAAACTGGAATAATGTTCAGTTTGAGGTGGCTCAACTGAAAGCAGCTCAAGGATAATAGCACATATTTCTAACCTCTGCCTTTGACCAGGTGGGGGCCAGAGAATCTTTTAACCCTCTGAACTGCAGAATCCAAATGCTCAGTTGCATTTGTTCTACAATTAAAACAGAGAAATTAAATTCTAGAAATCAGAATGGAAATATCTGGGAGGCCCCAGAGGACCTAAGGCACCCCTCCAGAGCACCAACACTGCGGGGCTGACACGATGATGACCCTCTCTTTATAAAGCACATTCAGTTGTAGCTAGAGTACAGCCTGGGATTAGGGGCTCCTTATAGAATAAATCATAAGCTTCCTGTTTCAACCTATTGCTTTCCATCCATGAGAAAGATCCTCAAACTGAGAAAGAAAAACATAATACTATAGAGCAGAATCCAAGAAAACTGACCCAGTTCAGGCTAGAGATTCAGAGTACAACTAAACTATTTCTTGCATTCGTTATTTAAATATAGAATTTTCACAAATGAAATTGACAACTGATCAATATTTTGTAGAAGTTGTGTTCCCAGAAAACTCAGTAAGGCAAGATCCAAGTACAGGCACTAATAAGAAGTGAATTACAAAGGTGATTTAGCCTCTTACGAAGAGATCTTCCAAAATCCCAACCTCAGTGTAGCTCCTGAAAAACACTTATCATAGAAAACCCTCCCAATCAGTAGATGGAACAGTCAAGGAATTCACTTCACTTCCAAAAAAGAGAGTTAAGTGATGAATGCCCAAGATATTTGCTCATCTTATAATTTATCTCATTTCTTTTTCCATCAGGATATGTTCTGAATCAATGGCCAATTTACATTGTAAAATATTTCATTCTTTTAACCAAATATAAATTGTATTATTACTATATTACTTTTCTTCCCCAACATCATTTACTGGATATGTTACACGTTGTGAGGAATCATATAAATAAGTGACACTGAATAGAATAGGACTATCTCAAAAAGCCTGGTCACAGAGAATTATTGCCCAGGGCAAGTATGATTTGGGGCCCTAAACCCACTGTTTGTGTATTCCATCTAAACCCACTGTTTGGATAGAATAATCAAGGAATTCACTTCACTTCCAAAGAAGAGAGTTAACTAATGGATCCCAAAGATATTTGCTCATTTTATAATTTAGTTATAGTTTGCTCATCTCTGGGAAAGTTGGAGAATTTTAAGCAGGACATTTTTGGAGTTGTATATATAGAAGAACACTATACATGTGCAGTGGGGGCACATGTATACAAAGTAATACATGATACAAAGTAATACCAGTACATTTCTAAGAATTTACATAATCCCTTTCATCCATTGGTGGCATCAGCAACAGCTATATTTCTACAATGTTAACCCTGGCCACAATTGATCAGTCTGTAGATACACATTTGTCGCATGTTGGGTCAATTGGATTCCTGCCTGGGAATTTTGGCACTGTACTGTACAGAAAAATCAAGTCCTTTCTGGGTTGCTGAACCTATCTATATTATGAAAAACAAGGGTATGTTGGGGGCCATATTTTCTACCATGTAGACCATAGGCCAAAAAAATGGCGAGAGCTGATCTGCAGAGACAGTAAAATGAAGTAGATACTCAGAAATAAGCACGTGAATAAAAAGAGTTTAAATAGTGTTAATGTCTCTTGTTCTAGTTTTTTCTGTAGTACATGTAATTTTTTTCCTTTAAGTTAAATGAGATAGCCTAATATCATGACTGTAAGTTCCTTTTTTGTTCTTGAATTAGTTTGTTAAGTTTCTGATAGTTGTAAATGAAAAAAAATGTCAAATTCCAACAGTTTCAAATTGAGCTTTCTTCTCCTGAAACCCACATTGATTCATATACAGAGGAAACATGATTAGTTGAGTTTATGCTTCTTTTGGCAAGAGCACTACTACCTAGGATGTTTGGCAATGAAAGCAAAATCAAATGATCTATACATTTCATTGTATCATTTAAAAAAATATTTGAGCTATAACTCATATGAACAATCTGTAATGAGATATTTATAGTCATCATGGTAGGATACATTTTTTTCCTAATGGTTATCAAAGAAAAATGACAAGCATGTGTCATAACAGTCTATAGTAGCACCTCAAGCCACTGTACAGTTGCCTTAATAAATACTTTAATAATTAGACTTTATTAATTTAATAATAATACATCCAAAGTATAATTTTCAATGTAATAAAAAAATCAAAGAGAATTCATTTAGAACAACCCTTAATTCCATCCTTGAACCTCCTTGGAGACCTATGTTCCAGGATCTTCAAAGACATGTTTTTCTTTCATTACTCAAGCATTCATTTTAGATACCTACTCCTTTCCAGCCCAGAAATGACTTGGCTCTCTGAGGCAGACAAAGTAGGCTCTCACTGATCTGGAATATTAGTAAGAACTGAGGTCTGTGGGACTGGGGAAAGGGTCCCCCTTGTGAATTGTAATCTCCCTCTCCAAGTGCCAGATATACAAGGAACCACAGGGTATAGATTATATCAGGACCTCCACTGCCCTCAAAGCAGTGGCTCAGTTTCTTCTCTATTCGTACGTATTAGCTTCACTATGTTCCAAAGTTTCATCTTTTAAATGCATGGTTGCTTATTCCAACCTATGTTGTGGGGAAAGAGAAACTCTATTTTTGCATGAGTGATTTCACATACCTCCAAGTGCATTAATGACTATGCCTTTCATTTCTGCCTTTCTTTTGCTCAGTTTATTTGAATTTAATCTAAAACATAATAAATGATCAGAGAACATTAAAGGCCAGAAGGATCCTTACTGATTACAAACCCTCTCCCCATCATTTTACAGACCACATGACTGAATTTCAGAGAGGTGAATGGATTTGTCCAAAGATACACGATTAGTTAGCAGTGAAAGTGGAGTCTTGTGTCCTGGACTCCTGAGTCTACAAACATTGTTTGGGGTTTGTTTGTTTGTTTGTTTGTTTTTATAACAGATAGTACAAGGGGAGTTTCAAGTTTCTTTTTATCTCAGAAATCAGCTTTGTAATATTTTTCTAGGTAGCAAGCTCTTACCCATTGCTTTTTTGCCTGAAATTTTAAAGTAATTCTCATGAATTATTCCAAGCACATGAAAATCAGGCATCAAAGGACAGAAGCAGAAATAATAGAACATAAAGCTGCAAGCAGGTGCCTGTCCTTTATGTGAGAATATTTAATTTCCAATTACTGGTGCAAGAAGACATCTGAAATGTCTCAGAACTAGTTGCTATCCAATATGAAATCTTTGCTGCTTCTGCTAGCCAACATTTCATTTTTTCTTGTAACTACCTCTGCACTTATATATATATTTTAAATCCAGGGAGGTAATCCTTGTCTTGATACTCAAATCTTGGCATTGCTGCACTGAGTGAAAATGTGTATATTGTCCCTGGAACATTATTTTCTTGCTTTTACTCTTTTTCTTTGGTCTGAGTTGCGCTAGTGGGAATTTCAATCACTATAAAATGTGAGGGAACTGCTGTTCTTATGTTTGAAAAGATGGCAATGTGGAGCAACTCCCTCAGGTTAGATTAGAAAGCCCTAAATGAACAGAATATTATACAGTTATCTGATGCTCAGAACAATACTATTTCTCCAAATTCGAAAAATTAGACTTG
Organism: Eidolon dupreanum; assembly: GCA_028627145.1. Taxonomy (NCBI): domain Eukaryota; kingdom Metazoa; phylum Chordata; class Mammalia; order Chiroptera; family Pteropodidae; genus Eidolon; species Eidolon dupreanum. The sequence goes on along the minus strand of CM053503.1, from coordinate 48,378,888 downwards.
GGTACTTCCTATTTGCTCCAAAGGATCCTTATATTAATAACACTGTCCTGATAAATCCCTGGGACTAATGTGTTACATATTTCAATGCTGTCAGAAGAGGCAAAATGACACATGTAGTTAAATGCTCATGGAAATAAAGCTGTTGATTTACCAAGTGTGATTGGCTTTATGCATCAACCTTGAGGTCTGGCGTCAGGGAGGGTAATCCCAAGACCCCTCCAAATGTCCCTTGCTGTCATCATCAGAAAGTGGGGACTAAGATGAAGGGATCAGAAGGCCTGTCAACATGCCATTCTCAACTATATATTGTTGTTTTCCATTTTAATGAAGTGTCATTATTTCAAAGAGAAATGATATATTATTGTACTACTTGCTAATAAAAATTGGTGCGCTACCAAATTATTTTGCATTTGCACAATCTCAGTTCACCTCAAAACTGAGAAAATACAAACCTTTTTTATCAATTAATCTTTATTTCAACCCCTGAAAAAGAAACCAGCTCTGACATAGTAAAAGGGCAGATAAAAAAAGATGTGACTAAGGCAGCGGCAGAACTCTCAAAAAGAGACTTATTTCTGACCTAAATGTTGCCAGAGAAGCAGATTCCTAGATGTATCTTGGGGCCTGCAGCTGCCAGGAATGTTTTCTGGGTGGTCACAGAACTCATTAATCACTTCTCTGTGTTCACTAGCCTGGTGGCAGGTTGATGGGCAGAAGCCTAAAGGAGTGGGTAAACCTGGCAAACCTCATCATTTTGTTGGCTTGCCTAAATCCCTTCAAAGCCCAAACGTCTTTGCATGGCATATGAGGCATTTTCTGATGTAACCCTAAATCCCCCTTTTATATCATCTCTGGTTATTCCCTTTGTCCTATCCTAAGCTTTCAGCTATGCTTCTCTGTCCCTGTAAACTCTGCTCCTTTGGCTGTAATACCCTCCCTCCCCTTGTCAACCTGATGAACCTTGTAACTTTCAAAACTCAGCTCAAGCTCCCCTCACCACAGAAAGTCGATTGTTTCCTTGTTCTATCTTCTCCTTACACAATTTTGTAACTTTGTTTACCCTTGGAACCATTGTTTACTATTGAAATTACTATTTACTATTGTAATTACTGTTTACTATTCTAACTATTCTGTAAGAGCTGGAACCAACTTATTCATGGTCTTACCTCAGCACAGAGAACAATGCCTGGCACATGACTAGTGCTTAATGAACGTTTGGTGAAGAAATAAGTGAATGGATTCAGCCAGTGGTTGCATACACTGTGACCAAAAAGCCAAAGGTAACTGTACTTTTAGTGTAGAATCAAACTATCCACAAATCCAGTGTTCTCAGACCTAAGTGTCTAAAATTTGACCTTATTTAGGCAAATAAGATCAAGAGGCAGTTAAAGTCTAGACAGATCCAAAAGCCAGGCTAAGTATGGAATTGGAACAAAGGTTCAGAACTGGAGACTGGTTTTTCCAGAGAGAGAGCGAGCAAGAGAGAAGAACACAAATCTGAAGTTAAGACTGAAAATGGTAGGGTAGCCCAAAGAGAATGGAAAGAAGAAAATGATGGACAGCAAATGGTCCAAACCATGCTCGGGTCCCAAGTGTCTGATTAGGCAGAACAGGGTTGCAGAAAACTTACTTTGGGTTGAGGAACAGAAAATTCAGTCAGCCAGAGCAAAATAGAAATCCAGTCTGTAAATATCTCAGAAACAAAGAAGAAAATCGAAGAACTAAGAAATACATTGGCAAGGTCTCATGCTGTCATTTACTTTCCTGTTTCTACTTATATTTTTTCTTCCAAGAACAAGACCCAATTACAGAATTTCTAGGACTATCCATACCTGTGGTGAGAGCAGTGAGAGTAGTGAGCGGTGAGGGTAGAGTTTAACGGTTAAAGAGTGGAGACAGACTGCCTGGGCTAAAAGCCTGAGTCCATCACTTTCCAGCTGTGAGGCATTAGTCAATTACTTAACTTCTGTGAGTTGTTTTTAAAATGGGGCTGAAAATAGCAGCTACTTCATAGAGTTGTCGGGAGGATTGAACGAGTTAATCCATGGAAAGAACTTAACTCAGAGACTAGAAGATTCAGAGTGAGTAGAAGTTCAGGATAAGAAACATATTTAATTTTTCATGTAGAACTAAAATGAGTTCTCTTCCTAGTTATTTGTTTTTATCAAATAATTACCACAATGTCCTTTAGAAGGAAAAATTCTGCCAACTAAAAGAGATAGCCCTTTGAGTAGAAATAAAAGCACAAAAACATATCACTAATTTAAAACTTTACAAAAGAAATAAAGTTTTATTTCTTAATTGATGTATTAGTTCAGATAAAGTTTTGGTTATAGTTTTTAAAAAGCAGTTACTTAGTTGATGGCTGTGCTACTCTGAACAAGCCCAATCCTGTCTGATCTCCGAAGCTAAGCAGGGTCGGGCCTGGTTAGTACTTGGATGGGAGACCACCTATAAAGACCAGGTGCTGTAGGCTTATCAGATAAGGGATTGTAAACTGACAAGGTCCTTGCATTCTGTGAGGTCAGCCAAGGGTTGTCTCACATAAAAAATTAATTAATTAAAAAATAAATAAATAAAATAAGCGGTTGCTTAAATAATATAACAATATGAAGTAGCATGTAATTTTACATATACAGGCAACTAAGAATTGGACTCATCACTCTGCAGTCCTCTGGATCCCAAGCTTCTTCCAAGCTTCTGTTCCACCATCCCTTAAAGTGAGCTAGTGAGATCCTTAGAGTTAAAGATAGCCCTTCAGTCATCTTATATGCATTCCGAGGAATGAAAAAGAAGTAGGGGATACACTTTCCCTTTAAGAAAACATCCCAGAAATTGCCGTACTCCTCCCCTACAGTTTTTCTTGGCCAAAACTTGGTCATTCGACCACAATAAGAAGCAGAGGAGACCAAGAAATAAAATCTGTGTTCAGGGGATGATATTCTCAACTAAAAATTGGGGTTCTTGTTACCATAGGAGAAGAGGAAGTATTTCCCAGAGCTGGCTTTCATGTTCTCCATGTAGACTGGAGTATCAGCCTCATAACTCTACTATGGTAAAAGCATTTTTATGAAGGGAATTTGTTTGCTTGTTATTAACTCATTAAGTCAAAACTGGACTTTCATGTGTTTCTTCACATCCTTTGACTTTGTTTCAAGGTAAAAGATATTTGTTAGTTATTCCTGACAAAATTTAATTTCTCTTATTGAGGAACTATTTCTCAAGCTAAAAGTCCTAGACTAAAGTCACAAAAACCCTGGAGTGTTTAAAACTGCATAGTAAGTGTATTTTTTCTTGATCAATCGCCCTTTGTCCATGCTGTTCCCATTGTCTGCAATTACCTCCTTTTTATCTAGCGAGCTCCTACTCATAATTCAAAACCATCTCAACCTTTCCTTCTTCATCATATTTCCTCCAATTCTGCTGCATATTTAGCTCTGCCCTTGTCTATGCTCTCATGACACATTGTTTTTCATCTCTGGTGTCACACTTGGCACATTGTATTGTGACTATTTGCATGCTTGCCCTCTTGAGTTGACTGTGGTGCTCAGAAATATTTGTTTAATGAATGACTAAATCGACTCTTCCCTAACAGGTGATGATTTATATGGCATTATTTCAGAAAATGTTCCTTTGATTATCAGAAACACAGCATGAATAATAATAAACACATTGATATAGTGATACTTGTGGCAGTGGTAGCTACTACTATTTTTCCTGAGTATAGTAAGAGTGGCTGAGTGTAAGGAACTTGATAAATAACATCAGGTCTCTATAAAACTTTTAAATTAAGTATTATTATCCACATCTTACAGCTGAGAAAGTTAAAGTTCAGACAAATTGTATAGCCTGCCAGTGGTAGAGCTGTCTACCCAAACTCTGCTACGAACTTCATTTCTTAGGACTTCATTCTCTTGGGTTAGGCAGAGAGCACTACCTCTTTGAACATCTTTTTAAAGGCAAACACTCCTGAGAGGCACTATTACTCAAGTCCCTGGCACATAACTGGGCTTCCTTTATTAAATACCTTTCATTATGATCGAAGGATGGACACATATACGAGAAGAACTGAAGGAGGAGAGAAGATTGGAAATAAGAGTGAAGTGGTCTAATTTCCAGTTTCACAATTTAGCCTGGGATTGGCTTTCCCCAAAGAATTAGGCTATGCTAGTGAAAAATTTTATTCATTTCCTCCTGTCCCAGCTTACTTGAAGACCTACCAGATTCTGCTTTACTTGTATATTCCTTTCCATGTCCTTCTATGCACACACTCACCTACAAGCAAATACACATGTAACATCTTCTACTTCACAGAGAAAATGAAACCAGCAGACTAAAAAAGGTTTCACTTTTTGCCATCAAATCTATAAAGCTTCTGCACCTTTATCTCTTATCTCATGCTTTTGTTCCCCCTTATTATAGTTCAGGAAATAACCCTCCATCTGTGTTATAGCTCCCACGTCCCGCACATTTTCTCTAGAACTTCACACTGTTCACTATGTTTTTCCTTCTTGTTCTTTTAACTTCTTTCTATTGCACCCTTCTTCTCATCATTTAAACATATGTAATGTAATTCATTTTCATAATAAAAAGAAACCACCATCTTTAGACTCTACTTCCCTTTTGATTGTTGCTGTATTTTCCCACTCCTTTACAGAGCCTTGAAAAAGTTGCCTGTACTCTCTGATTCACCTACCTGCCACTCACTCCTCACCTCAGTCCAATCTGTGCTCCTCTCCCACTACCTCATCCACTCAGCTCCTACAATGATCCCCAGGGATCTCGCCTTCAACTAAGCCAATGAGCATTTTTGTTTTCCTGTTATTTGACACCCCTCAGCAGCAATTGAGATTGTAGAGTACTCTGCCTTTCTTAAAACACTCCACTGTGGGCTTCTGTATCATCAAACTGCCCTTCACCCTCCCACCCACAACCCCCTATACTCCATTGTCTTTAACTTCTGGGACTAATTCTCCTCAAGGTCTTTTGCTAGATCACTGTTCTTTACCTGGCTTTTAATGTTGAGTTTTTCAAGGCTTCCTCATCTTACCTTCTATTGTCTCCCTCATGATTTTGTCCATATTTTTAATTACCATTTGTATTATGAGTACTTTCAAACTTCCCTCTGAACTCCACGCATATCTAAAAAATTGCCAACTCAACATCTCCAGCTAGAAAAATCTCAGATTAACCACAAACTTAACCAACTTAACCATATCTGTAATTGAATTTATAATCTCTTTCTAAAATGCAGCCTTTTACTAGTGTTTTGTATGTCTTTCAAAGAGACAACAGTAGAAATAGGCACATCATTGAACTAGATGTTGTTGGTTCGCAATCTTCTTGGAAGCTTTCTGAGTGTAATCTGAAATTGCCCTCTCTCCCTCTCCCACACACACAGAAGACAGAGAGAAACCAAAGGAAGAGACAGACCACTGCAGATTGGTAAGTAGAAGATTTAATAAGCAAGGGAACTTAATGAGACTTGTCTTGGGTGACTGCAAGATGCATAGATCTTTGTATCAGCATGCTAGAATCTTAAAAGTTTGTATAGAGATCTTATCTGGGTTCAGTCATTCTACCATCTAGATAGTCTCAACAACACATTACACTCAAGACTGTGCCTTTCAGTAGTTCCCACTATAGGAGTGGTAGATAAAGCATCTATCCTAAGGACAAGGGAGGAGATGAAGAGCCTCCAATTGCCTGGGTCCAACTCGAAAGTCAACTGTCAGTTTCATCCTCTGGGTTATCTATAACAACAGATCTAAGAATTGTTAAAAAATGTCTCCACAATAAATATTAGAAACTCAAACAACTTAGTACCAAAATTTTAACATGAATAAGAATAACTTAATTAAGAATGGAGCATGACATATAATTGAATCTAAAAAGAAAATTGTCATTAAAATATTCAATAATAAATAGAGAAATCGTTGTGACAACATCGAAATTTTGCATTAGCTAGGTAGTATTTTTTTAGATAAAATGACTGTAAAAATGACTCATATTTCTTCATTTAAATTTGATGCTGAAAATAAAGACTGTGATTATTTTAAAAATAATCTTTTATTAACTCTAGTTATCTGATTTTTTTAATGGGCATTGTGTGGGTAGAAAAGGTATAGAAATAATTGCTGTGAATATATTAATCACCAGAGAAAGAGTATTATTTAGGAGAAATTATCAAAGCAAAATGGAAAAAATCTTTCCAAATCCAAATGTAATTTAATGTAAATTCAATATAAAATTTTAGCAGTTATTGCTCTTTACCATTCATTTTTTCATGAGCTCATTGATCCTTATAAATATAATACATGATGGGAAACTAATTAATCACAGTAGATCTTTTTTTTAAATAACACCAAAGAATCTTCTACTTTGGAACTAATCTACCAGTTACCATGCTGCTGATAGGTCTCTGATTGCCTACATTCTTCAAATTAATAAGAAAGCCATCTTTTATTCATTACCATTTCTTCACACATATACACACACAGAGGCACATAGGAATATCTATAGAATCTTATCCCAAAACATCATTAATATCTATAAATATTTTTGCTTTATACCTTTTATAATTTCCATTAGCTACTTCACTTTGTTTTGTTTTGTCAGTTTTGTTAGTTTCAGATAGTCCATAGAGGTTTTCTTATACCCTTTTTACCTAGAGAACTATCGAATAGTGATGCCAATGATTACATTAAATATGTTTTCTTATAAGAAGCAAAAACTCAAGTGCAAGAAATGTGCTTACTACGTGAATTACATAAAATAAAAAATTCATTAGCTGTATCTCAACCACATCATGGTAACATAAAGTTTGATGCAAACCAGCATTATGCCTTTTCTTATTGATGTAAAATTTGCACACAATAAAATTCACCCTTTGAAAGTGTACAACTCAGTGGATCTTAGATGCTTACACAGTTGTGGGGCCATCATCATTCTGTAATCCAAGAGCATTTTTATCACCCACAAAAGAAACCCCATACTTATTAGCTATCACTCCCCATGCCTCCCTCCCTCCAACCTCTAGTAACTACTCTTTGGCCTTGTTTGCTTATTCTGGACATTTCATATAAATGGAATCACATGGCATGTGACCTTTGTGTCCAGCTTCTTTCACTTAGCACAATGTTTCAAAGTACGCCTATGTTGTAGCATATTTCAGAGTTTCGGACCTTTTCATGGTCAAATATATTTCATTTCATGGATATCTATTTCTTGAATCTACTCATCATTTGATAGACTTTGGACTGTTCCTACTTTTGGGCTATTATAAAAATGTTGCTATGAACATTCATGTACAAGTTTTGTGTGGACATATGTTTTCAGTTATTTTGTATACCTGCGGTAGAATCGCTGATAATTTCATGTTTACATTTTGAGGGATCACCAAACTGTGCCCTTTTACATTATCACCAACAACATATAAAGATTCCAATTTCTCAACATCCTTCATAACACTTGTTATTTTCTATTTTTTGGGGAGGTGGGAGGGGAGAGAGGGAGAGGTTGTGTTTTAGTTTTTATAATAGCTAAATTTTGGTATCCTTTCTGATAGGAGCTCACCTAAGCTAGATAGAGCTAAGCTACCTGGTATTGGAATAGTCAATTAAGACAACAAGCCAAACGAAAGTAATGATCAAAGCTTTAATTACTTACTGAAATAGTATAAGCAAGAGACCAAGCTAGAGAACATGCTGATTCTCCAGTTCCATTGTTACCCATGGAAAGATCAGGTTAATCAGCACAGATATGGGAGTCATCCCACTGTTGAGGAAGCCCTAACCAAAAGGCTCCTGAAGTTTTATATACCAATAAAAAAGACAAGTGGAAAAGTGCTGAGTACTGAGTCAGAGTGAAGAAAACTAACTGTCTTCAAGATCCCCCCTCCTTCCGCCCACCATCCTTTCCCTGATAAAGTAATCTCTGCAGAGGTGACTGAGGAAGGCCTCTGATGAAGGTTCCAGATGAAGTGGTCTTTGAATGAAGGTACTGGGCTAGTAATGCTGCGAGCCTGCTTTGTATGACTTCAATCCTTTTAAATTCATTGAAATTTGTTTTATAAACTAACATATGGTCTTTCCTGGAGAATGTTCCTTGTATACTTGAGAAGAATGTCAATTCTGTTATTCTTCTGTAGAGTGTTTGTAAATGTCTGTTAGGTTCAGTTGATTTATAATGTTGTTCAAGTTTTCTATTCCCTTGATGATCTTCTGTCTAGTCGTTCTATCTATTATTGAAAGTGGGATATTGATGTCTCCACTTATTATTGTTGAATTATATATTTCTCCTCTCAGTTGTCAGTTTGGTTCTGTATTTTGGAATTATGATTATGATTATTTATATATGTATGTATATATGTCATATCTTCTTGATGGATTGACCCTTTTATCATAGCATATTCTTCTTGTCTCTAGTAACAGTTTTTATTAGTCTATTTCATTTGACGTTACTATAACCACTTCAGCTTTCTTTTAGCTATTCTTTGCATGGTATATCTCTTTCCATCCTTTTACTCTCAACTTATTTCTGTTTTTGAATCTAAAATGTGTATGTGATAATCAGCACATAGTTGAATCATATTTTGTATTCATTCTGACAATCTCTGTCTTTTGAGTGGAATGTTTAATCTAGTTATACTCAGTGTAATTTTTGATAGAGAAAGATTTATGTCTTTTATTTTACTATTTATTTTCTATATGTCTTATGTTGTTTTTGTTTCTCTATTTCTTTATTGCTGCTTTCTTTTGTGTTAAATAAATGCCTTTTAGTGTATTATTTTAACTCCCTTCATGTCTCTTTTACTAGACATTTTTTTAAATTATTTTTTTGGTAATTTCCCTGAGGGGTACTATTAACATCTTAACTTTTAACAGTCGAGTTCAGATTTATATCAATTTTATTTCAGTACTTTATAAAAACTTTGCTCCTTTACAGCCCCATTTCTTCCTCTTTCTTCAGTGTTATTATTGTTGTAAAATTAAATTATTTATATACTGTATGCCCTTCAGTACAGATTTAGAATTATTGCTTTATATAGTTGTCTTTTAAATCAAATAGAGAAAAGTCTTATAAACAAAAAATAAATTTATACTGCCTTTTATATTGACCTATGTAAATCTCTTTACTGGTTTTTACATCTTCATGTAGATTTAAGTTATCATCTAGAGTCATTTCATTTTAAGCTAAAGAATACCTTTAATATTTCTTATAGGGCAGGTCTTCTAATAATAAATTCTCTTAGTTCAATTATATAGAAATGTCTTAATTTCTTTTTCTTTTTTGAAGGCTAGTATGCTGGATATAAATTTCTTTGGCAGGTTTTTTCTTCCTTTATTTTCTTTCTTTCTTTCTTTCTTTCTTTCTTTCTTTCTTTCTTTCTCTCTCTCTCTCTCTCTCTCTCTCTCTCTCTCTCTCTCTCTCTCTCTCTTTCTTTCTTTCTTTCTTTCTTTTTATGCATTTTAAAAATGTTATCCCACTGCCTTCAGGCCTTCATGGTTTCTGATGAGAATTAGCTATTAACCTTATTGAGGATCTTTTGTATGTGATAGTCATTTCTCTCACTGCTTTCATGGTTCTTTCTTTAACTTTGACTTTTGACAGTTTGATTATGATGTGTCTATGTGGTCATTTTGTGTAATCCTATTCGTGTATTAGTGGAATAGTTTTTTTAGTATCTTATGGATTTTTGCATTTAAATCCATAAAGGATATTGGTCTATAATGTACTCTTCTTTTGATGCCTTTGTCTGGCTTTGGTATCAGTGTAATACTGACTCTTTGAGTTTATTCTACTTGAATCTTATTGAGCTTTTTGGATGTGTAGAGTAGTGTTTAGCATCAAACTTGGAAAGTTTGTCCATTAATTTTTCAAGTATTCTTTCTACTCCTTTTTTTCCCTAGAATTCTCATTATACATATGTTGATAAATTTAATGGTATCTTAGAGGACTCAGGCTTCATTTATTTTTCTTTATTTTTTTCTCTCTGTTCCTTAGAGTAGAAGATCTCGATTGACTTATCTTCAAGTTCACTAATTCTTCTGCCAGCTGAATGTTATGCTCAGCAACTCTACCGAATATTTCATTTCAGTTTTTACACTTTACAACTCAGAATTTCTCTTTTGTTCTTTTTTTTATCATTTCTGTCTCCATACTGATATTTTCTATTTGATGCAACATTATTTTTTTATATAGTTCTTTGACTATATTTAAAATAGCTAATTTTAGTCTAGACAAAACATCTTTGTCTAATAAGTCCAACATTTGGTTTCTCCACATACAATTTTTATTGACTTTTTTCTCCTCCCTGTGTATAGGCCATACTTTCTTGTTAATTTGCATGTCTTGTAATTATTTTTGAAAACTGAACATTTTAATGGTATAATATGGCAACTCTAGAAATCAAATTCCTTTTCCTCCCCAGAGTTTGTTGTTGTTGCTATTGTTTTTGTTGCTGTTTGTTTCTTTAATTTTTCAGAACTAATTCTGTTATATCTTTGCTGTGTGTGACCACTGATATGTTTGCTCAATGATCTTAGTAGTCAGCTAATAACTGAACCGAGATTTTTTTTCTTAAAATGTCCGAAACCAATAAGTCTCCCAGCCTTTAATGAAGGGCTTGGTGTGTGTTTTGGGGTATATCTTAAATGCTCAGGCAAGCAGTTTACATCTCTGTCTTAGTCTTCAACTCCTGATTGCACAGAGCCTCAAAGTCAGCCAGAGATGACATGTTAGGGCATTCTCAGATTTTTCCTGGACATATACATAGCCCAACTCATATATATTGCTTTCTGGATCCTTAAAACTATCTCAGAACTTTTTAAAACCTCCTCTGGACATTTCATTACCCAGGTAGTCTATGTAAGTTTTGTCCCACTTATTGTTTGTCCTAACTGTTATCACCATTTCAAGCAGTTGTAACATTAAACAACTGTCACTGATTGTTTTTGACAAATGCCCCAGGAAATGATTGTTCACACTGAGAGAGCTCTGACTCATGTCAAATAAAGACAAGCTTTGTGAGAGGGATTTTCCAGAGAACTGTCAGAAAAGCCAAATAATGACAGTTATCTGGGAAGGAGACTCTGGAGGAACTCCAACCCTTTCTTTCCTCTCCAGTGTCTGCTAGGCTGCTGGCTTTCACTATGATTGCAGCGCTGTTTTAAAGACTGACAGAACTGGGAAAGGCGGGTGAAACTAGGACAAGGTAAATACCACAAAGTTTGCTGTTCTTACTGAGATTTAACCATTTTTCTTAAATAAATGATCCCCAAATTGTTGCAAGTCTTTGGTTAATTTCCAAAGTTCTTCAAAAGTTAATTTGGGCCAATTTTTGGCCACTTTTCTTATTGCTTTTATGGAAGAGGGGATTTTTAGAGGTGTTTACTCTGCCATTCTCATTGCCATTCAGCAATATTAGCAAGAAAGCAGTCCTTGGGATGACATTCTTTTTTTTTCCCCAGAGGTGTTTTTTTTTATATCTAAAATAAGTTACAGTTTTAGAGTTGTATTTTGAGAGTTCAATGTAAAACACTACATTAACATATCAAATATTTTTATAGCAAACTTGTATTTATATTTGCTTCTTTGTTCCTAAGACAAATATTTGTTGAAATTTTAAACTGTTTTTAAAACAAAACTTTTGACATGCTAATATGATTCAAATGAATTTAATAATGTTTAGATATAACATCTTGGTACACATAGGTCTTCAAATGATGAATTGGCTTGAAAACCATTAGGTCAAAAAGAAAATGATGATCTGAGGCACAGTCATTATTATTATTCTTATTATTATTATTACTGACTATAGCGACTATATATCAAGCTTTTGCTATGTCAAATCCCCAATACTATTTTTAGGGAGAAATACAAAGCACATAAGACTATATTTACAATTTAATACAACAGATTCCATTACATTATTAATCATTATGGTCATCAGTTACCAGTGTTTAAACATATGAGATTTATTACTACAGATAAGTCAATAAATTTTGATGCCTTTTTTTGTTCGCTTGTTTAAAGTAGTAAAGAAAAGATGCGGCAGGTCTTAATGATCAAAAAAGATCTTTTGCATTACAGCTTTTTTGTTTTCTAATGTACATAATTTTAATAAAAATGACAAAGGAAATGTGACATTTCCATTCATGTTTAGTCATGGTTTATGTATTGCTTTTATTTATTTCCATACTTTCTAGCATTTCTTCATGAATAGCCCAAATTCTTTTGACTAATATTTTCATAATTTTATATTATGGGCTTAGAAAACAGTGTTTAGACCAAATATAAGCAAGAAAGCATTTGCTGATTTCTGTAATATGCAAACTATCAGATGCCAATTAGTTTGGTGATTCTTTCCATTGCAGTTGAATGTGTGTGGGCAAAATTGCAGTCCAAGTTTTCATTCCTTTTTCTGCTTCCCGTCATGTTGGTTTTAGACTATGCTATTGGATCCAGCTGAAGCTCTTCTCACAGTGGGTGGGCCTGAAGATATTTTCTCCCCATATTCTTTTGAATCCCATTTCCCTATTTTGGTGGCAAGCATCTTTATTTTCACCCAACTAAGAATATATTTGCTTTCTGATTTTTATTGCAAGATGAGTAGTTGGCCCACACCTTTTTTTTAAATAAACTCTTTTATACCTAGAGAAAATTTTTACATTTCAGTGAGAGATCCAGTGGATAGACTTACTGTGATCCATTCAAAAATGTTCTATGCAGTATTAGATTTGAATACTCCTTGTGTGTTCTCCTCCAAACCTTAAGTGAGCAATCCTTAAAGGAGTAAGGTGGAATCTTAAATTTGAGTGCTGGTCCAAAATACTTAGATTCTTTGAGTCCTAAGACTGAATTGAACAAAACACTAAAAATTTTTTTCCTTTACAATTCTGAAAATTACCTTTATTGTAATTAAGAAGGATTTGAGGAAAGCAGCACAGTCTTATAGTCCTATAATCACCATGATAAAGCTGTCCAGAGAATAAAACATTACAAATAAGTTGCCCATCTTAATTTAACCAGTAAAAATGCCTCTTCTATAAATACTAACTCTAGAAAATAGGGGCAAAATGGACTAATGAACTTAATGTTCACCTCCTGTTCTTGTGGTATAAATGCTGAAAAGACATATTTAAGAAAAAAGGCTAAAACTGAATATCTGAAAACTGAAGTTCCAGACTCCAGACTTGTATTTATTCTATACTGGATTCCATCATGCCACTCTAAATAATTAATTGTTCCTTTATATAAATATAGTAATACCCCCAAATTTCAGAGAGATGTTGGAAAACAATGAAGATCAAAGTGCTATACACATATAAAGTATTATTGGAGATATTTGTGTTGTAAATGAGAGAAATGGGAAAAATTGAAACCTTATTAAAGGCTGAGAATAAGAAACAAGAAAACAAATTTGTTTAATATACCTTTCTAAATATATTGGGAGTGAATCTGAAATACGGGCATCATTTTTTTCATATTCCAACCTGAGATTTTCATAGATTTATTTGACACTGGTCATTTCCCTATTGTTATTTCTACTACCATTCCCATAGTGAGAACAGAAAATATGTAGAAAGGCCCAAGTTTGTATGGAACCATTTGTAGCAGACAGTACCAAGCATTTACCAAACTAGTTTCCTCTCTTCTTGGGCCCACATTTCTCGGCTGCCTTGCAATTAGGAGATGCATGGGGCCAAATTCTAGAATGTGTGCAGAAGTGATGTAATGCATTTCCAGGTCTGGATTTTAAAATGTTCCCATACGTAATTCTTGTGCTCTTTCTCTACCTTTCATCTAGATAGAGGGACCCAGAGAAAGGAAAATGTAAGGATGACAGAGGTCTGGGTTCTTTCCTTTTCATTTTGCTAAGTTACTGACTTTTGGGGTTTGTTGTTGTATCACTTAAACTATATTACTAACGCACTATCATAGGATTTTATAGTCAATTTAATTTAAATTCTGGCTATATACTATATTTGCTATGATTATTTGACAGGCTATGAACTAAGCAACTGGTTAGTTCATCAAATCTTCAAAATTCAACTTGCTGTTTGACTACTGTATTTGTAAATGTAGCCATAGTACCTGCTCTCTGGCAGTTCAATGTAAAACACAGAGTTTCCATATGGATACATGAATGAGATATAAAGAATGGCTGAGTGGGCTTTTATTTGTGTGAGTGACTTCTGAGCCTCATTGGGGGAGCAATAACTAGACATAGGGCTGGCAGGTAGCATTGTCTCTAAGATTTTTGAGGATGGGAACAATTGAAAAACAAGATGAAGAACTGCTGACATATTTGACCAAGAAAAATGAATTGAATGAAATTTCTACCAACTTGTGCAAATATTGACTTGTACAGAAAAGTTAAACACAAAGAAAGCAAAAAGATAAGTCTGGGTTTAAATGTTGGAAATATTAGTTGACATTTTCTTGAAGAGATAAATGTTGGAGCTGCAGTTTGTAATGAAGCATATTTTATTCAACCTTCCCTCCCCAAATAAGTCTAAACTAGGATAGCGACTACCAAGCAATTTGAAAGAGCCAAGATATTAAACCTTCTAATGTGAAATCAAAGCTCAATCATGAGAGAGAAAAAAGTCCCCTTATCAATTACTCAAATGCCTTTTTTTGTCATACAGAACAAAAGCATTAACAATGAAATTGCAGTAATGAACTTAGGAAATAAGTTGCTGAATATTAATGATGGAAAATCACTATACAAGTTGATATACTAAGAAATTAAGTGAATATTATGCCATTATTTGATATTCTTGTACAAATAAAAACATTCACAAAGGGTCTCTGTCTCAGGTATGAAAGCAGAGAGAAGCTCAAATATCAGTATACATAGCAATATTGAAGCATGCGTCAGGATCATTAACACTCAGCCCTTTCAGGTGAAAGAAGTAATCAGAGGGATAGATCCTTTAGTATGGTGAGACTTGAGTCTAAATTACATAATTATGGTACACATAATGAAGTCCAAAGATATAGTATGTATGTATGTATGGTTTCTCAGTCTCCCATCAGTTGTCTATAAGATGACAACTTTATAAGCACTGCATATAACTAGTTTCATGCTATTTTTCACAAATTTGGTATTTGTTTAAAGAATCAGAGATTGATACACTTAATTAAGTTGTTAGGGTCAATATGAGTAAGGGAGTGAAGGTCCTATACCTTAGAGATTTCATCCTGTCACTAAAGAGAGGTAAGCTTTTCCCTGAAAATGGTGGATCCTTTTCTCTGTTGATATTCCTATTACTCAGAAGCCTTGGCTCTCTGGAATGGTAAGAGATGCTCATATTAAAGCCATTTCAAAACTATGATTTTCACTGAGATAACTGCTAATTAATATTCATATATACAGACATAGATACAGACGTTATGCCTACAAGGAACTACCCAGTTTAATGACCTAAATAATTAAGATTCACTAGTTAAGAGAAATAGTGAACAACTAACAAAATCTCATAACTAATAGCTTTCAAAAAATGTGTACATTTTGAAATAACTAAAGTACCAAGTCTTTACCTTACAGAATAAGGTAAAAATGAGAGGCAATTGTCTAGTTAATTTAGGAAAGATATATACATATATATAGTAGATTACTTAAGAAGTTCAATATAACAGCTTTGGAAGAAATCCAAATAGACAAGTAATAATGCCAATTTTTATTTGTTTTGTCAAAGACAAATAGACCCATCTATGAATATTTTTCTAGGAAACATTCTAATATTCATTTGTTAATACTTGAACATAGTTCTTGAAAAAACATATATCTTTTATTATTAAACATCTCTCTTTTAAAGAAAGAGCCTTTATCAGGTTTTAAAACCTGATATGAGGAAATTGTGTTTTTGTTTCCAACACCTCTGCATTGTTTCCAGATTTTATTGAAATGGTTTTCAGAAAATAATGGTACACAAAAGGGAATAGGATGGAAAGAAAAATCAGATGAAGCTTCCTAATAGGATGTGACACTAATAAATAGCAGGTGTTTACAATTTACTTTCTACAAATGCACGGTAAATTACTAGACAAAAACCTACTGCCCCTCTCCTCAGAGACCACTGCGCTCTTTGTGTTTTCTATGTAATTACCTTGTATGTGGTCTCCTGCAGCAATAAGGATGCGGTTCTTCCTTGTTTTTGTTTCCGCATTCAGCTTCCTCAGCCAGTGTTAAAGGTCCATGTTCAAGTGTACGTCAGGAATATGCCATATTAAAGGACCACTTCCTCTGGGGCAGAGGTTTATCTTGATAGTTTGGGTTCCTCCTTGTTTATGTCTGTAGTGATATATGAACATACCTTAAATTTTATTCTTGAGGTGTTTCTTTAAAAAATAATTGAAAACAACAAAATGAGTAAGATTATTATTTTTCCATATAGTTAAACATGAATACATTTTCTTCTACCTACAAATTAGTTAAACTATTTGGGTTCAAGTGCAGGCTCCACAACTTACTAACTTTGTAGGCAAATTATTTAATCTCTCTATGCTTTAATTTTATTCTTTATCAAATGAAGATAATAATCCTACTGATTATTTAAGGTTATTGTGAGGACTATATGACAGTGCTGGAAAACACTTTGTACATTGGGGGACACATAATGAGCATTTAATAAATGTTAGTCACAATAAACTACAAATTCTCAACCAGGTGGTTTTGGCATTAACTGTATATTGTTGAATTTCTGAGCCAGATGCAATTAAGGAATTAATTCCACATCATCTTTTATCAGAACCTGCCTGCATAATCCATGAGCTCCATGCTCTTCTAAGTTCCCGCTAGTCTTTGTCAACCAGTTGCTTCCTTGTTGTAGGATGTTTGATACCAACTATTCAAAATTTCTGAAACTGTTCAAAGATTAGACTTGAGAGTCCTCATCACCTATATTTGTAAGAAGCATTGGTTTTTCTTCAATATGCTAAATAAAATATTAAAGCAAATTTCTTGTTATATAAAAAAGCTTCTCCCTCTGCTGACATTTGTTCCCCAGGTATCTTAATGCTCACTCTCACCTGCTCTACATTTTGTTCAAATTGTCTTTTCAGGGAGACCATCACAGACCTGCCTGTTTAAAAATTATAACATCTGCCCTTTCTCCCCAACTCACCAATCCTTATCCTTCTTTTTCTGATTAATTTTTCTCTACAGCATTTGTCATGTTCTGACAGTCTCTGTTTTATTTATTTTTATTTATTTATTATCACTATCTTCTATAAGAATATAAAATATGAGTGGGCAGGAATATTTTGTGTTTCACCCACTATTATAAGAGCCTAGAATAGTACTTTGCACATCGTGGGCACTCAAATATTTGATGTATGAATGAGTGAATGAGTGAATAAATGAATGAACAAACAAACGGAGTTTTTGTCTCTTTCTCTCTCTAATCCAAGGGTTAATTTATTAGTTAGATTTTCTTATTTCTCGTGCCTCTGTCTTTCCACAATATGCGGAGCATGTTTTAAAATTCAGTATTTTCAGAGGGATAAGTCATTTTCAAAATTGTTTTGGACAAAAAAACCCACACCACTTTGGAAGTCGTGGGTATCTTTATCTCACCAGTATAATACAATTAGATATTCCCTCTGGTTGTACCAGTTTGGAATTGCAACCATTCCATCACCCTATCATGTCACCCACTTAAACTCTAAGTAAAGCCTCAGTGGAACAATAGCAACTGTGATTAAGTGTAGGCATGATCTAAGTTTTATGATGTGTCTTGGAAAATTAACATTCTGTGTTTGTGTTATGAAGGACATACCAAGAAAGTAAAAGTTCCCAAGGTGTATATCAATTTTTGTTTAACTGTCAAGTTACTGTATTTTGTTAAAAGAAGTCTTTTATTTTTAATAAAGTTCCCAAGCTTCTTCCACAGTAGCAAATAACATTGCCCAATAAATCAGTTTTGGAGTCTTCAAAACTTCTCTAGTGGGATGCGTACTCCAAATGGATTAAACAGAACTCAACATCAACCTACCTGTTAAGAATCAAATTCCTGCCTAGGAGCAGATAGTAATGATTTGAACGGTGTGGACTGAATCTGCATGACACAGGGCACTTCAGGCCATCACAAAAACTCTATACTTTGTATTATGCCTCCCACTTACAGATTTTTCTCTCTTCTTCCTCTTTCTTCAAGTTTTCAAGAATCTATAGACCTTTCCTTACATTTTTTTTTCTACTGAATCTTAAAAAGTTAGAGCTAAAATGGCCCTTAGAGACTATCTACTCAGTAAGGTAAATGTAGACCAATCAATATTCATTTATTTATTCAATACATATTTGATGCTCAATGTGCTTTAGACATAGGTGCTGAGTTACAAGAGTTACTTTCTAAAGTCAATCGTCGAAGACTGAAAGCTTTCTGATAGATACTGAAATAGAAATTCTACTCTTACTCAAAATGGACTTCTACCTGTAAACAAAAGATGAAGCTCTTGCTGAAATAAAATGTGATTACTTATTTGTGGTCACAATGTTTCATCCTAGTAGAGCACATAGAAAACTCCAGAGCATTATTGAAAGTTTGAAATATGTAAAAATGGGGGGGAAATTAACAACTGCATGAAGACGACTTCCAGATTTGATGTGAACCATGCCTGACTTCCAGACATGACCTAATCGAGCACTTCTACTATAAATAATAAGTTGTGTAAGATTTCCCAAGACAATCATATGTGGCTAGACCAGTGGTTTTGAGAAAGCTGGAAATACCCTGGAGTTCTGGAGGCAGATATTAAATATAAACACAAAGATTCAGCATCGATGTTTGGCTAAATGAATTACAAAAGCAATGGACAATGAAAGAATTGGTACCTATGAAGTTTCTGCTGTGTCTGAGAATTAGGTCATGCTAATAATAAGGAATGTTTTTCCTGTATATAATACCAATTCATAGCCATAAGCAATGCAATTGTATAAGATTTTGGTTACTTTCAAACATATCAAAATCTAAAATTAGTAGGACTTGACTTATTTGGGACTGTTTTAAAAACTGTCTTGAAAATTATCCTGGATATTTGCAGTTTTTTTCAGTTCATGATGCTATCTTGCATGCCAAAGTTTTTCACATATCCTTCCTTTTATCTCTAATCTTCACTGACTTCAATTTACTCTCCTGAGCTTTTCTTGTTTGTTAGGACTCAATACAGAGGCCAACTTTCTTAAATGTTCTCCAGCAATCACTTCTTCATCTTTATCACAGTGGATGTCATAACCATGTAAATTGCTTGGATAATTGTCTATATCCTCTCTAGACTAAGAATTCCCAAAACACAGTGACTATGTTTATTTATCCCTGATAACTAATTCATTGGCAAATCAATGGAACCTAATAAATAATTATTTAATGTTGATCTTTATTGAATAAAGTTAAAAGAAGCTGAGATTACCATGAATTTAGTGTTCATTTTTCAGTCTTACTTCAAATTCAGCAGCTTAATCTCTGTTTTATTCTTTAACAGATTGTAATAATAATGACTCTGTGTTCCGTGGTTAATTATGATATTTACTTTTGGATTAAGATAGACTTCTTTTCTATATTAAAGAAGGACCTTCTCATTCACTACTTATGAGTGTTTTTTTAAAAATAAGGAAAGGACATTGTGGTCATAAATTATTCATACTTCTCTAATGTAAAAATCTTTAAAAATCGGTCTTTTTGTATGTCTTTATTTTATTCACATATATGCTCTATTCGTGTTCTATTAATTTAACTTCTTATTAAGTCTGATTTTAGAGTATTACACAGACTATTTTGCTGTGTTGTACTCTACTTTGTTGACCATGAAAGTACATTTTTAAGTGTGTGTTCTGTTAGGAAATAAAATGGAAAACTTTCTCTCTAGATATGTAATGTGCCCATGGCTCACTCTTTTAATGGTTGTCTTCATATTTCAGAAATATTTGTTTGCCATTTGAATAATCATATTTGGAAAATGGACACACTATTACATTCTTCCATGTAGTTTCAGATTTTTTAAATCCAAAATTCTTTACTTTTTCATTGGACACAGTATCTTATAATTTATGTACACGCAACAAACACCCATCCCTAACCCTCTTCTCAATTATAGAAGACATGACTGATACTTTATTCATTTCTGTATTATTTAAATGTTTTATAAAATTATATTAATAATCAGAAAAAATACTAATTTATATTCAAAATAATTAAGTTGCTTAGGTGAGAAAACTAAAATAAGCTAGCAATTACCCCACTGGTTTGTTAACCTGGGATAAGGGTCAAGCACAGACAGAAGTAAAGGCAGCAAAGCCCTACACAAAAGTAATTGTAAGACACAAGTTGTAGTCCCACAAAATTATTTGCTTGTGTCTTTTTGTGTAACCCGATTTCAATTTCTGCTGCTCATAAACAACTTTTGAGTGCTTCCAACATCATTATTAGTTACTAACAGGGAATAACTTCTTTCAGTCCACATGGCTTATAAATAACAACAATCATCACCAATCTTTGATTGTGAGGTCTGATAGTGGCAATCACAAGCAATGTCGTGTGTGGATAGTGTGGAAATGGGGTATGGTTTAGTTCTATTTTTTCCAACTAATTTGAACATCAATCAGTGACAGTAATTCATAAGAATGCAGATTGCAGTAACTGCTTTTGCTTGTTAATGTTGTCCATATCTTATATGTTACGTTCAATATGTCTGTTTTTTTCTAAATATACATATAATAATGGCCAATTCACAGGAGGTTCCTAATGAGATGCCCCAAGATATTATGTCTCTCCCTAAAAGTAGCTGAAAATGCATTTATTTTGTATAGTTTTTACAAACCAAATTTGTGAAAATGAAGCAGGAATGCTTGTTCACTTATAGCAATCCAAGGCATTGCATTCTTGAGTCAGGTTGGATGAAATTTTATAAAGTCTATTCCAAAGCTTCATAAGGGGAAACCCTCAAATGCTCAAGCAGCCCCCTGTTTTGCCTCACAGGATCTGAGATGTGTACCTTTGTGATCAATTATTTTCTTAACTAATGGAAATAAGTTCTAAAATTAAGGAATAGAAACTAGAATATTATAGAACAAAATTGATTTCTGATGGTATGATGGAATGTTGATCCAATCTCTTAATTTTACAGATGAAGAATTTGAAGCCTATACTGATTAGGTGGGATTTATGGGTTTCCATGGCAAAAACAGGTCTCCAAACTCCTAGGAAAGGGCTCTTTCAATGACACCACATCATAGTCACAAGAAGAGACACTAACCACTAAAAGATTTGCCTATAAGATCCAGATTTCCACAGCTCATTATTCAAAAAGTTGTGAAGAGTATGGGAAAGTAAAGAATGTTTTTTATATCTTTATCACAGTATCTTTT
Organism: Eidolon dupreanum; assembly: GCA_028627145.1. Taxonomy (NCBI): domain Eukaryota; kingdom Metazoa; phylum Chordata; class Mammalia; order Chiroptera; family Pteropodidae; genus Eidolon; species Eidolon dupreanum. Next base: position 48,357,515 of record CM053503.1, on the reverse strand, counting down.
AATGGTTATAGCTGTCACTTTTTGAAATAAGGTATGCTTGGCTGTTTCATGTATTTTAGCTGATCTTTACCAGTAATGTCACTACCATAACAACCTAAAACCATCTCTTGGCCTTTTTACTTGAAACATGTCTTCAAGCAGGGAAAATGATCTATGGTCTCTGGAGAAGAATAAATTTCTATTACAATAGCCCTATGACAAGTACAGTGTGTTAATTTCACAAAACACTGTGCTGACATAAATGACTTGGTCTCAAGAGTACTTTTAAATGATAGTCTCTTGGTACTATACTGCCCAGAGCATAAGGCTAGAATTCGAAAGACAACAGCTGTGCAAAGATAATTGAATGTACTTTTTTGGATAAAATCACCCACAACATGTTTTCTTATTTCTCTGAGAGAGAATGAGAGATAGAGAGAGAGAGAGAGAGAGAACACTCACTTAGTTAATCACATTTTCAATGTGATTACTATCCTTGAAATAGTACAGAAAATGTATATTTGGATTTCTTTTACATTTTTATAATAATACTGTAGTAACAAAATAACCACTTAAACTAAATCTTCTGAATCTAAGATTATACTGATGTTATAATTAGTGATATAGAAATTTCCTAGGTGCCTCACATAAATGCTACAATAAGTAGAAAATATAAATATTATGTGTACATCAATGTCATATGAAAATTGCCTTGATAGCTCTATACATACAATTTTCACAGGTTTTAATACCAATAAACTACATGACGAAGCCATTCGACCAAATTTTTCCAATGTGGCAAGTCGAGGTAGCATTGAAAAAAAGCTGGAGAAGTCTTAATAAGTAATGAAAATAAAGAGTTGAGAAATGGGAACTGCGGTAATATGTTAAAGGAAATTATATTCTTTAGGACAGAGAAGACAAGTCTGGAGTGTAATTTAATGACTACATTCATATAGTATTCATATAGTCTCTCCCTGAAAGGCACAATAACAGAGTACATGTAAAGTACAAATTATTTCCAGGCTTTTGAACATATTCAAACACTTTTCTCATTTAACTCAGCTCCAGCCTTGCACCACAGGAGTAAAAGCAGGCATGGGTGTATTCTACTTTGCAGTATGACACAAACTTTATGTGGCTCTTTCAAATTAAATTTCTCTACTGTTTCTAATCTACGTTTTAGTGACCCTTTTACCTTATGGAAAATTCTACTGATGCATTAATGTGGATAGTGTTCTTTAAGCCGGTGTATAAAGAAACGTCTATGGAAGCAGCTTGCCTTTCAAGCCATTTTCTTGCATTATGAGTGCATCTTGGACTTGCTTCCAATTTACTATTGAATGTCAAAAGATAAAGGACTCTGGTATCCTAGTAACGGTGTGTTTTTCTTTTTCATGCATCAATCCTTAGAGGTTTGTTCAGGAATGCAGCCCCTAGTGTTGAGCAAAGCTGACTCTGGCTTGTGGAGAAGAGCAGCATGAAGCAAAAAGAAAGCATCTTTGAGTGTGTGTGTGCATGCCCACACCTGTGATACGGGGAAAGGGCACTTAGCATCAATATCTTTGTCTTTCTTGAAAACGTTATGATTTTCCAGACGCTCAAATACATTTTATGAGGCACATAAAGTTTCACAGTGACTGTACAAAGCTGTCAGTTATTCTTCTGTTTATTTCTAATTGTTGCAAAGATGCCTCCTAAAATAGAATGCCGGAGGTTTGAGACATTTCTCTATTGTTTGATTGCCAGATTCCCTGAAGAAACAGTTTTAAAATTTTGATTGTCTTTGGTTTAGTCACAATCGTCGCTCTCTTGCCTAAAAATTCAACTATGTTTAAAAGTTTTAAAAAATCATTTTCTATACTTTAACTTCTTGAACTTTGGAAACTCTTATGAAACTTCTATAAGGGAAAAACTTCACACATATTTATAACCAGATGTAGTTGGTAACTTCCTTGCTCTATGAAAATTGTTTTGCAATGTATTTTTCTATTTATTTTCCTTCACATAGTTTACCTTGTCCAGTGTTGCAGAAATATGTGATCTCTGATGATTTTTCATATTAAGAGGGCATATGAAAAGATTTCCAGTGTCTGACAACAATTTATTTTGCAATTTCTGGAGCAAAAAGAATCCATATGGATTGTTTACAAGACAACATAATCACCCCAATCTAAACACATGGAGTAGTCCCAAGGTACAAGCTGCACTTCTATGTACTTGATGCCAAGCTTAGCATTGCATTTTTTCCATAATATATACTTTAGTTTTGCAAGAATATTGTTTCATCTCTGGAAATGAGACATTTATATATCATTTAAATGGATGACCTGTGCAATTTGTTTGAAGTGATGTTTTTCATAAGTTAAAAGAAAAAAGAAGGCTAGAACTGACAGTTTAACATTCCATCATCTTGGAACAAAAATATTTTTGTCTTTTCTTTCAAAAAGAAGGAGGGATAGAAGCTAGCTCTTTAAAGTTGAAAATGTAAAAAATTAAAGACTAAATAAACAAAATTCAAAACAAAACTTTTCATCCCTAATTCCAAAAAAAATAGAGGTAGAGAAAATGCCAGTATT